>LR539975.1:1875955-2047856 GCA_900536315.3 Caenorhabditis becei | reverse complement strand
CATCGTCTTCGACTACTGAGATCACAAGCACGACCACAGTACCATCTTCTTTCACAACTGCAGTCACAAGTACAACTACTGTTCCATCGTCTTCGACTACTGAGATCACAAGCACGACTACAGTACCATCTTCTTCCACAACTGCAGTCACAAGTACAACTACTGGTCTTTCTACTGCTAGCACAATACCGAGGACTGAATGTTGTCCATCAGGCGGATTCTGGAGTGATTGGGTTGCTGATGCGCCTTGTCAAACTTCGTGCGGATCCTGTTCACAACAAATCTATCGACGTGTTTGTTTGACGCAAGACGATTGTGGAAGTTGCACGTGAGTTTGTGCTGGTTTTAGTACAGTTCAATGTGTCATCTTGCAGAGGTGACGACACAAAAGTTGAAAACTGCAACATTGGTGTCTGTTACTTCCCCTACAATTCGTGTTGTTCTACTTATAAGGCAACTGTTGCAAACAATAAGCATGTTTGCGGTCCTCAGGTATCAAAACTAGACTGAGTTTTTCAAGTTCCTGTTGTTTTAGCCAAATACGACTAGCACTGCAGCAAATGACGAGACTTGTTGCCCACCGAACGGTATTTGGGGTGCTTGGAGTGATTGGACGTCATGTTCTGGAACAAAATGTGGAACTTGTGATGGATCACGTACACGAACCAGATCATGCGCATCTTCTTTATTCTGTTCTTGTTCCGGTGATACAACAGAAACGGAACGTTGTAGAACAATGGCTTCTTGGTCCGAATGGACGGTATTTGATTTCAGTGTTGTTTTTTCTGAAAATTTAAAGTTTTGCAGACAACTGACAGTTGCAATCAAACTTCCTGTGGTGCTTGCCAATCCCTTCAATACACAAGAACATGTATTGCAACAAGTGGTTGTGTCTGCATGTAAGGCGCTCACAAAAATGCTCATGCTCAGAATCATTTTAGGGGAGAAACAACTAAATCGGAGTACTGTAGCAGAGTCCCTTGTAACAGTACAACTCCTTGCTGCAACAATCTCACTTCCACCACTTTGAATAGCTTGACAGTTTGTGGGCCACTGGTAAATAAATATTCAAAACGCAAGTCATATTCCAATCACAGGAGAGCGCTGTCACTGAAACAGATCCAGTTCCCTGTGAAACTACAACTCCAGCGTGCTGTGTACTCGGTGGTGTCTGGTCTGAATGGTCGTCAGGAGATTCTTGCAATGACACTTGTGGAAACTGTGGAGTCACCACCCTAACAAGAGTTTGTCTCTCGGAAGACTATTCATGCGCTTGCAGGCACGATCACTCAAAATTGTAAAACAATTAGCCATTTTTCAGTGGCAACTCAACAAAACTAGCGGAATGTGCTCCATCGCCCTGTCCGTTCCCCAGAACGTCTTGCTGCGGAACAAGAACAAAAATCATTGTTGGAAACACATTCCAGTGCTCTGCAGCGGTATTTAAAATAGTCGAAAAATCCAAAAAAATAACGATTTCAGGATGATTCTGACGTTCCACCTTCAACTCTTTGTGCAACAGATTGCTGTCCGTCAACAGGAGGTTACTGGTCAGAATGGTCTAGTGGAGGTTCTTGTCCGACATCTTGCGGATCCTGTTCAACTGTGACCCAACAGCGCGTCTGTCTTTCACCATCCTCTTGTCCTTGCCGGTATAAACTTGGTGATAAATTCTTCAAAACCAATCCATGTTTTCAGAGGAGTGTCATCTCGAGACGTCAACTGTGGAACAGGAGTTTGCTACTTCCCTCTGGACTCTTGCTGCAGCGGATTCTCAGCCACAGTCATCAACAACAAACACGCCTGTGGACCTCAAGTATTCCCTTTGAAACATTCTGTAAACCGCTCAACTCTATCTTCAGCCAAACTACACAACGACTTACGCACCGTATGATCCTACATGCAGTGATACTTGCTGCCCGGAAACGGGAATCTGGTCAGAGTGGACGTTCTCGCCGATTCAGTGCCTCGACTACTGTGGTTCTTGTGGAAACCAAACAAGAACACGAACATGCACTTCGGAAGCTGATGGATGTCCATGCCAGTAAGATCAACAGTTAGCTGACCAGGTTCTCACGCTTGTTCTTACAGGGGAGAAACTTCCGTCACAGAACCCTGCGGAACCGGTGTATGCTACTTCCCAAGAATGAGTTGCTGTCCAGGTTACAGTGCAACTGTGCTAGGAAACGCTCATGTTTGTGGACCATTGGTGAGTCTGAAAAAGTTTGAGAATCTACAAATAAACTCTTCAGCCAACTGCATTAGCCGATCCGGATAAGGTCAACACGTGCGGTGTCACTTGCTGTCCGTCTGAAGGAATATGGGGAGAATGGACTACATCTTCAGCATGCAATGACACTTGTGGTTCTTGCGGAGTAACTACACGGACTAGAACATGTCTATCACTGCAATACGGATGTGCATGCTCGTAAGAACTTTTGAAATTGCATTCACTTGATCATTTTTACATTACAGTGGAGATGCAACAACAACTGGTCCATGTGCTCCGACTGTCTGTCTATTCCCGAGAACATCATGCTGTACTGGTTACAAAAAGATGATCGATCTTGTTGCCCGAACTTTCTACTGTGGTCCGATACCAACTGACCCGACATTCAGTCCGGAACAGACAACTTGCTGTGATCCAGGTAATTATCAAAATTTGGAACTTTTGGTCATCTAATTTTGCAGAAAAACTCGGTCTCTGGAATCAATGGAGTTCTTGGAGCAGTTGTACTGCAACTTGCGGTGGCTGTGGAATACAAACGAGAACCAGAACATGTGCTTCGGAGCCATATGGTTGTCCTTGCGTGTAAGTATCAACATGTCATGTGCCCATGCTGATGAACTGTGTTTTAGAGATGCCACGACAGAAACAAAATCTTGCGGAAAGTCAGCTTGTTCATCCGGAGCAGATGCTTGTTGCACTGGAAAGTATCTCGCAACTGGCTACGATGGTCAGCAGTACTGCCAAGACAACACGGTTCGTTCTATTCGGCCAAGATCTTCTGGAAAATGAATTTTTCAGCCGGAAGTATGCACTGGAACATGGACTGAATGGGGAGTTCTGACAGGTGCTGTTTGCAACGACACTTGCGGTAACTGCGGACTAATGCCGAGATATCGCTACTGCTTCCCATCTGGCTGTCAGTGCGAGTAAGTTTCAAGCTTTGTGGAAACTAAGCAGATTCACATGAAAATTTTTCAGCGGAGACTACACGGGCACGATTGCATGTGCAAACACTGTCTGCCTCTTCCCTCGAACATCTTGCTGCTCTCCGTACAAGAAGAGTATCGACTTGGTCAGCAGAACCTTCTACTGCGGATAATGACTGAATTTCGTCTCCAATCCTTTTCTTAAATGAATACTTCGCCTATCCCACATTGAATCATCATTATAAATCAAACGTAATCTGTCTTGCCGGTCGGAATGCCCTGTGTCCATATGCGGTGAGGCAGATAACGCTCGTTTCCATTCGGCAACCCTCCTCATGCCGCATGCTCTCTTCTCTCCCGAAAACACACGTGCCACATTCTCAATGTGTGCATCTTCCCGTCGCTGTGTTTGCAGACTTTATGTGTGGCCGGGGCCTGTTTTTGTCCGAAACTATATGTCATTGTTTGCTTCTTTTCCAGCTCCAAGAGCTTTTTTCTTCTCGAATTTCCCTATTATTGAACGATGATTTGGAAACCCAACGTAATTTGCAGAAACTAAGGCTTTACCAGTTCTTTTTTGTACAAGTTAGGGCAACTGGTTACTTTTTTCGAAATACTCATGATGACAAAACGTTGTGCAGGCCACGTTGCATAGTCGTGCACTTCGAATAAACGTACGCCAGATGCAAAGTTTCTGTCCGTTTTTGCCCTAAATTTGAACAGATGTACTGCGAAATACTTTTCCACCGTTGAAGAATATCTGCCTGTCGGTACATCTGCATTGATTTTTTTGGCCGACACGTTCCCTTCCGTCGTTCCGTTTCCTCACCTCAATTAGTAGTTGCATAGATGTTGAAATGACATTTTTCAGCACAATGGATGCTCTCGAGAACAGCTTAATCTCAAAAATGAGTCAGATGACGACAGACGACAGAGAAGTGAGTCTCATTTTGTTTCGCAATCATTAGCATTTGTTCTTTTTCAGACGTTGATCAAAAGATTCGCTGAAATCATCTCTCCCCAGACGATTCCTCCAGATTTAGCCGCATTCTACCTGGATTTGGCCAATTGGTGAGATTATCGCCTCATTTCGGATTTTTTCACAGATCCGTTGCTTCTAGGAACTTGGGAACCGCGCTATCGGTGTTTTACGACCAGAATGGAGATTTTGCACACATGGAGGAAGCATTCCGTCAAGCATGCTTGTCGTCGTCTGTAAAAGAATGCATCAACCAGGAAGCCATTTCGGGGGTGAGCAGCCGTTTTATGGCGTTTCAACTCAGCTCGATTGTTTTGCAGGCCTTTGCTTACACCCCAAACTCCTCGTTTCTGTGCGGTTGGAGAATCGTGAACGACGGTCGGTTCCGGTGGCCGGATGGTACTCGGCTCGCATTCGTCGATGGTACGTTCACCTGTTTTCGATAAAACTGTAACATTGTTCAATTTCAGGTGACCCAGTCGATTATGAAGTGAGAGACGCCGTTTTGGACCCAAACGAGTCATTGATCATGCACATCAGGATAACGACTCCAATGGAAGTTGGAGAGTTCAAAGCACGATTCCAGTTCGTCACGCCGCAAAACATTTTCTTCGGGGGTGAGAGACTTTTAAAACAGTTAGGCAGTGCTAACACAATGGAAAAATAGCCAAAACGAACCCGAGGATTTTCAGAATCAATCTGGGTGATTCTGCGAGTTCGTCCGCTCACCGACGCGGAACTGGCGATGCAACTTGCTGCCGATCAACCGGTGGATGATCCATTCCCACGCCGACTTGAAATTCTGCCGTTCAACGAAAGACCAAGATTCCCCTGTTCCCCTGTTTCTGATCCTCAACCAGACGACAACATGATGGAATAAATCTCTCGCTTTCTCATTTCTAGTCCCCGCTTCCCAACTGTGACCAACGAAATAGTCTCCAAGATTACAACTGTACCCAGCAACATTGTACATCCCACATCATCTCAGAGCCTGTACATTCTCACCTGTGACATTGTTGAACAATGTTCCCGTTTCCTTCTCATGTCTTTGCTTTGCCTTCTCCACTTTGTACTATGCGACAACTCGGCTTTTTTTGACAATTGTGATACTTTCATCTAATCTTCCCCTTTCCATTCATCTAATCATCGACTGTACCCCCTCCTCAGTTTTCTTTTGCATTTGGAGACAACCGTTTTATCAACTAGTTTTATCACCACCATTTATTGCACTAATCCATTGAAAGATTATAATTGAATGAATAAATGAGAAAATATCCGAAGACAATTCAAAAGACAATTGTAGATATGGTGCAATGTGGGATGTTTAGGCGTTGGCGAGCTCGTCCTGGGCTCCGGTGGTGATGAGATGGGCGAAAGCCTTGTAGTCGACCTCTCCTCCCTCAATTGGTGGCTTTCCCTGTAACACCGAGTTGAGGTTTTGTTTCTTATCAGCTACTGATTTACCTTGTACATGGCCTTGATCTCGTCCTCGTCCAATGGCTCTCCTCTCTTGTTCTGGAGAATTTTGATGAGCTCATCCTCCTTGATCTTTCCGCAGTCCTTCTTGTCGAACATGGCGAAGGCTCCGACGATGGTGGCCTCTGGGTCGGTTCCTATAAAACAAACAGTTAGTACATTTCAGATTTTTGTTAGTCTCTTACCGGTCAATCGCTCTCCGAAGAGGGTGAGGAAGACGGTGAAGTTGATTGGTCCTGGAGCCTCCTTGATCATGGCGTCGATCTGGCTGTCCGGGGCGATTTGTCCCATGGAGGCGTAGAGGTCCTTGAGGTCGGACTGAAAACGGGATTAGTTGGGTTAGGACAGTTCACTCAAATGTTACCTTGTCGATGATTCCGTCCTTGTTCTGGTCCATGATTCCGAAGGCCTCCTTGAACTCCTGGATGGTCTTTTGGTCGAACTGAGCGGCCTCAGATCCGGAGCGCTTCTTGGAGGACTTCTTCTTGGCGGCCTTGGACATGTTGGGAAAAGGTTCTCTACCTGAGAAAATAACGTTTTAGAATTGAAGCGTGGATATGAAAAGCATAAGAAAGCGAACTGAGAACTGAGGAGTGCTCTTTTGAAAGCACACATGGTTAGAATGAAGGGATGCTCGGGCTCCGATCTATCGGGAGGGTTGAGATAATAATGGTTGGCTGGTAGGCGTATGGGAAGGGATGGGAGAAGAGGGAGGAGTAGCTGAAGGGGAGGAGGGTGATACGAAAACCGAGGAGGTGCTCTCGCCCGGCGCCTAGTCAGTAGGCGATCGGAGGAGAGTGGCAGATTCCCGGGATGCCGTTTGAGATAGAGTGTAACAGACCAGGGCCGCGATCAATTGTGGCACGACGGACAATGTGTCTCGAAGAGGTTCCCGAGAGAGAAAGTCGTGCCGTGAGCCAGTCAAATGTCTTTCGTCTCTTCGGGATCTGAGACACTCTGATTGCTCCCGGCGCGGGAGATATACGCAATATCTGTTTGAGAAACGGCAAACGCAAATATCTAAAGAGTAGCGAAGAGGGGAAGACTTCGGAAAGCCAACTGTTTGCTTCGATAAATTCGCTCAAGTGCATCGCAAGCGCAAGTAAAAAGTCAACGTGGAAGGTTTTTTGAGCCACTACTTTTGCGTAAATGTGTGCGAGGGTGGGGAAAGGAGAGGACGGATTAGGGGAAACTGTGCCAGCTTCAGGGGTGGCCAAATTATTGCAAATGGAACAGTTTCAAGTGGAACGGTCTTTGAACTCAAGGGATAATTGAAAAAAATGTTGGTGTTCTCAGAAAACGGTGAGATGTCAAGAGATTCTGAAAAAAATCTGGAAAAAACAGCAACAATTCTGTAACACATAGAACTTTGAAATGGGCCCAACACGGAAAAAGGTCTATGAAGAAACGAGGCCGCCTAATGATATAGTTGAAATCACAATTAGTCCCGCTTATCACAACAGAGACTATTCACGCGTTTCGGATAACAGTACCTTATCTGGAATGGGTTCAGAAGTTCAAAATCAATGCTTGAAGGTTTTCCAGAAGTTTTCAATGTTTCAGATTCTGCTCATACTCTCTTTCAGTATGCATGACTTAGTCATTATCAACACTTCCTCCTAGACCCCTCGCCTGCCATTTCCCGAGTTGCCCGCCGATTCCTTCTCTTCCCCGGCAATCGCTTCCTCTTTCAAATATGTGATCGGAGAACTCGATGCAGCGGATAAGTCGATGAGAGGGGTGCGAGAGAAGGGCGAGAGTTTTGCCCCATCTTCTTGGAAGTCTCCGTCGGATGCCTGATGTTAGCACCACGGGGGCGGTGCGCCTCTTGTGTAAAGTTGTTGAGATTGCTCAAACAGCCTCCCCCGAAGCTCGGCCGACAGTGTAAAAGGGAGAGAAAGCGACGGATATCCTTCAGTCAGTCTCATTCACTGCTCCACACAGTCCACAAAATGGTGAGTTTGAAAGTACCTCCCAGCATAGACTTGAGGTCAACATCTGAGATTATCATAGTACATCTGATAACTGAAAGTCCATTAGACTATAATAAGACATCGTAGACTATGGTAAACACTCAGGGATATCTTTCTGACGGTCTCTGAAATTGTTTGATTTCAGTCCAAGGCCGCCAAGAAGAAGTCCTCCAAGAAGCGCTCCGGATCTGAGGCCGCTCAGTTCGACCAGAAGACCATCCAGGAGTTCAAGGAGGCCTTCGGAATCATGGACCAGAACAAGGACGGAATCATCGACAAGGTAACATTTGAGTGAAATGTCCTAACCCAACTAATCCCGTTTTCAGTCCGACCTCAAGGACCTCTACGCCTCCATGGGACAAATCGCCCCGGACAGCCAGATCGACGCCATGATCAAGGAGGCTCCAGGACCAATCAACTTCACCGTCTTCCTCACCCTCTTCGGAGAGCGATTGACCGGTAAGAGCCTAACAAGAATCTGAAATGTACTAACTGTTTGCTTTACAGGAACCGACCCAGAGGCCACCATCGTCGGAGCCTTCGCCATGTTTGACAAGAAGGACTGCGGAAAGATCAAGGAGGATGAGCTCATCAAGATTCTCCAGAACAAGAGAGGAGAGCCATTGGACGAGGACGAGATCAAGGCCATGTACAAGGTAAATCAGTAGCTGATAAGAAACAAAACCTCAACTCGGTGTTACAGGGAAAGCCACCAATTGAGGGAGGAGAGGTCGACTACAAGGCCTTCGCCCATCTCATCACCACCGGAGCCCAAGACGAGCTCGCCAATGCCTGAACAACTCAAGCCCACAAGCAATTGCAACCACTTTGGGAGTGGCGTCAGCGTCATTCTAGAATTCGTCGCGGTCTATCAGTAGAAGATCTTTCCAGTTCTTCTTCTGATTCACCGTCTTCTAGTCCTAGTTTTCCGTTGTCATCCCGTGTGGCGCAGCGTTCAGACGGCTTTCCCACCCATTCCGCGCGCAATTTCGTATCCTCGCCGCTCTTTACCCTTAGTTTACTAGCCGAGATCACTATAATCACTTGGAAATGTGCGGTTGCCGGTTGGTTTGACCAATTCTTCCAGTTGCTGGAAGAACCACGTCATTTCGAAGCCATCTGGCAACCCAGATTTCCTAACCACGCCGTCTGACTGCGCGTACACACTCCTATCACTCCAAATGGTTCCCCTTTCTCGCTCTATTACTGTCATTTCTGTTTTTTTCTTAAACTTCTCCTAGATTATCTTTGAGCAGTTACTTGTGGTGCATATACATTCTCCCATTTTGGGAATAGTCAAGCTCTACGATGTACTTTCAATATGTAAATGAATAAATGATTGCTATCCCCAGATTAACGTCCAAATTCTTCATTTTCAGAGAGAAAAGAAACATTTGGAATGAGAAATTCAACACATAATCACTTTTGGGTGGCTCAACTCAATTATGCTTCTATTGAATCTACACGGGAGGAAAACATATGGATGGCGGTTCGGGATGAGATGCATGGGATATGTCCGGGTCTATTCGAGTTGTCCGACGAACGAGGTGTGCTCGGAAGCCCACGGCTGAACGGTCGCATCGGACATTTTCCAGAATGCAGCAGCTCCCAGCAGGTAGACGGTCACAATTACGTACAGGATTACGTGCCATTCGCCGAGTGTCTGGAAAAGAGTTCCGGGTTCCAAGAACAAAACATTTGAAGCTCTTACTCCATTTTCAACAACAGCGCCGACAAGAAGTGGTCCGAAAATTCCAGGGATAGTCGCGAAGGTGTTCGAAGCAGCCATTAGATGTCCAGCATATTGAGGTGCCAAATCCAAATGATTCACTGAAAATCCGCTCCAGCAAACTCCTCCAAGTCCAATTGAGATCGAGAAAAACAGCACCAAGAGAGTTGAGTCCGTTGTCACCATAACCATCAAGAGGAAAGCCGATTGTCCCAGGAATCCTGAAAACATCTTTTGCATGGATACTTTGAATGATTCAAGTACCCAAAGCGCAAGCCATTCTTCTAACGAGAAGTGTGTCGTATTGCTTATTCTTTCTCAAGTAGTCACACATTTGTCCTCCGCTGATTATTTGGAATCCCATCAAGAGGTACGGCAAGCTGCTTGCTATTCCGGCCTGAATAATGCGTCGTTTCACACATGTCTCCCCCTGCCAGATGTTTCACCTTTTCCAAGTCGTACCCAGCCATATCCTTCAACATTTTCGGCAAGTTTGTCAACATGATGTAGAATCCCAAGTTCTGAGCACTGTGTGCAATGACAATCGCCCACACAGGCTTTGAGCGCAAGATCTGACCCCACGGAACCACCTAAATCTCTCGTTTCGTGTCAGTTCAGGCTTCTCCTATGTGTGTGTTCTTGTGGCTCGAGAGAAAAGTGCCTTGGGGATATTTGTGTGCGTCGTTGTAACAAAAAACGTTCTCGGCACACGCCGCCAACTCACATAATGACTCTCGCTGAAGGCATCTCTCTGCAGTAAAGCGAGCTCCGATGTTGTGATTTTCGGGTCTTCTTCCGGACGATCATGCACCGTTTTGTACCAAACTGTGCACCAAATCACACCGAGAGCACCTGGGAATCTGACTGTAAGGGATACTCAAGGAACTGTTACCAAAGAACCAGAAAATCATTGGCCATCCAAAGTGTTCACCTAAATAGGCAGAGATTGGCATAGCGAAAACGGTTCCGAAGTACGATCTGAAAGTCCATTGTCAACTGTGTTTCTTCGGATTCTGTTCTAACCCTGAGAAAGCAAAAGTAGCCAGTTTGGTTTGCTCGAGCGGCGGAGCCCATCGACTCCAGATAACATGCATCGCTGGATAAGTGACTCCTTCCAGCAGTCCCTCCATAAATCGAGCAAAAACGAGCATTCCATATCCCATGCGAGCGAATGGCGGGGTGAGAAGCGTGAAAACGGCGGTTCCTAAGAATTGATGAGATGGGAAAATGGCGCAGACGGGTTTAGCCATCTCGGCTTACCAAATGTGCCGGCGAAGAAGATGGTTTTTGCTCCGTGGGTATAGGCGAGGTATCCTCCGGGTAATTGGGAGATGATGTAGCCGTAGAAGAAGGAGCTCAGCACAACTCCTTGAGTCATTGGCGACCAGTTCTCAAAGTCTCCAGGAATCTGAAATCAAATATCCGAATGTGTTTTATTTCATTAATCTCAATGATCAAACATCGCTGTTTCCAATTGCAGTTCCGAGAAACCCCTTTTAATCTTTCAATCCCGTAACATTTCTCAAAACCATAAGAGTGAAGTTGAGTCAGATTCGGTGATTTAGCCTCTTATCCAGATTAGCCCAATTTCGTCAAACCACTCACATGATGCATCGTTCCATTGATCTTCCTGTCCGCTCCGGATGTCATTTCGACGATAGCGATGCTCAAATTGGCTCTCATTGCATAAATGTTGGCGAATCCCAGCAGAGCCAAAATTGCCACAATATGGCGCCTCTTCCATCGCTTCGCGTCTAATGAATCGTCATCTGAATAACAAAATACGTGGAAATCGAAACATCATTGAATTGATGGAAAAACAGGCACCTCTTTGTGGTTTTCGCTCGTCTTCCTTGAAACTGTTTTCATTTTCATTTTGATTCAAAAGCCGGTACATCCGGAGTGTTTTTCATGAAAGGATTATCGACTAGAACGGTTGCATTTGACAGGAAAGACAGTTTGACGGACAGACGCGATATAGAGCACCAAATGAGGAAGCGCAGATAGTGAGAGACACGATGCGGGCCGCAAAACAGTCTCGGTCAATAGGTATGCGGCGCATTGTGACTACGTGTTCCGGAGACTTATTATCGCATGAGGTGAGTATTTGATTTGATGAAAAATTATGTAAAAACTAGAATCTGGTGGAAATGGAAAAAATTAGATAAAAACTAACCATCGATGGTCTCGGAAGTACCATAGGGAAGACTTCTCGTTGGCGGTGCTGGTGGCGTTTCAGCCTCCATCTCCTTGGATTCGTCGAGTAAAAGCTGGCGGGCTCTTTGGAATGCGCACCCTCTTCTGCTCACCCGCTGTGCCGCCTTATATCGATTTTAGTCCACGACGAAATGGCTGTTATGCCCTCTGCGCGGCGCCGTCTGCAATCCTTTAGACTAACTGGAAAAAACGAGAGCACAGCGAGAGCCCGAAAAAAAAATTGTGACCGACTGCCATGAGACCCTTTGAGGCCCTCATTAGTCATTCTGTCAGCAAGGCGGCGCACTAGTATAAATTTTAGTCAAGCCGAAAAATATACATATCCATTTATTCGGAAAAGAGAAAAACAACGGAAGAGGCATACAAAGTTACCATAGTTACTGCATAAAACGGACGAAGATGGACGTGGATACGATTCTCATGGAGAACACTTATGTTTTGTGCGCGGTGACAAATTCAACGGAAAAGGGCTTAGGGAGTCAAGGGAAACTCGGGGAAGAGCTGCCGATTTGTATATGTACACTTATTATGGATTTGAGGGAGATAGATATTCGATGTCAGGATATAAGACAGTTAACACCGGTTTCTAAGGTTGTTCCGGTAGCAAGTTCGACGGGAATTGTTTGATAAATACTGTAGATTAGTTGCCGAGAAGTTCTTCATGATCAATCGGGGTATCGGAGTCGTAGTAGTAATCCACTTTCCGGTTCTTCTCATCAATCAGAGTATGAGCTGTTGCATAAGCCATGGCGCCAAGTAAGACTTGTGGGCACGACACGAAGTGAATGTTGGTGCAACTGAACCGCTCGCATAGTTTTGTGACCTGAAGAATCATGTCGAAAGTTGAGCTAGATTTTCTAGTTTTCCTACCTTCTCCTGGAGGTTCTCGTCCGCAGTGACCCAGATTGTGTACACTTTCGAGCCAGCTAGTTTCAAGCACTCTTCTAGCATCGGAATATCCGATTCGTTGTCTCCACACACTAGACAGTTTCCTTTTGACATGTTCGGGTTTAGTCGCTCTTTTACCAAACGAATACCGTGACCCTTGTTGAAAATTCTTCCCTTCAGCTTGGCCTAAAACAAATTACGTTGTTGTTTTCCAATAACATTCCATTTTCAATACCTTCACATAAATCTTAAAGTCCAAGTCCGATTCTCTCATTGTCAAAATAGTACCAGTGGGATCGAAGTCATTCACAATTCTCACGAGTTGCTCATGGAGTTTTGTCACTTTCCTCATCGGAATCGTTCCATTCACGTCCTGTTTCGCAATAGTGATATGTCCACAATGTTTCTGAATTCCACTTCCGATCCACTTGAAAGTACGGAATTCCGGCTTCTCAAGAAGCTCTTCAATCTGAAAATTCAATTCGTGTACTGATTGCGATACTCATTAGCAACTCACCAACTCGAAAACTTTGTTCATTAGATTCAAGTCGTTTCCGGAGAAAGACCGATCCTTGAATTGTTGTGCCGGATTCAAGTACCACTCTCTTCCAGCGGAAGCACCGTAGGCATAGTAGCCCTCAGGGATCGTTGCAACTTCTAAAATTCCAGTATGGAGAAGTGGAGCGGTTGTGACAATTGCACAGAAAGTTGCACAACGACGGGCGAATTGAGCTTGGATAACTGCAGAATAGGCCGGTTGGATACTTGTCGGGTAGGAGCACGCGTAGGATTTTAGTGTACCGTCTCTGGAATTCATATTTCCAGAAAACCATCCCAAAATTTGAATTTCTACCTGTCAGTGAAGAATGTGTTATAGTGAATCCCCTGTTGAAGCATCTCAGCGGCCTGCTTGACTTCATTCTTGAACACCACTGGACCTCCCTCATAGAATGAGCCAAGTGTCTGAAAACTAATGAGTAATTACATACATAGAGTAGTTTCCAATACCGCAATAAATTCCTCAGCATTCTCATATTCGTCTGATTGAATGAATGAAAGGAAAGCAATATCCTTCTCCATCTCGCTAATTTCATCTCGAATGTCATACGTGATCTCAAATCCTTTCTCTTCTCCAGATTCCTCATCTGCTTCTAGTGTTAACTTCGTGCCTCCCTTGCATGAGGATTCTAGAGAATTCTGAAAATTTGCCAAATTCATAAAACTTTTTCCGAAAATCTTTCTTACCTTTGCGTTTTCCAGTGAGTAACCGAAATGTGGTCTGATTGGCAGTCCTTTTAGCACACATTCCACAATTTGACGACGTACTTGAGCAGTTCTGCTCATTAGTCCGTAGAACTGTCCCAACTGGTTGATATCGCAAAGACTGATAACTTCATGAGTCCATTTGGGGTCCAGGAACTGATCACTCCACTCATCAATGTCATGAACACACAAAAACTCATGGATTCTTGCTCCATGCTCGTTTCTAGTTTCTTTTGACTCAACCGCTGCCGCATAAAAGTTGTCAGCGAATGCTTCGGTGTTAGCGATATCTTCCACTCTATGATAACATTTTCCGTTCTTCTCCGAGTAAAAGTCAGCGTTGCTCAATTGAACTTCGGTTCCTGCTCCAGTAGAAAGCACCAGTGCAGCTGTTGGATTGCACACCAACATTTCTTTCGCTACCAGATTCATTCCATCTTTCGACGGTGTCACGACTCCAATGTCCATGGCAAGGTAGTGCGCAATGAGTCTTGTTCTTGGAAGGCCATCCGTTTCGAAGATCACAGGTTTCCACTCCGGGAACTGTTCGCTGCGGAACTTGTTGTTGATAAGGTCTGCCAACCCCAACACGTCATCTTGATACTGCCGGTAGGAATCCACAGATCTTCTGTTAGTCACAGCAACTTGAAGCAGCACGTCTTTTCCGATTCTGTCAGGGTACTTCTCAAAGTATCTCTGCCATGCACGCAGCTTTTCCGATATTCCCTTGGTGTAGTCAAATCTCTCGACAGAGAAGAATAGCTGTCCATCTTCAGCGCCTTTTCCCATAATCTGAAAACGTAAAAATGCTCAAGAGAAGCGTTAAAAGATAAACTCACGTTTTTCTTGATTTCAGTAGACTCAATAACAGTTTGTGGGTTCTTTGCGATACTGACAAAGTCAGCAATCTTGATGGACACTGGGAACACTCCGAGTGAACAAGTCCATCCCTAAACCAAAAACTCTACTCATTTGTTTGAAACATGGAAACTTACGTCATGTTCAATAGTGTATCTGTCCAAACGGCTATCGTACTCAATGCGAGTCCTCTTGATATTTTGGGCAACAAGTTTCACGAATGTCTCTCTGTCCCTGCTGGTTTGGAAGCCAACTTTGGTGAAACGAAGCAGGGCTCGAAGGATTGGATCAGCAACCGTCTTGTATTTAGTCATGAAGTTTGCTGGTGGTTGGAATGGGATGTGAAGGAAGAATCCGATCTAAATACAACTATTCAGTTACTGTCCAGCTCTTCTTACTCACATCAAGGCTAGATTCCAAAGAGCGCATAATTTGCCCACAAAGCATCAAATGATAGTCATGAATCCAGATAAAGTCTTGCGAACGACTGTTTCTGGCGGCATTGATAGCGAACAAGTAGTTCACTCTGACATACGAGCACCACTGCTCACGAAGCGCTTCTGGGTCATCGTAGCAAGACGAAATGTACTGTGGCAAGTTGTGAAGAGCCGGCCAGAGCAATCCGTTACTGATTCCTCCGTAGTATGTGTTGTAGTCATCCTGAGAAGTAAAGTGGTTCCGATAATGGAAAAACATGGACTCACTTGGTTAACGACCACTGGGTTCAGTTGATAGCTGTGTTTGTTGTAAGTATTAAGGACGGAGAGAAGGGACATGTCGCTCCTGCAGTGAAATTGTCTCATTTTAGTTTTACTAGCTGGTAACTCACTCCACCGCTTGTTCCTTTGGTGTCAGTTCCTTTTTCTTATCATTCCTCTCAAGAACACAAAACACTTCTCCAGCACATGCTTGTTTTATCAGCGGCAGACCGATAGAGTTTGTACTTGTTGAATGTTCCGTGAGTTCTTCTTGCATGTTCACTCCCAAATTAGACAGCCAAATGTTCTTCTTATCCGCTGACATAACTGGATCAACACATGCCACCAATCCTCCAGATCCCTGCTTGATCTCCCATGACCCACTAGTTTTTCTACTGATTGACACTGGCGGCGCGTTGGAAACATTGATAACTCGTTGCTAAAGGTAAACAGAAGCTAAACATTTTGACCACGCGAATTTGTGTACCTTGTCGTGCGACATGTCGACCAGCGGTACTTGCGAACCAATATGCGTTGGTTCCTCGTCAAATACTGCGTCATTGACGACAGAAGCCATGGACGGGAGGTTTTCTTCCGAGCCGATCTTAGAAGACATTCGGGAACTAGCACGGGACCGGGCAATCTGTAGAGAAATGAGTTTTAACTGGGTGGCTTGTGCTAACTGTGCACCTTCATCTGAAGATGTCGGTATCTCTCTCCAAACTGTTTTGCTCTGATTCCCAGCATACTCTGTCTAACTCCTGGAACAGCTGCATAGAGCTCTCGGAGTCTGTTCTTGCTGTGATTGACATCGTAGAGTACCAATGAGAACAGCAAAGCTTCTCTGTACTGTGTTGCATACGACAAATCCGAGTTGTAGATCTGTGGGACCACTGATTTCCAAAACGTGACCTGCAAATGAGACAGAATCAGAGAGCAGCTGCATGATCAGAGTTCTGTTTTTCGCTATGTATGTTGTGGTCTCCCGACGGGACAACTGACGCATCGAAGAAAGAATAAAAAACGGATTTCTCAATTTTTCAATTTCTTACCGTGTTGTAGCCAAGCGTTTCCAATAGAGCAGAGAATATTTCGTCACGAGCCGATGGTTGAGACAAACAAAGTTCCAGAACAATCATCAGACCCTGGAACCGGGAGCATTGCTTGAGAACAAAGTACATGGTGACGTACCTTGAGAGCCATCTCGGAGTTCTTCTGACGCTTCTTCCAGATGGTGTAGCACGTTCTTAACGTGAATCGGAAAACTTTGAGAGATTCATTAGTGATCTCCGAGCTTCCAGATTCAGAAATCCTCTGACCAATGGCATCTTCCTTCGGCTGATCAGAAAGTCTCGGTGTATCCAATTGACCAGTTGTACAGTCCATCTTTCTGGTTTCAACTTTCCGTTCATTTTGAGGGATTCCAGTGTCCACGTCTGCCACGTCATCATGGTCTTCTCCTTCGGTCAGCTCATCACTCTCATCCAACTCGATATCCTTGTCAGCTTCGTCTGGCTTGTATGGGAACCCGAGTTTCTCAAGAACCTTTTGGCATCTCTGGAAATGTTTTATGAAAGGAAAACCAGGAGACATTTTACCTGAACAGCGTCTTGAAACGGATCTCCGTCAGTTCTCGGTCTGTCAAACGGATCCATGCGACTTGTATTCTGAAGAATTCAAAAGTCAAAAACTAGAACTCAGAGTTAAAAACGACCACTGGCTCAGATTCTCCATCTATGGAAAACACAACATCTGGTGTCACCTTTTCGCTGCTTTCCACATCCGTCTCTCCCGTTTTGGGCTCATTTGCATTTGCCATTTCACTCATCGATTTTCTGAATATTTCAATATTAACGAGTGAATTCGCGTGAGAAAACGACGAAAATAGGTAAGGCGAGAAAGAGGAGCGAGTGGCACAACAGAATGATATCAACAAGGCAGCGACGGGACGAATTGTGTAATAGAATGAGCCAAGAAGCCTGTTCTTTTCAACTCCGCTCTTTAAAAGTGAGAAGAAGAGAGAACCATGCAAAAAATGTGTTTCTCTTGCATCTTTATGTTGCAAAAGATCATCTGTCTTGGTCTGTGTCTCGGCGACTTTCAGAGATTCAAAATATGAGAAAACAGCTTCATGATTCCATTTCGCAACAACAAGACAGCAAAGAAATGTAGGGGAAATAGGAAAATTTTGTGATAAGAATAGTCGAGCGGGAAACGAAAACATAAAATAACGAAACAGCAGTAAACAGGTTTCGGAACATTCGAGAACAATGTTTAGCCCAGCGTCTCAAGCTTAACGCTGCAAGCGCGCTCTACTGCGCTGACTTCCGAGCATCAGTGAGCAAACACACAGGAATATTTATTATGGCAACTTGGGGAGATTTGAAACCATTATGGGATCAAAGAACCTCAAGATTTCAAGAATAGAAAAACAAAGAACAGAACCAAGTGGGGGGTACCAGATTCCTGTCTAATTCTGTTAGATTTCTCCTAAATTTCGTAAATTTCGAAAACATGTGATTGTTATCAAGCACTTTTTCGTCGAACTGGGTTAATATGAAGGTTGAAGACCTGTTTTGATAATAAATGTCATTTTGATTGTTACTCTCCTTGTTCCTACGAGAAAGTGATAAGAAGAATCACGTAATAGGAGCAAAAACATAAAAGCAGGAAATAGAGAATTCTGGGGGAGAGAAAATCAGAGAAAAACAGAAAAAAGCATAGAATCAGAAAAATTGGGTTCGTTATTCGTTATCTAAAGTTTTCTTCACTAATAATGATTTCTATATCACGCAATTTGTTGATACTTTCAAGGTTTTTTCTCTTTTTCTTTTTTCTCTCAACAATATTTGTAGATAGCTGGCAGTACGCAAATAGCGCTAGCAACTTTTGAAAATCACACGGGAACAGTGGCTTTAACCTTGAAGACACGCAAAGGACAGAATGTAGCGAGAAGGAAAAGATCTCGTGCGTTCTTCAGACTGATTTCTCAGGAGAAGAAGCGAGTGCTCAGAGAACAAATGCGCAAAACAATGGGGTGATTGGTGCCGTCCGTTGCGCTTTCACGTGAACCTTCGGGGACTTGTGTGACCAGAGCATATGCTACGAACATGCGTTGATTTTGAAATCACGGATCGGTCAAATGGGGTCAATCAGTGGGTGGGTGATGATCAAACATGAAAACAAGCATAAGCCCGGTGTAACTTTCAACACAACCTCAAATCCTTTCGTTTCTTCTCTAGAGAACGGTCAGGAGGCTCCAGGTGAACATAATGGGCATAATCATGGCAAAACGGTTATCGAACGGTTTGCCGCTGTTTGTGTTGTATCCCATGACAAGAAATATCACGAGCTGTATCAATCGTTCTCACTGGCCGATCAACCACCTACGGAGGAGCCGAACGATTCTGATTTCTCAACGTCACCGTGGTCTTTTTTGGCAGATTCTGAAAACCAGCATGAATTCCTGTCATGTTTCCTTATAGTTCAGCGAGCACAAAGGTGTTGTGAAATCGTGTTCCTCCCAGAAGAAATGCGTCATTTCGTGCGACGATGGGGTGGTCACTAAACGTTTCGTCAAGTTTTTTTCCATTTCCGTCTCCCATCATATGTGATGACTCAATGACTTACTTCAGTACCTGATAACACGATGTGAACTGATCTATAGGCGGTTTCCATTTGTACTACAAGGTTGACTCGTTTTGCTCTATGCACATAACCTTTCATTGTGTTTAAAACAGTCAACTGATCAGTGATACTTTCTATTCACCCCCTTTTGTTTCACTTTCACATTACAACCTTTCACTTCCGATAGGTTTTGCTTTTTTCTCAGAAATTTACACCTAAATATGTAACAATCGTGTAAACAGCTTTGCATTCTCCGTTTTGCATTCAGCATCTTGTCTATATAAATCCTGATTCGAGTAGTATCTCCTTTATCGTCTCATCTTCTCAAGGATTTGTCCGAGGACGCATTCCGCACTTGTTTGTCCGTTTTGTCCGTTCCAGGAGTGTAAATTCATTAATTGAGAGTGGAGTGGGGTCATCCGAGAAGATTCGCTGCGAGATCTGTGTCATGTTTCGGGTGTCGTGTCGCACATTGCACTTTCCCCCCGTCAGTTCCAAATTTCACTTTCTCTTCTTATTGGTTCCATTCTTCTTCACTGCCTTTAACCGTATATCCGTGATCCACTATAATCCCTCCTTTTCCCCACTTTCTGTTCCTCAATTCCCCTTCCATTAACTCGAATTGCATCATTCTTTCCAAGCTCTCCAGCTTGCTCGGCTTGTCGTGTCCAGTTAGCTATGTTCTGCCCGTTCCTCTCTTAACTCTCATTTCTCTATTTCTCCTCCACGAGGTTCTGAAAGACGTGGAGTGCGCTGAGAAGCGAAAGAAAGCTTCCAGTGTGCTACGGAGTACTGGACGCCCACTCACCCGCTCCTTCACTCGCATACACGCGCGCACGGCTACCGCTCTCTTGCTTTTCCGTACTTCCTCACTTCTTGTGCGCGGACGGAGCGATCGATGTTGTTGTGGTGGGGTCTCGCGGTGGAATACCGCCTCTCGCCGCCCGCAGTGCTAACAACTTCTCTCTCGCTTTCACTCTACACGTCCTACACACCCCTAGCCGCCTGGACGGAAAGAGGCAATAGCTTGCTGGCCGGTCAACGAGGGTATGTACCCAGCGGGGAGGTAAGAGGAAGCAAAAGCCCCGTCACTACGTTCGTTTGGCCGCTCGCTCTTCGTCACTCTCTCGTCGCGCGCTCTTCGCAACGTCTCTTCTCTTTTGGCCCGATGTTTCTTCAAAACCAACAGGCCACCCTTTCCCGATCGTTTCGATTCCGCCCGCAACTCTCTTTCACTCTCTACCGCCGTTCGGTAACTCCTTTTTTCTTGACTGCTGGTCGCGGGGAGAAATGAGAAGAACGAAAAAACCCTTTCTCCGTCACCCACGGTGCTCTTACCGTTATTTATGTGGTAGTCTCCGCATTCGTTTTCTATTTGAACACTTTCTCTCTCGCATCGCTCTAAAACCGCCTGAATCGTCTAGTTAAACGAACTTTATTACAGGGTATATTGACCGAATAATCCGAAAAACAATGGTGTGGTCAACATCGTTGACCAGTTCGACCAACTGACAACCTTTCGTTTTCATCAACATCTCGACAATACGGATTACATTTCATTGGTAAGCCTGTTCGTTTATGAAATCTAGTTTCGCAATGTTCTGTTTTTCAGATGCTGGTTTAATGTTTGTCATTCGAATCATCTTACGGCTTCCAACATCAGACCACTACTCAACCACATTGGCTTCGTTCTTCCAGTCAGTCATGCGCATCGAATGACATCACCACCGGCCACGACTCTTCTGGATCCGACGTCGTCTTCAACCCTTTTCCCCTTTTTTCTTCTTCTTAGCAGAAACCCCGACATTAGACTTTATAGAATTTTCTTATTGATGTGTCTCGAACAATTACGGAAAATCTGGAACCTGATATAGTCCAAACTATAGCTATGGGTCTATGTTACGGTAGACACCTACGGTTGAACACTTTTTGATTCTGATCCATCCTCTCTCTTCCCCCAATTCACCGGACTTTCTATGCTGTCTAATTGTAATCTCTCGCTTTCTTTCTTTCTCTTCTATTCGTGTTGTTGTAATCGCATGATACCGTGACAGTTGCCTGTGGCGAGTAAGTACATTGTCAGGTGATATGACATCAAACAGTACTTTCCACCGGAAACTGGGACAAATGGCATTCTTCTCTAGGCGATTTCTTGGATGACCAACTGTAAAGGAATGCTTTCCCGAGCAATGATCATCCAGAAAATTGGCTATTTTGCACGTCGCACCCAAGCCTGTCTCGAAAGAACACTGCTCATTGGTGCTTTTCTCCGGGAAAACACAAACGAGTCACTGTTCAACACGAGATTCTCTTGGGTGCGTAACAGCTTCCCGGGTATGGAACAATTTGAAGATGTCTGTTCAATTAATAAATACATGTTATTTGAAATGACTCATGTTTTGTATAATTCTCAAAACAAAGCCAAATGGGGAGCTGAAAAATGAGTCAGCCAACGGAACACATTCTTCACAACAAACGTCTCCATGAAGCCCCAAAATGTACGATTGGTACCAGGAACCGTCTCGTTTTACAAGGAACCATCAATTAGAAGCAGGTGCTGCTTATCCAGTAAGGGATTCGTTCTTAGGTTCTAATACCTGATTTAAATGTACTAGCGGTTCGAGTAATTATGTCTAGACAGAGAAGTACGCGGTTTATAAAGGAGATGGTTGATATGAACTGAAAAGGTGTGACATAAATAGATGTTACTTTCAGTGAGGGGTCCACCAACTTCCACATCTGAAAATAGAACGATAGGGACTTCTGGAAAGGGAATTCAAGTCAGTATTTTGTTTTTCCTTGAAAACAGTTCGGATTGAGTTCTTGTTTTTGGAAAACAACCCAGAAATGAACGAGACAACTGTATAATCCCTCTGTGAATTCAAAAACGAGCTCAGGCCGATAACAACTTGTTACCTTTCCGTTTTTGGCTTTCAAGGGACTTCGGGTTATATATGCATTCATTCAGGAAATAAAACGTCATTTCAGGAGAAGTGGACATTTGGGAATGTGAATTGGGAAGTAAAACGGGGAACATAAATTTGTGTTGACCGGTGCAAGTAGGTAAAAGATGCTATTTACAAAAATGCACATTTTTGTGAATACTACGTTTCAGGGTTAAATTATATCTGCCGGTTCAGGATATGCCGGGTATGGCAACTAAGAAACTATGCCAAAATAAATATGTACCAATACTTTAAACACATGGATGAGATTTCTGTAAACGGAAGGGAATGGAAGGAGATTGTCCTCTCAACAACTGTAATGAGAGTTTGTGGCTGAGGAACACATCGGGTTATTTGTGACAGTGAGCATTCTGGTGGTGTCCACAGGCTCATTGGACGAGTTTTTGATCATCGTTTGCTTATCGGGTTTGGCAGTGCGGAGAAGTTTTTGGATCTGTAATTTCCTTTCCAATTTCCGATTTCCTTCAACTCTTACGTTTTTCTGGAATGAGTCAGAAAGGAAGACGTAGAGGAAGGGGTTGGCTGCAGAGTTGATGTACTGGAGAGCAAAAGCGAAGTGGGTGACGCAGAAGAGCAGGTACTTGCTGCTGAAATCGAGAGGTTCATTAGGAAGAGAAACTCTTGAGGAATAGCTACAGTAGTCCTTCTCAACTTCCCCCTTCAGCAGTTCGTTAGTAGTTCTCCAAGTTCTTCTCAAGTTTTTTTTGAGGGTTGTTCTTCGATTCAAAAGTTTCTAATGAACGTCCCAGAAAGTTTGGATTGGAAGTTTCGCTTGAAATTTGAACTCCGGAAATTCATTAGAATGTCAGTGTCACGCGAACTTTTTGCCTGACTTCCGGTATGAATAGGGGAGGTCGCTCTCTATACACAAACAAACAACGCACTCTTCAAAGAGATTCAATTCAATTGACCATTGAACCATCCAGAAAGGAAGCCAGCAGAGTGTATACGAGATGACAATAGCCAAACCCATAATGGTGACCTGAAAAGAATGAATGAGATTCTCTACTTCTGTTCTCCCAAGGTATTCCTTACCTTAGTGGTTCTCCGTTTTGTTGCGGTCCGTTTTGTGTGCATTTGACGTCTCCGTTGGCACATCTTCAGGATGATCTTGAAGTAGAAGTACCAAACAGCCGCCAGTGGTAGGAGGTAGGAAAGGGCGAACGTGTAACAGAGGAAGAATCTAAAGGAAGTAGTTATACCATCAGAAAGCGAAGGAATATCAGTACCTCCTGGAACCTAGCACATTTTTCTCTATCTCGTTGAGCAGAGTTGCGTTCATCTCGCTTCCCGACTCAAACACGGTCAGATTGCCTACGAACATGATACATGACTCCTTCACTTGTCCACCTCAAACGTTTTTTTATGAAAGTGCTTATTACGTTTTTGATACCTAAATTCGACTTGACTAGTTTCACAAACAGGAACAGTGGTGTCATTTCAAGAATGACCATGATCCAGGCAGCAACGGAAAACACAAATGCTGCTTGGGTTGTACGGAATGAAGATGACTGGATCGGACGGCAGACTGCCTGGTAGCGGTCAAACGACAGTATTGCTATGAACACTGCTGACGCGAACTGGGAGACCTGTATAAGTTCAAAATTTTTCATTTTCCCCATGTTTTTGTTTGTTACCGCGTTTCCAGAAATGTACAACTTGCACATAATCGGTCCTAGTATCCACCCTCCTTGAGATGATTGACCGAACGTTGCCACCGGAATTCCGCAGAGGAAGAGTAAGTCGGCGACGGCGAGGTTGAAAATATAGATGTTGGAAATGGTCCGCATATCCCTGGAATCCAGGAACACGTTGTCTCAGTGATCAGAGATCTTTCCCTAATCCTGTTCAAATCACCGGTAAATTTTTATCATTGAATCGGAAATGAGGAATTTCCGATTGAAAGGAGGAATTCCCTGGTCGTATGCTTCGTTGTCCCACTTACCGGAAGTAGACGATGGCGGCGAGAACGAAGATGTTGGCAGGAATGCCGATGAGAGCTGTCAGGCTCCATGTCAGATGCGCCGCGTTCTTGATCTGCAAAACAAAATGAAATGTTGACAACCGGTTCCTGCAAAAGTTTGACCTACCGAGTTGATATCCATGACCTCAGGGAAGTCGTGCTCGTCGGTGATGTTCATGGTTATATCAAGAGCAGCATACTTTTTTGTCCTGAAAGCATATCTCTTATTCAATAACATGGAGAAGTACGGATGTGCTTGTAGGGAGATGAAGAATCAGTGAGAAGAAACATGGATAGATGAGAAGAGAAGGCAGGAGGCGTGTTCTGCTCACGAAGCTTTTTCTAATTAACTGTACTGAAAGAGTGACTTGGGAAGAGAAGTAAGTGCATTCAAGGGTTAATCATGTGACTTTGGAAAGGGGAAAAGTTTGAAACATTTGGGAGGGATGAAGAAAAAGAACTGCTGTCCGTGGCAAGAAAGAATCGAAATAAAGAAGAAATAAACAGAAAAAAGAACTTCCTGCCGCCTCCTCTAAACGTCGTTGAAAAAGGATACGTCGACTTTTGAGAGATGAGAAAGTACTGAAACATGGTCGGAATTCGGAATGTGAGAGCTGGCGAAACGCAATAAAACAGAAGGAGCAGAAACAGACAAAAAGATGTTTGACTCGAGTCGTCGGAAAAGGGCAATATTAAAACAGCAGAGAAATACGATACCAGAGGAACATGTGGATTCTTCCCTATTATGTGCTGTTTTGACGTGTACCATAGATGAAAATGTTGTTGGTAGCTACTGCAGACTGATGTTTCACAGATCACCACATCCACCGGCTCCTGCCATAGAATTCTGGAGTTGGGGGAGGCGCTTCCAAACAACAAGAGAAAGAAATATCACGCGGGGGTCAGTCCAGTCAGATTACCAATTTCCGGTAGCGCGCGGGGCATTCGATTCGAAAGTGCTAAAAGGTCCGCGCTCTTTCGGTCAAAATGTTGACGGAGCGAGAGCAAGGCGCAGATTGTCCAAACGATTTTAATTTGGAGCCGACTTTCAAAAACGTCACCAAATTTTGTCTATGGCGCTCTATGGCAATTTCATTTTTATGACTTAAACGCTTCTTAGAAACAGGGAAGAAATAAAGACGTAATAAGGCAATGAAAGAAGGAAAATGGACTTCAGACTCTTGAACTTCAAATCTTTCAGACAGGCTGACTACAGATATCATCTTGTAGACAATTTGGTAGTCATGCTGTCTAGAGAACGAAAGAGCTCAATGTTCATGGAACAGAATACATAGTGATGGCTGGGTTACTGTAGCTAAACTGAAAGTTGCTGATCTCATTCTGAGAGTTCAGGATTTGACACAAACATAAACATACGAAGAAAGGAAACGGAATGTATGCAAAAAAGGGCGGAGATCAAAGAAGGAGGAGCAGAAAACAGAAAAGAAGGGGTCAGAAGCAACCGGAAACATATGTTTTATATAGTTTACATGTAATAATCCAAATTGTATACAACACGGAGCATCCATGAATAATGAACTCTTTGTTGTTCTAATGGGAGTGTCCCGAGTAATAATAATAACAAGGATGGCGGCGCAGGAAATGTAGGAAGCATATTTAAAATGGGTACACCTTCTCCAATAACAGATTTTCCGGCGGGCGGAGTTGGTAGTAAAGTTAACCAGGATCAAGTGAAAATGTTGCTGTTTTGATTAGATTTTCCAATTGGTCAGATTATTTTTGTATAGTATAGTTGCCAAAGTTAATCAAATTCCGACAGGAAAGGTGTCAAGTGGCCAGGCTGAACTCCAATAGCCTGCAACAGGTGAGGAGAGCCTAGAGATCTTGACCACATGCACATTGTTTCCCAAAATGTGCATGGGATTAGATGATTGCTGATAATGATATTAAGTGCTTGAGGTGATTCTAATGGTCTACTGATGCTGAACTTTTTTGAATGTTGCTCCCCCAGTTGGAGGTGCGCGTGCAGAACAATAATTGCGTGCTCCCTGCAGCGGCACTTGTTCACATTGCAATGCCCCACGCCATCCAGGAAACAGAAATGATTTGTCGTGGTCGTGGGGCTCAAAAAAACTGACTGACACGTTCGTTGTGGTGGGGAATGGATGTATGTGAAGAGATACAAGTGGAGGGCTCTCCGTGAAGAGGGCGGTGCCAGGACACCCGCCGCTTCCCTTCTTGATTCCGAGTTTTGTAAGTGTGTGCTTGAACGCAAACTTTGTTTCGCTTACGTTTCTCTGTTTCTGATGGGAGAGGGGAAGTGAGTAAGTGAATCCGTCCGATGTAACCGAAAACACGTGTGGCGTCGGTCGGTGACGTTGTCATCCGGGGAATAAGAGGATCTAATACCGGAACGATTGAGAAATAACAAACTGAACAGGAATCAGGATCAAACCACAGACACTGATTAGGGATAGTCAATGTTCCGTTTGTGAATCATTCATTTTTTGGTTCCTGGCTTCCGAAAAACGGGACCGAGGCCTAGAGACAAGATACAACTGCAAATAACAAACACAAAAGGGAAAAGCGAAAGTCTAGAACGATTGTAATCGGATTCGGTGTCTGGGACAGGACAGAAGGGCAGAATTTCGAATTCAGTAGTGTTTTGACGTGTGAGGGAGTGTCTGGCTCCCGCCGACAAATCCCTGAGCCTGTACACGTACAAAACACAGAAAGTCCCCCTGGTGACACACTTAATGAACTTGGAGGCGGGTTGCGACTCACATGGGATTCATCAGCGTGATCGAGTTAGTTAAATAGAAAAAATTCTTCGAAAGTTGGCAGGTTTTCGTTTCAGGCCTTCAAACCGAAGACTTCACACGTTCTTCTATCTATCTCTTTCATTTTTTTGTGTGGCAAACTCAACTCGCGCTTTTCCAAATTTTTTGGTCAAATTTCCGTTTCGGCTGGTTCACAGGAAGCATGAGACTTTGTGTGAAGGGCGAGTTTGAATGGGGAGAAAGTGAAGGGGGGCGAAGGTGTGCTCTGGACACCGATTTGTTTGAGGTCTTGTGAAACATGGGAAGGTCACGTAAACGGAAGAGGAACCTACCGCTTTCCGGTAGGTTCGACTAGACGAAAGGTTACATTCAAGACATATAACCAGAATATAGTAAGGGAAAAGAGGGAAAGAGATAGAAAGACGGCGAGTACAGTCAGATGTACCAAATAGAGCCAATTGACAGTCACACAGTTTCGAAAACATAAAAACAACATAGAAAATCAGGAAACTGGAGCTGTCTTGTCAAAAACGAGCCCTAAAGTATGTAAATAGAAGCAGAGGGCGATTGTGTAAATGAATGGAGAATGAAACGCCTTCTTCATTTTTCCATTTGTGTGTCACACCACGCCAACACCAAAAACGCACAGATTGGAAAACCGAAACGGCAACACAAAAAGAAGACGATGATGAGATGACGAAAGAGTGTGTGTGTGTGTGTGATTAGAATTTGGGGCCCGGCCGTGGATATTGAAAACGTGAAGATTGCTGTTTGGCCCTGACGGGAGGAGCCTGGAGAAAGAGGAAAAACAAGATCATTAGGCTGAGGGGGTTGTCATGAGAAACTATTGTGTCTGAAACGTTTCCCATAGTTGCTGCTAATGTGTCTATGATTTTTTGGCTCTTGTGGTCTTCTTGATTTCCCAAATGATCTTCAAAATACCACAAGGGATGCAAAAAAGGAACTGAATAGAAATTGAGAAAAAACAACACGTCGAAGACAGATGAAGAGAAGGAGGGGAGGAAACTAGATGAAAAAAAAACGGAAGTCAAGGAAGATGATGAAAGCTACCGGCGGAATGGTGTGATTGAAGAATGGGAGCATGAGCGGAACAAGAAGCTATGGAATTTGATCACGTGATGATGAAGCTCGAGATTTCTCACAAGATTCCAGATTCACAACACATTCCACCAACAGACAGTTCATACACCACTCTGTAAAGTCAGCGGACGATGATTTATTCAAGGGTCGTGGAATCACAAAATAATCTGTTCGGGCGGCAGGAACTAGCACCTACACTTCTGAAAAAACGTACTTCTTGACTTTCTTATTGATGACTGGCACTATACTAACCGAACTATGCAAATTGAAGACAATGTGTCGGGAGAAAGTGGAAAAGCAAACACAAACCGCTGATACAAACATAATCAAAAAGCGAATTGTGGCAGAATGCAGATTATGCCCAGAGAGCGGCGGCACCAGGAAATTGGAGGGAGAATGGTCGCGGTGGAGTGGAACGGGATGGAATTCAGAGCTCTGGTGCATACAAATCATTGTTTTTTCTTCGGTAGTACAAACCGGCCAGACTAGACCATGAGACAAGTGACAAACGTGAAGGGAAACTGTAAACAAGACATGGAAAAAAACTAGATTAAAAAACCAATCCGAAAGTTGAGAATCCAAAAATTAGAGACATTCAAGAAGTAACAAGGAAGGAATAGAGAAGATGTGAGGAACACCGAGATGCATGTTGTTTTGGCAGAAAATAACCAAGAGCTCTCTTAAATTTGCAGGAGGATCTCACGGTTAGAGAGGGTCGAGAACTTCCAGAATGAATAATCAAACCGATTAAAGTGAGTTTCAAAGAACTCGACGTAATAGTGTCTCTGGCCCTATTATGGGTTAAATGCATCATAAAAATGAATGTTATTCAATCGTGAGTTTATATGAAAAGAAAAAATAGAATAGACAGAAGAACCATAAATACTAGAGTACTTACAAGGAAAACCACACTATTCATAACCCCAAAAACATCCTGGTAACAAGAATAGCTCGTACTTTCAAACAGTAGAAGCCAACAGTCCAAATGGTTCAAAAAAGGCAGCGGATGTTGCCAGAACACACAGACAAACACATCGGCCGTTGTTTTCAAGTGTTTTCATCGGGAACGTTGCAGATTTTCGAACTTTATAAGCTGTCTGCACAAACATCCCTAACCGACATGGGAAATCTTGGTTTTCAGAACTGCTGAAGACAAGTCAAACCTTGCAGGTCCTAGGGAAAACTTGGCAATAAGATGTGGTTGGCAGGAAGAGAAAAAAAAAAGAAAACAAGTCAGTCAGCGAAGATTAACTAGACTAAATTGGTTAAGAAGATGATTAGACTGGAACACGATGGTGTTCGAACTTCCAGCAATATTCACGCCAGTGCCCAGTGTCTCTAGAATGACTTTCTCAAAATCTCGCAAAAACAGTCGGTGTCAGTGTACTATTAGAAATCAGCCACTCACCCATATCTTGTACTTTTAGTTTTTTGGCTTCTAGACAGTTATATTTTTGGAGTCGATATGATGCACACAAGAAGAATTGATATACTAGTATGGCAGGTAGGAAGAGCTATACAATCTGAGTTTTTTTCTCATCAAAAACATACATTAGCCTTCTTCCAATTGTATCAGAGAGCGAGAGGGAGAATATGGTGTTTTCTGATTTCTGACTCCTGTTTTCATAACAAAGCTGTGATGTACACCACGGAACTTGACAAGTTTTCGAGATCCGAGTTGAAAATAAGGAAGAACAACTCCAAAACGCCAGGACCTACCGAAGTCAGTTGAATGGGATTAGAAAGTTCGCGTGGGAGAGGAAGAGAAAAGTACTGGAGTTAATGCTTGAAAAACTCAGAACAAGAGGTTCTCACGGACTTTACGGCTGTTTTTTCTGCCTCCGAGGTGTAATGTCAGACACTTTTGAAGATTGCTAGGAAACAACTACATTTGAAGGGCTTCCCATTGAATTTGGTTTTTTTTTCGTGGCGCTTCAGTCTGAAAACATTTTGGCTGAAAATAGGAAATAGAAAATAGGAATTAGGAATAACTCACATAGCGGAAACAATAGCTAATTTTTCATGGTGGCTGCACTTTCCCTTCGTGCCGATGTTCTGACTATATACATGTCCTCGTGGATGCGTTTTCATCTTCCCAACTAAAAGTACAATATCACCTTCCTTCTTGAACAGAATTCCCAATAGACTCATACAATTTTTAATATCTTTCTTCTTCCTACCCACTTATTGAATATTCATGGATTTGCCCTAGTTTGGTCCCTTCCCTCTTCTCCTCTCCCGTCGACAATTTATTCAAATAAATAATTCAGTCTCTAATTCTCATTTCCCAATTTGCTCATGCTCCCTGGAGGTTTACCTCCATTGCTCTCTAATCGTTCAATTATCCTCTGGTTGCAGGTGGCTCAGCGCAGTGCCTGCTCCAATTTCCGTCTACCGACCCCTTCCTCCCAAAACTTCCAGATGAGAAAATCCAGTGAAAAGTGCTTTCCCTTTGCATCGATTGCGCGTGGCTCCATCCTTCGTCCGACAAGGTCCCTCCTCTTCGCCGTCCCGTTTTTTTTCTGCGCTTTTTCTTTTCCATGGCCGCACTGGGAGGGGCCGTCTGCGCAAAGTTGTGCGCATGAAGAGTGGCCTCGTCCTCTTTTCTTCGCCTTCTTCGCCTTCTCCTCCTGCTCCGCGTGCTGAGGGTGTCTCTATCTTTCTTTTCTCCATTCGATGTGTATATGGCATTTAGAAGTAGAAGCATTCGTGGAGACGCACTGACTGCCTTCTACTAGTCGGTCCAAAGAAAAGAAGGCGGAAGAAAAGGCCAAACGGGACGGGGACGCCTCCTCAGCTCCAGATTACACCCCTTTGGTGCTTTCCTCACTTCTCGCGTTTTGTTCTTCTTCTTCTTCTTCTCCTTTCTCCTGCTTCTTCCCTCCTTTTATTCCATTTCAATCCCTTCTGGTAGTACTAGTATAGCAGACCCAGTCAACTGAAACCCGCATCGATAAAAATAGGGAATCCCCCGTTCCATTCACTTTTAATCTCAATTCATCCCGATCCTTGATATTCTGCTCTCCGCATAATCTTCTTGTCCTCACTTCTCAGTTCTTTCAGCATGGAGAATGTTCGAGCTTATGGGGCAGGCCTGGCCAACACCAACTTTGATAAGAACGCTTTCCTAAAGAAGCCGACAGTTCTATTCCGTGTCGCAGCTTTGGTGAGTTCCAAAAAAAACATGTTTTGTGCTGAAATCTTGTTGTCGAAATGACATCGTGTGAGTGAATGAGTGAATGAGTGAAAGAACGAGTAAAAACAATCAAAGCCACGCATGTTATTGTCTCTTTTCAGGTCTTCGGACTCATTTTGTGGTACTCCGTGTCGAAAGGTGGCTGGCACAAGCAGAGCGACGTCATCCATCCGGTATCATATTTCTTCATGACGAATTGAGAAAACTGAATTTTCTTGACAGGTGTGCCTCTACGGAAGGAGCTCTTCAACATGCTCCTTCGCGACCGCTGTCGGCTTTTTTGCCGTCTGCGGAGCCATCGGACTCATCGTCCTCGATGCCAAGATGGATACAATTAGCTCAATCCCAACCAGAAGACGGGCTGTTTTAGCGGATCTAGTCGTTTCAGGTATTTCGCAATCTCTCCTCCGCTCCGCTGATCATTGTCTTTCAGCGATATTCACTGGCATCTTCCTCATCGGCTTTTTCACATTCTGGTCCAAATTATCGTCTTTCGAAGTCGAGGAAGACGACGAAAATCCAATAAAGACTAACCACGCAAAATTCGGAATTCTCAGCGCTCTTCTCTCCTTTTTGGCATGGGTGCGTCATGTGAAAAGCGTGTTATCGTTTGACAGAATCTTGACTTGAAACTCACGAATTTTGAGTTTAGTTCTGGTTATCGTGTGTGAGATGGAACACGGCAGACTCCAAAAACCCTTCGAAAATGGAGAATTGCGGTGGAAATTCGATCTAGTAGTGGGGCCCACATGAAGAATAGAATTTTCATTTGATACTTGCGTTTTGAGTGGTTAGGGAAGAGACTTGGGGCTGAGCAAAAGGGAAAATACTCTAAAATTCTGGTGACTTGATACACATGCGAATTCGACTGTATTTGTAGGGTGGAGCTGCATTCTTCGCCTGGCGGCGATACGAAGAAGGAAACCAGGCAACCCATGAGCCAAACTACGACGAGCAATTCGGACAAGTGTCGAGCGATGTGCAAGACGGATATGGATACGGAGGAGACTCAACTGGTAGGGATCAGGAAAGAAGAAAGAGTTAAAAAGTATATGTTCAGGAATCGGACACGTCGGCGCTGCCCCAGCTCCTCAATCCCAATCGTACCAGTCTGGAGCTCCACCACAGACTATGCAACAGCAACCAGCCAACCCATACGTCCAATCGGAAGGCTATGGCTACTAGATCACTTCGCTTCTTCAGTTTTCCTCTAGACTTGCAATGGACCCAAATTCTCAATGCTGTTTTCAAACAGTTGCTCTGTTAGTTCTCTTCTTCTTGATCTCGTAACCTAATTTATTTCCCTTCATTTCCACTTTCTAATTTCAAACTTCTACTTTCCTAGTCAGAATCCCCACAGACCCACTGATGCAATAACACAGAATCCCACAATAATTCTTTCGTTTGAACCAATCCGATAGGCAAGTGAAACGATTCTTTCGAAATAAACCCATTTACTCATCGTTATTTCCGGCTGTTTTTGAGTGTTTGTCGAACAGAAATCATTGAAATGATGGCGTATCATGAGTCCTATCAGAAATGAAACAAAGAAGAAGAGAGACTGTTGAGATACTGTTTGACTGATGTGTTACGCCCCGAAGACGAAGGCGAAAGGTGTTTACGACGGTGACTGTGATTTAAAGTGGACGAAAGTTCAAGAGGTTGTCACCTATCTGCGGTCAATATCCTTCTCTCAACATGAACTCCTATCTCAATGTTCTTCTTGGTTTCGCAATTGTTTCCAGTGCCAGTGCTCTCCTATTCGGACTTATTGGCACAGAGCAGGTAACTTTGTTCTACTGGTCAAACATCATCACTTGACTTCTATTTCAGTCGGTTGCTGTCAGTGGCAAGTTGACTTGCAATGGTGAGCCGGCAGCACATGTCCGTGTGAAACTATACGAGAAAGAAGCCAGTGAGATTGATCATAAGTCACCTGAGATAACTTTTGTTTTCAGCTCTCGATGTGCTTCTCGATGAGGGAACAACCGATGAGAATGGAGAGTTCACACTGAAAGGACATAAAGTTGAGGTGTCGACCATCGACCCAAAGCTGAACATTTACCACAAGTGCAACTACAAAGGAGTGAGCCAATCCGTTCCGAATTCTCTCCGCATTTGAATAATTTTCAGATTTGCTATCAGAAGTCTTCCCTCACCATCCCTGACAACTTCATCACCGAAGGAGAGGTCCCACAGAAAACTTTCAACGTCGGAATCATCAACCTGGCTAACAAGTTCAGTGGTGACTCAACAGACTGTCTAAACTAATTGTATCCATTCCCATATGATTCTCCTCATGACATCATCTTCCATAAACAGTTTACTTCCTCGTGCGTGTTAAGATTATGAAAAAAGACGGAAAAGAAGACATCGAAGATTGTTCGCTGAATGGCTGGCCATTGATTTTATCTGAGTAGGCGTATAATATAAAACAAGAGAACTTTCACTAGAGTTAACATCTTCCGAAGTTTCATTTTTTGTTTCTTTCTCTTCTCGTCAACAATAAAGGTCAAAGACATCTTGAATTCAAGACAACGACGATAGAAAGAGAAAACTGCCGGTGTACGAATTCCTCGCTGTCTTTCTTCTCTCTCTCTTTTTCATTCTTGACCACTACATCTTCTTCGATTGATCAGTCGATCTTCATTTCAGAAATGTCCCACAAACTTTTTATCCTTCCCTTTCTCGTTTCCACAGCGTTATGCATCTCCATCGAGATTGGAAACCTGCAGTCAGTTTCTGTGAACGGAACACTTTTGTGTAACGACCAGCCAGCCAAAAACATCAAAGTGAAGCTTTACGAGGAGGAAGCGAGTGAGTCCCAGAACCGCAGAAGATTTATGTGTGTTTGTCGGTTTCAGTTCTCGATGTGCTTCTTGACGAAAGGTTTACGTCCGCGGACGGCACTTTTGAGATGTCGGGGTCCAAATCGGAAGTGACGACTATTGACCCAAAGTTGAACATTTATCACAAGTGCAACTACGATGGAGTAAGGAAAAAAAATGTGTCTTATATCTGTTTTCATATTTTCAGATTTGCGTGCGCAAAATCTCCATTCTGATCCCAACTGAATACATCACTAATGGAGAAAAGCCCGCTCGCACCTATAACATCGGAGAGATCAACCTCGCCTCCAAATTCAGCGGCCAGTCGACAGACTGCTTCAACTGATACCTCCGACTTCTTCTCATATGATCTTCTTATCACGCGTCGTATCATTTCACTTCACGCCTCCCGTTTTTTGATTGAATAAAGAATAATTTGTAAAGTACGTGTAGTACATTGATCTTAGTTTATAAAGTGCATATACTCCCTCACTGGACTACTTCCTAGACACAAATGTTTCGTGTTAGAGCAAGACAAAAGCAAATTAGCTAGACGCCTGACGCTTGTCAAACTTCAATAGAGTTTCTTTCTTGGCTCTTGGGAGCAGACAATAAAACACTTCCTTTGTCCGGTGCATGACGTGAAAGTATTACTCATAGCTTTTTCAGGTGAGCATAACTGACACCAAAACCGAAACCAAAAACTGACAGCTGAAAATAACTTGCTAAACTCTTATCATTGTTTTTCATTTTGAACTCATAGTTGCTTAGGTGCTCTCATTAGTGTTATGAAACAGGAAAAACAATTTTGAAACTACTTTCCTATCTATTTTGCTCATTCCCCGTTTTCCTCATCTAATTTCAAAAGCATATGTATTTTCCCGTTTTCCGGTTCGAATCCTCCTCCGACACTGCAGTAATTCTCGATGATTCCTTCCATGTGTTATCTATTTTCCGTCAAACAGTCCGACGACCAAAAGAGCAAACACTGCTGACAAAACAATAATATTTACTGGACCGACACCGAGGTCAGATAAGATACTTGAAATGTTCTACAGTTCCTCCCATCCTCCACGTATGTTTCTGTTACCCTTTCCGCCCGTCTTTTTCACAAACGAATCGGTACAACTATAAAAGACACCAGTGTGACTAGCCTTCATCAATATTTGATAACCGCCTTCCCGGCAACACAACCGAATTTCAAATGTACATAAAAGTTCAGACCGATCATGACAAAAAACTAGTGGTGTTTGGCTGGCTTTCGTTTTTGTGTCCAACGGCAGTTGCGGCCTTCTTGCAAACAACAATTACTACTGGAATACTAGACTGTTTTTCATTCAATTACCGTATTTCTCCCGGAAAAGTCATTTTCGAAGACTTGTCCTAGTAGCTAGCCTCGAGAAGGCCTATTATGCATGTCCGCTCTACTGCACAGATACAAATTGCGCAACGGACCATCCAGGTGACCGCGCGGCCCATCTTCACCTGTTCCTTGCTGCGTCTCTCCGCTATGTATTCCTTCGAAGGCATTGTCTGAAACGATTCCCTACAACCAACCTTCTCCTCTTTTTTCTTGGCAATTCGTCCTTGTGCGCAGTGTGTTTTTCCTATTTCCGTCGGGGTTTTTGACCAGTGAACAATGCAGCTTACAGTATTCCTTCCATTACCCCAGACCCATTCAATTCCTCGAACAAAGCCCAATTTTTGTGTTACATCTTTTAAAATTTGCCACAACTGCTGATTTTATAGTCTCGCTAGTCTCTTGATCCCCAATACCGCACTTTGCTTCCACCACTGCACTATTAGTACATCAACTTCCAAGTTTTCCCCCATTTATTTTTTAATGAGTCTCTCGGCCACCCGTACCCACGACCTAGCAAATTTTGAGACTTTCTCTTCGTTTTACACAGCTTTGATCCTATCACCACCAAGACACAGCTCGGGCACATCGGATAACATGTGAGAGTAATTGTGTGTGTGTGCATGAGACACCAAGGCGAGTGAGGAGACGCAGTAGGAGAGCGAGGGTGGTGTGTGTGCGCGCGCGCGTCCTCTCCCGTACCCCGGGGCTTGCCTCGCTTTCGTCACATGTTTTGCAGCCAGGGCAACACACCCGACGGCAAAATGCACAGTCTCGATCACCCGAGAAGCTCTTTTTTCAGTTCGATAGCTTCTACAGTAATACTTATCTTCATTAATTTTTGAAACACTCTCTCTTTTCACTGTTATCTTTTTCTCTCGTTTCTCCAGGTCTAACTCTTCAAACGGCTTGTTTTCCAGGTAACCATGAGGATGTATTACTTATTCTTCATGGAAAACGGCAACTTAATGATGCTTAACTTGAGTGTAAGTAAAACCTCAAACTGCCTATTCCTATACAACCAATTATTCCGTTTCAGATCGAATCCACGTCTTTCCGAGAACTTCTGGAGATCGCAAGCGCAGAAGTTGGCCACCGTGTCTCCGATCTCATTTTCCTCGACGAGAACGGTCTCTCCCCGGATCTGGCAAGGTCCCTGTACGACTTCGAGACGATCGGAACGAAGAGTTCTCCTGTCTTTCTCTACTTGAAGTCTGGATCCGGTCATGGACTCGAAAACAGCAGTGATGTCACTTACATCTTCCAAATGCTCGAGGACGCACAGGAGCAGGCCCAGCACACGCTCAAGAACAGAGACCCGGAAAAAGTCTACATGGAGCTTCCGGAGAAGGCAAAGGCTTGCCGAAAAGTGACAACGGACAGTTTGCAAGTCTGCGCGACGCTTGTGGAGCAGCATCAGTTTTTGTACAAAGTAGGTGTTCAGCAAGGGTTTCTTATTCTCACTTTCTGATTCAGGGTTGGCTGGCTCTGATCAACAACTTGGACTCGTCGATGGCAAAGACGAACAAGCGTGGAAAGCGGTTCCGGCAGAACAACGACAAAATGGTGGACGTCATCGCGCGTGCCGGTTCTATCTTAGACAACTACTCGGACGTTATTGAGAAACTGCGGAGTATTGTGGTTCCTAGTGAGATCTTTGTAAAACCTGCTCCAATGATGGCCTCAACCACTGCTCCGATTGGATCCGATGAGAAGTACACTCTGTACGACTTTATCTCCCGTGCGGACCCAGAAGCGTCTTTGGAAGACCTTCCGGACATTGTCAACGAGAAGTTGGAGCAGCTGAAGGAACAGGATGTGGCTGGGATCTACGAGAAGTTGGAGATGGCCCACGAGCAGTCGAAGAACCCAGAGTTCCGAGAGTTCAAAGGCATCAACAAGCGGTTTTCCCAACTTGAGTTCAGTCTCAAGGCGTGTGAAGGTATGTGAAAAATAATGACGTTCTGGTTTGAACTGGTTTCTTTCAGAGCGCAAAAACATTGTACATAAGCTGGTGGCCAAGATTGTGGAGACTCCGAAGGGAATCAACCAGGATGAGCTCGCACTCATTGTTGACACGTACCGGCGTTACATGATTACCATCTTTGACAACTTTGCCGAGTTCCGCAACATGCTCAAAGTTTTCGAGCAATCGAAGCAGGAGATTTTAAAGAACTTGAGTACGAGAATGGTTGGATTCGTCGTCCAGACGTATGACCGTTTGCGAGTTGTCAACAATGATATCATCCAGTACGAGTATAAAGGAGAAGCTGTTCGGATACACATGGACCTCATAGGACAGATTCGGGATGCGCCAGTTCTCTACTCGCAAAGTGTGTCGGAAGTTGTCCGTCGGCGACTGTTGAGAACTGAATTGTTCGATTGGCACACAGATCTAGCCAACAAGTGCTCACAGTTTTCGGCCGAAGAGGAGAAAGTTCGCGAGCAGTTGGGACGAAAGCTGAAGAAGCATTTTCTCCATGCACTCTTCCCGGGCCTCTTCGACAAGTTGCCGACCTTCTACGTCAAGTCTCCGTTGGAGCAGTTTGATGCGGACCTGCCAAGTATCGAGAAGGATTACATCAAGGAGTTGCGTGAGGCTGTACCGGAGTTGGAACCGTACCTGAAGGTCACCGTACCAAATGTGACTGGGAAACTGGCGACAAAGTGAGTTTAGAAACTATTTGAATTGCCTTGTAACCAAAAACTTGATTAAAGAGGTGTAAAGCCGCATCCTCCATTTGGTCAAAGTCGAGTCGAGAGTTTCCTGACTGAGGAACCAATGAGAATGGCTCGTTCACATTTCAACTATTCACCAGCTGCCTGGCTAAGGTATTTAGCACGTGTGAACTCATCCGTACCCCTTTGTTAGCATGCATAACCCAATTGCTTCATCATCCAAGGATTGCGAACTAACTGTGTATTTTCAGTGAGGACGGTGGCGACTCTTCTCCGATTCCACATGCGCTCATGTGCCGCTCACCAGACAACCTGTTGCGGGAATCGCAGTGCAGATCCATCCCATACGTGCCGTCGCTTCAACAACTGGAAGGACTGGTTTGTTAAATAATTTGAGTTCATGACTGATAGTTTTTATTCAGGACGGTCCTCTCCCAAGCTCATCCGCTCCACAAAGTGCACCAATCAGCATACCCAACTCATTGTCTTCTCGTGTCAACTTCAAGCAGTCAAACCGCCGTCTCAGCTCTCAAGACTTGCACCAAATTGGTTCCGGAGTATCCTCGGACACATCTCTTCTCGGACCCGAAACCCCAGTCACGACCGAAGTGACGCTCTCGAAGAATGCGCCTGGCGATAGCAACGTGAGCAGCAGTTCCGGAAGCGTCGACTTCTTGTTCGACACTTGCGAGAATATGTCGGCTGCTGATATTCTTGTTGGTGTCAATGAGGAGTTTTTCGGATTGGAAGACGCTGTGAAAAGACTTGGAAAGGTTCAAGACATCACAGCCAACTCTGAACAGAAGAACGACTTGGTATTCAAGTACCTGCACCAGACCGCTCCACGTGACTTCAAACTTGTTGTGGACAACGCCAATGAGCTCAAAATAGCTAACAAGGAGTTGGAAAAGAAGGTTGAGAATTTGGAGATCGAGTTGGATTCCAAGAGGATGCTTGAGGCCGAGTACACGACTCAAATAGCGAACCTGAAGGAAGAACAGAAGAAGGAGATTCAGAATACTCAGGCGGAGTGCATCAAACGGATGTCTGTGGAGTTTGAACTCATGACGGACAGCATGACCAAGCAGAATAACGAAGTGCTTGAGGTGAATACACTTTGGTTAGACTTGTTATAAAATTATGTACTTTCAGGCGAAAAATCGGGAAATCGAGGAACTCAGAGCCAAGTTGGAGAAGCAGACTGCCGCTTACGAGAAAGCTCTTCAAAATGATCCGTACACTGAAGAGTACAAGAAGACGTTGACTGCCGAGATTCGTGGCCAGCTTGAAAAGGAGTTCAAGGGAAGAATAGAGGTGATCACGAAAGCGGTGGAATGCAAGAAGGACGAGGCTTATGCTCGTCAGATAAAGACTCTGGAGATTGAGAACCGTGTTTTGTCCACTGAAAACGAAGCGAAATCCAAGAAGTTGGAAGTGTTGAGCGGTGGGATACAGGAGCGTGAAGCACTCATTCGTCAACTGCCGGACGGAGAATCGATACTCGATGAATACAAAGCACTCAAAGAAACCAACACAACTTCCAAGATTGAGGAGCATGTTGCTGCGATTCGTGCCAGAATTCAGAAGGTTCCGAAATGGTTGGACAACGAGAAGCTGATCTGCATTGATACCAACTTGAAAACGCACAAGATCAAGCAACTTGCTCAGATGATAGTCGAGCACCGTAACATTGTCGAGTCGAAGACTGGCGGAATCGAGGCTTTGAAGTTGATTGACGAGCATCTCAAGACGGATCCCCTTTCTTACAAGAACGATTTGGACAAGAACGGTGGCGACCAAGTCCGCAAGATTGTTGAACTCGTGTTTGAGCTGGTCTGGATCAACTCCCTCATTCGAGCCCTTCCCAACTCAACATCCACACTAAACCGTTTGCTGCTGGAGTTATCGGACCAAGACGCTGGAACCATCGCTTACATCTCCACTTTGGACGAGTTCGTTGGCGATGATAAGCCAGAATTCAAGAAAGTTGCTAAGACCTTGCAGTCTTCGTTGAACTTGTATGCACAGAGTCTGTGTGACTCTGCAAGCTCTGTCATTTCGCAAGTCCCAGTTGTTAAGGACATTGTTTCGCAAGTCACCCGTCAAACCCAACAGCTCCCAATAATTATGGAGGATAGTTTCTATCATCAAGCAATGACGGCTAGCACATTCCACACTGCCACTTCTCCAATGCCAGCCAGCCTGGAAGTCGATCGCACCACTTCGAACACGGTCTGCACTCAAACACGTCTCTGCATGCAGAATATGGACATGCTCGTCTCGCTCCAGGACATCAAAATTGGCTCCATCGTTATTGTCGTCTGGAGAGAGTCTTGCAAGGCTTACTCCATCTTCTGGTATGTCAAATAGTTTGAAAACACATAATTAATCCAATTTTTTCAGTGCCACCACCAACAAGTACTTCGTCAAGGAGTCAACTATCCGCCGTCTCGGAATTCATACCGACGATCCGACGACTCGCCGTGACTGGATCCTTGCAAGAATCATTGACTCGGAGACGTGCTCCATCAAAAAACCCAACAATCGGTAAGCGATCCGGTCTAGAGAGCTCGAGTAGTCATTTCAAATGTTTCAGCTACAACCTGCCAGTCGACACCATCGTCCGACGCGTCGACATCGAACTCGTGCCGCTGAACTCATCGGGACCCATCTGAACAATTGACAAACGAATGTATAAATTGTAGATTTGAATTGTTGATTTATCAAACAATAGCTTTACGAGTAAGGTGTCATTTTTTGACTAAAAACGACACACGTACACAGGTTATGTACACTTTCTCCAAGTGTACGCATTATAAAATTGTATGAATTGCATGAAATGAAACCTTTTATTAAATTTGACATGAATATAATCTTCAAGTTGCATAAGCAAACTTTTCAAAAGCTGACAATTATCAAATTATGAAAAGTTTCATAACGTTACCCAAGGTTTCGAGCAAACTCCTCTCAACGATCAAAATGTGTCAACTATCCTGCGTCGACTACAAGAGTAACACTTTTCCATCGTTGACACTTGTCTTGTCATCTCGAAAAATGTTCTGGGTGTATCGTTTGGTCAAACATTGTCATCACACTGGTGACCCAACGACTCTCTCGCTAGCTGTCTCTGCCCGTCTGCGTCGTTTTCTCGCCTCTTTTCCAACACACGGCATAAGCGGACACGGCTGCACTTTCGGTCTCTTCTCCCGAGTTTGTCATCATTTCTATCAAGTTTATTTTGTTATCATACGTGATGCTCTGATATAAAATACGGATGAAGGTGCATAGTAGGCACACTGTCTTTTTGGAGCAGATAGCATCTAGCTACCCATTTCAATCGGCCACTTCAATCTTTTTTGTTCATTGCATAAATAATGTCAAGGCCTTCTTCCCGTGTCCGATTTCAATCGCGCCCAACCGCACATTTCTTTCTTTCACGACCGAAATTCTCTGCCAAACCGTCATTCATCACACTCAATAGCACACAGATCATTGCCCTATCTGTGTTTGCCATTGCCTCTTTTTCTCTTTCTCTTCCTCTTGCGCCTTGACTCTCGTCATTTCTATTTGAAATACGCTCAACCTACACACGGTCTCAATTCCCCTTCATTTCAGTTTCAAAACCCTCACTTGCTCTATCAACCATGTCTTCTGCCAACGCCACCATCGCTCTCTCCAATGGAGTCCAGATGCCAGTCATCGGACTCGGAACCTGGCAGTCCAGCCCAGCCGAAGTCATCGCCGCTGTCAAGGCTTCCGTCAAGGCCGGATACCGTCTCATCGACACTGCCACCGTTTACCAAAACGAGGAAGCCATCGGAACCGCCATCAAGGAGCTCATCGCCGAGGGAGTCGTCAAGCGCGAGGAGCTTTTCATCACCACCAAGGCCTGGACCCACGAGCTTGCTCCGGGAAGACTCGAGGGAGCTGTCCGTGATGCTCTCAAGAGACTCCAGCTTGAGTACGTTGACCTGTACCTCGCTCACATGCCAGCTGCTTTCAACGATGACATGAGCGAGCATATCAACTCTCCAGTCGAGGACGTCTGGCGCCAATTCGACGCCATCTACAAGGCCGGACTCGTCAAGGCTGTCGGAGTCTCCAACTGGAACAACGACCAGATTGCTCGTGCCTTGTCTCTCGGACTTACCCCAGTTCACAACTCGCAAGTCGAACTCCACCTTTACTTCCCACAACACGACCACGTTGACTTCTGCAAAGCCCACAACGTCACCGTCACCTCGTACGCCACTCTTGGAAGCCCAGGACGTGTCAACTTTACCCTGCCAACTGGACAGTAAGTCATCTTATCTCACTGACATTGTGATTGTCTTTTTTTTCAGAAAGCTCGACTGGGCCTCCGCTCCATCCGAGCTCCAGGACGCTAACGTTCTCGCTCTTGCTGAGAAGTACCACAAGACCCCAGCTCAGGTTCTCCTCCGCTACGCTCTCGACCGTGACCTTGCCATCATCCCGAAGTCTGTCAACGAGAGCCGCATCAAGGAGAACTTCAACGTTTTCGACTTCAAGCTGACCGGAGAGGAGGTCGCCAAGCTCGAGGAGAGCAAGATCTCTCAGCGTCTCTTCCTCCAAGACTTGTAAGTTATACTTCCCTATAAAAATCATTATATTTCGCTTGTTTCAGCATGGTCGGACACTCCGAAGACGCCTTCGCCAACGAGCGCAAATAATGACATCACGGATACTGTTTTCTCATTGCAATGACTCTCTCAAGTTCAAGATCCCAATTTGATCATTAACGTTTTCTGAATGTTTTGTTTCTAAAACACATTTTGTTGAATAAAACTATGGATTGATCAATAAGAAGTGTGTTTTGTGGAAAAGTGTCAATTCAGCCAATACACTCAACATTTTATTTCTGTTTCGTTATCTTTGCATTACGCTTCTCTCGCAATTATTTGGTTAGCAAACACAACAGTTTTCCACTAATTTTCAGTAACTTCCACATTTCAGAAATGTCTGCGGTTAGTAAGTTTATCACTCTTTCCAATGGAATCAAAATGCCTGCCGTGGGACTTGGAACATGGCAATCCAGCTCATCCGAAGTGATTGCTGCTGTGTAGACCGCTATCAAAACAGGCTACCGACTCATTGATACTGCTTCGGGGTATCAAAATGAGGAGGCGATTGGAGTGGCCCTCAAGGAACTGTTCAGTGAAGGTGTTGTAAAACGGGAAGATGTTTTCATCACAACAAAGGTGAATTTTTGTCAGTTCCGAACAGAATAACTTAAATTTTAAGGCATGGACTCATGAATTCGCCCCGGGAAAACTTGATGGAGCTCTTCGCGAGTCTCTAACAAAACTTCAACTTGAGTACGTTGACCTGTACCTCGCTCACATGCCAACAGCTTTCAATGATGATATGAGCGTCAAAATCAACTCCCCTGTAGAAGATATCTGGCGCCAGTTCGATGCTGTTCACAAAGCTGGACTTGCCAAATCGGTCGGAGTCTCCAACTGGAATAACCAGCAAATAGGACGTGCTTTGGCTCTCGGACTCACACCAGTCCACAACTCGCAAGTAGAACTTCACCTTTACTTCCCGCAGCACGATCATGTCAATTTCTGCAAAGACCACAATGTCACCGTCACTTCGTACGCTACTCTTGGCAGCCCAGGTCGTGTTGATTTCACTCTGCCAAACGGACAGTGAGTAGTGTAACTTCAGGTGTTACGAGAATGTTATGTTTTTCAGGAAGCTCGATTGGGCTGCTGCTCCATCCGAGCTCAAGGACGCCAACGTTCTCGCTCTTGCCGAGAAGTACCACAAGACCCCAGCTCAAATTCTCCTCCGCTATGCTCTTGACCGTGGAATCGCCATTATTCCAAAGTCTGTCAACGAGAGCCGCATCAAGGAGAACTTCAGCATTCTGGACTTTGACCTCTCTGCAGACGAGATCGCAAAGCTGGAAGAGAGTAAAATCTCTCAACGACTCTTCCTCCAAGACTTGTGAGTGTTCCGACGTTCTTTATCCAAAATTTTTAACTAATTTCAGCATGATTGGACACACCGAAGACGCATTTGTCAACGAGAGAAAGTAAATATTTCCGATAAAATTTTTTATTTGGTTTTCAATAAAGTTTTTTTCAAATCTCAGGCTGGTTCCAAGCTACTAGATATTGATTATCAACTTCTTAGGAAACAATTCCAGCTGAATTACGCGAGATGCGAGACGAACCGGACAAAAATCATAAAAATCTGGAAAATATTTCATTAGGACTTTCTCAATGGACAGTACGGAGTGGAAGTTGAGGTTGTAAGCTGGATCGTGGAAAGATCAGAGTGTTAGTTACTAAAAGTACAGGTTCCCTAGAAATGTACGGGGATTGCAAAAAGGGAACCTAGACCTTCTTGGACTAGCAGAGACTTGAAACAGCCACGGTTTTCAGAATATTGAATTTTGGTTTCCTGATCTCGCAGACAGAAATTCAAAGGGAACAAAAATTACAGACTACCATTCTAGTTTTGTAGGCGCAAAGAGATTATGAAGACGGTGTAAACAGAAAGATTTCTCTGGCTAACACCACCAACAAATGATACATTCCAGCTCTTCTATTTTTCAGAATCGCTGTTTGCAGCCATTTTGATTATTCAAAGATAATTAAATAATCATGTGCGAGAAAGGGCGTATTTTGAATGTGTTTTGCTCGTTTCCAACTGATACGCGTCGCATATTCATCTACTTGACAAATCAACAATCCAGCTTGAATAAAAACGTCTTGGTTGAGAAAAAATGCATTGAAATCGTGACTAATAGGTATATAAAGGTAGACTCATACAATAAGCTTGTCTGTTCGACTTGTTTTGATTCGTGGCCCGTCTACGTGATCTTTGCTAAAATTCTAACCGGAACTCATCTGAACCCTATCGGAAGTACATTGTTCGAGATTTCACGCTTCTAGATTTTGTGAACTGGTAAGATCTTTGCAAAACTACCATGTGATATCTGTTCCCCATCTCATTCCTCGGATGAATGAAAATTCAGGGAAATGGGTTCTGATTCTGCAAAATGTCTTTCTTCTGCTTCCTGCTCCAGATAACACGTAATGGTGCTACATTGTGACGCAAACGTGGACTCTCCAGGGTAACCCTAATTGATACCCCCGCAGTCCTTGACTTTCGGTCTTATTCTCCCTATCACGCGTAATCCGAAGCCATGGAGCGCTTCCTGCACATATTTCCTGTTCTGCGAACACATTAATCAGCTTCCCAGCTGGTTTAGTGCTGGTGTTATTTTCTCTTCTCACATCTACTCTCCGACAATTTGGCAAGTTGACAATATAATTTGCCGGGGGCCCAGACGGAAAGGAAATTGTTACAGAAATAGGGCAAAAAAGGACTACTAGATTTATTTTCCGTGTTGTGTTTATTTACTGATTTCCTCCAATTCCCTCTTTCATTTCCTTTCCTTTCGCCTCAAATGCCTCCAACTTTTCAATCGAACTGAATTTGTCTGCACTTGAAATGTTGACTGGAACGGCACTTCATTTCAATATGCTCCGTGCAGAACGACATGTTTTTCAGGGATTGTGTGCTGTGCAAGTGTACTCTGGGGTGTGGATTTGCGGCGCGTTGCGAGCATCAGAACAATATTCGAAATACGGAATCCAGAGTTTCCGGTGGGAGGAGGAGATGTTTCCAGTGCTGTCTGGACTTCCTCAAGGGCTTCTTTGAAATTAGGAAGCTAAGTCTTTCCGAACTAGAGAGAGAGGGATCGAGAATGACTGGTCACACATTCCCTTTCTTGTTTTCCTTATTACATCGCTTTTCGAAATCGAACCGTAAGCAGATTTCGCGTAACAGCGACTTTCAAAATCTCTCAACACAATCTTTGCTCATTCCCGTCTCCATAGCTCTTCTAGAACACCAGAAGCTGACCACTTGTCGAAAATGTGTATGCCTCTACGCCTCTCGTTGTCCCTTTATGGAATAATAGCCAAACGTGTTGCTCTTTTTTGCCCCACTGCCTCATTTCCTTGGCCTTTAACTAACCGGCGGGACTGCATTCATTTTTAACTATTTTCTACTTTCCTCTCTCCCCAGTCATATATTTTGTGGATGCACCACCATTTGTTCTCTCAAAATTGTCGTTTCTAACCCAACCGAAGAATTTTCAACAAGAAAAGAAGAAAATTGCCTCTTTTCTGATCTCGGATGAGCCGTCTCAATAGTTTCCAATAGTTTCGGTCACATGGTTCATTGAATTACCGGGGGTGTCCCTGCTCTTCAACAACAATTATCCGTATGAATTGTTGATCTTTCTCTTCGCTTCCTCTATCTCTCACCTTCTGAGGCAAATTATGTCACCGCCTCGCGTCATTCATCGCTCCGGAAACTTTCAACTCTTTTGCAAAATTGGCTCCTATATAACTAATTTTTTGGTTTGGTCGGCTACATATTCCCTTTTTTTCTTTTTCCGGAAGAAAACCCCAAGACCCAAGAACTAGTCATGTTTTATTCGGTATCTCTAGACATCTGAGAGTCTGAATGGGTGAAGGAGTCGGGGCTGCAAGCAGAGGACAATTGTGATAATTTGTACTCGTGAGAGCGAAAGTGCGTGGGTTTGTCCCCAGCCAATTTGCGGAAGTTTCTGATCTGCGCGTTATTCCGAGACATCCGCTCCAATGAAATCATAGGAGGACAAGCCTTCAATTAGCCACTTGCGTAACCGAAAAACTTTACAAAATTAGAAGTGGCAATGTCGTCAAAAACCTTTTCTACATTAATGACTGGTTACGTGTCAGAACGCGCTCTTCCAACCTGATCAGTTAAGCGGCCGTATGATTTCTGGTTGCTTCTCGACGTGTTTATTCATTTTGGCACCCCGGACGTAACTCACTTCACTCATCCACACACTAGCTAATTTCCGGTCAAAACCCGAAACCTGGTGGTTTTGAATTGGTCGCCTACCCGACGCTTCATTGTGACATTATTCTAAGTCTCTCCCGCCTAGTTTTCCCCTATTTCCTCTTCCATTTTTCCACCATTTTTCATCCACCGCACGTTTCACTTTCCAAGCTTCCCTTCCTGGACTTTTTTCCCGAAAATATCCATTCAAGATTCCGTCGTTCATTAATCATCTTGAAGAATTGAAGAATCCTCCGCTGCTTCCACCCCCGTTCGTTTTTCTCAGAAATACTTCCATAAAGTGTTCTTGAACGCCGCGGCCTAGTGTTTTCAGCTCATCCCAAAACACAAGCACATTTGTGATCCAGATCACACAAAGTTTATCCATCCATCTGTTCATCCACCTGCTCCAATATTTGCAAGCAATTCCGTTTGCAGTTCGCTGGTTCCCAGTTCCCAGTTCTCAGTTCACCAAGCACCCGTTTCAAATCCACTTCTGAAAATGTCATGTATGAATTTCTACATGTATTCCCACATTCTTCTATTCTCTAACGAGTCGCGAAGTGCTTCCTTTTAATTTCTCGCCCCGTCCGTTTCTATTTCTTGACACAAATGCAATTATGAAACATTCCGCCTCTCAGTCTATCCATCCTTAGCCCCCGTTTTATTAATCGAGTTACCATTATCTCGCACTTCCTTTTTCTTTCTAGTCTGTCTTCACGTCCTCAATTAGCGAATTCAAATTTTGCTCATTCGGGATTCCGTCACATTTATCACATTCCTACGTTGTTTCAAAGAAGGTCGCGTCAGCTGCTACAGCTGCATTTCCTGAACAACAACAACAATAAATAGCTTCAAAAATGCGTCCCAAAAATGTCGCAAGCAGGGGAGGAAAGGCAGATGTGCTTCTGGTCAAATAGGTTATACATTTCATACTAGCCGAGATCTCTGGGTTTCACGGCAAGGTTTGGCGCATTGGCAGTTTCCAAGATTCATAAGTTGCTCCGGAACGTCTGCTCAGTCACGTCAGTACAAACGCTTCCAATCCTAATGATTCTGCACTTGTGATCTGTCACCAATCTCCATCTATCTTTGAACATTCTCCCTTGGGGACATGATTTATCACACCAATTTAGTTCACGTGGACTTTCAAGCTCTCCTATTCTCATCCGATTCATTCTCACGATTCGACGCTTATTTTGCGGTGGTGGACAGCACGAACTCTACCGAACGTCATCAGCTTCGAAATGTTGACCCTCTTTCACTCTTATCTTCCTCCCACCACAACTACAATTTGGATGCACATTTTCTAGTGTGCAGAATCGTCCTCAACGCCTCCTCGTTTTCTTCTCCGAAGACGTTTGTAATTTGATACAGGCCATTTGAAACTTTACTCATATAACGACGTAATAATTAGACACCTCATCACATTCCCAAAATCACTAAGACTCACTGGCAAACGAGCACACATCGTGGGAGCTGGCGCTGACGCTTTTCTGAGTTAGTCAGCCCAAATTGCAATACTTTTCCTGCAAACGCCTCTATAATTTGATCTTCAAGCATTGATGTTCGACGTGTCATTGAGCGCTGTTTGAACTTCAAGGGAGGTATCAAATTGCCAAAAAAAGAAACAACTGGTGCAGGGACGTGTCTGCAACTCGCTGTTCTGTTCCGGTCTCAGTTTCAGACTTTCTGACCTGGAATGTCTGAATGTAGTTTAGTGAGTGCTCAATGCCCTCCTCATTATAACCCGCCTTGCACATTTGACCCTCTTCCTATGCTCATTTCAATTAAAACCAACCCGACTCGAAAAACAAAACATTCTGCAAACAATCGACGGTTCCATTCCGCTACAGTAGTCCTTATTGTTTTCCGTTTTCCAGAAGTTTCTCCAATTTCATAAAGTCCTCAGGACTTTGTGTTTTCCAAACTATGATGTTGTCTGGAGTCCTCATTGTATAAATAGTCAAGTGAACTTTTGCCAATGACATGCACAAGTGACTAACAGCTCATTTGAATAGTAATTTTAGAATGCAAGACTTTAAAAAAAGAGTGAGATTCTTTCGAAGTGCAAGTCTAGAAGTCTAGAGGATGACATGGAGAAGGTGGAATTGAAATTAGATTTGGAGAACAAACTAGACTAGGGAACATGATTCCTGGCCTCCTCACTTCCTTTTCCTGGTTCCTCGGATCAGGTGACCTCAGTACCAATAACGCTTTCCTAGCTTTCAAACTTGTACGTTGAATCCGTTGGTATCATATCCACACAATTTCCCGGCAACTCCTTCAAGTTCCCACAAAGATTCTGAAATGAGTTCTATCCTACTGCAATCATATTAATAGCACGAGTGCCAATCTTTACTCCTTTCCATCTTATATCCCACCATTTCACACCCTGGGAAAATCCAAGAGATTTCAAATTTTCAAAAATTCAAACATCCCTTCTTCTCACCACGCCTACACTTGGTACCAAAATACCACAGCTCTGCCCCGTGCTCCGTACCAGTAACCAGCTTGGCTCCATCATCCAATTAGAGCAGAGCAGTCAAAATATGGAAATCCCTGTAGACACTCTGAATCACGGGTTCCACGCTATAAATGGACGTTCCATGAGCCTTATTGGCGATGAAAACAAGCCTCCCGCCTTCCTCACCTAGCCGTATTCCGGTGTATGACCCTTGCTCACATTAGACGAACTTTTTCACTTCTTGGCTCGAAAATAGATCAAATATTACGAGACACCACTTCTTTCCATCAGACTCCCACTCTCTGCCAGAACAAAAAGAACAGCAGCAGTCATCGCAAGGGGTTCTATTCAATTCACGAGGTCATTTCGTCTATCGAGACAAGTCAGCATTCCTTCCTTCAACTTTCCACTTCAACTCCTGTGTCTCGTGTGTCTTGGTGCTTGGTCGAGGTTCGCCAAACCAAAACTATTTCCTATACCTATTTCTATTTCCTACCGTTCGCATCATACCTAAAGCCGAATCATTTTAATGATCACTTGCGACGTTTTGTGTTTTAATCGTGTCATTTCGTGAGTTCCTTTCAGAATCCTCGTCATCACGGTTCTAATCTTGTCTTGTCTCACCCCCATTCATTCTTCGAACTCCATCTCCAACTCAAACTCTTATACCACTGAACACTGCTCTCTTCCGAATAATTTTCATTCATGTATTTTTATCTCCTCCGACACTTCTTCCTCTCCGTTAATTTTCTGTTTCTTGTAACTCAATCCGCAACCGGAAAAAGCAAAAGAGCCGAAAACGAAAACTATCGGTGGCTTCATCTGCACCCGTCCCGTCATAATCCGAAAATCACCATCTGAATCTGAATCTTTGGCTCCATTTCCCGTTCCGTTTCGCTTCCCTTCCTGCTCGTTTCCTTCCTTGCAACATCTCCCTCTCTCATCTGTCAAATTTTTGAAAAACTTCAAAAACAAGAAAAAAAACAAGTGGGATCCAGGGTCATATTCCCGGATGGGCCATAAGATCTGACGGTGGAAACGGGTAGGCCGATTCCCAGAACTCGGAGAAAAATAGGTTCTTCGTCTTCTTCTTGGCAAAGGTTCGGTTCGCGTTGCATCCAATGAGAAGACATTTTTAGAGAAACCAAAACATATGCCTGGCTCATCAGTATTTTTGAAAGCAGACCAGGCCAACTTGTTTTCATTGCGATTTCACCCCGCGTCCGGCCGTTCGTTCTCACTCCCAAAGGCCCGCTTCTTCACGCGTCTTGAGACCACTTCCCTTTCCAAAAAAACCTTCCTCCAGACGCTCTGAAACTTTGAAAACTTTGCTTGTCACTTGTTCAACAACATTTTTTTGTGCCATACGTCTGCTCACCACTAATCTCATCAATCCCAACCTGATTCGCACTTTATTGCCTCTCGTTTCTTTCTTCTCAGTCCCTTCCTCCAACCCCCTTCCAAAAAATACTTGCGTGTCATGATTTCTGCTCACTTATTCATTACATACATATCTTCAATGTACCTCTTTGTTCCATAATCAAATATTTTTTATTTGCAGAGCTGTTAGGAATGGACTTCATCAACTCATTATTCTTCAGTGACACTGACATCGAAGACTTGGTGAGTACTAGCTCATAAGCAGAATCCAATTATGACGAGCGGCTCAGACAGTCTGTTTGTTTTGACCATCTTGCTTCTTTCCAGTTCGAAATTGCAAAGTCTTTCCCTTTTTCACATTCCTCACTACCTCAAAGTGATGATGATAGGTTAGAGAAGCAAGGGAAGTAACCCACTGCTTCCATAATATAAAAATATCAAACAATTCCCACCTCGCCTACGTTCCATCCTCATCATCTCAAGTTTTTTGTGCAAACGAGTAGAAAAAACAAATAAGTGAGAAGGAGTTCTCTCCTCCTCTACTTCGCTTTTTCATTGAGCTCAAAATGGGAGGAAGTTGGAAGAAAAATAGGCGACGAGGAGCGCCTCCTAATTATTTCTCTATAAGAGAAACGGAAATGATGGGTGAAGAAGTGATTCTTTTTCATCCGATTCGATCTCGAGTGACTTTTCAAGGTTGCTGGAGAGTTTTGCTCAGAAACGTGCGAATTTATCAGAATTTTCAGAATCAGTTGCTAATTGGATACTAGTACGATCCCTAGAGTCTTGCAACAACTTGCAAAGCGTTTCAAAGTATTATACATATTATTATTCCTGATTGCATTCAGAATAGGAATAGTATGATTCTAAACCAAATCATCAAGACTATCCGAGTCTTATTTTTTCTGAACCTTGAGACTACTTCGGTTTTCACACGTACGGAATTTCAGTCTATCGGGTCTTATCGGGCCCCGTTCGCATCTTTTAAATTGTTTGTGTATTCTCTTCATCTGCCTTGATAATTGCTTTGTATATGACTTTCCCGATAACAATTCCGCCGCCACCATGTGGCTGCTTCCGTCAAAAACAAAGAAAAGTCCTTTATCGGACCACTTTTGTAGTAATCACACGATACAAGCCACCCTCTCAAAACAGGGGCCCCCGTTCTGACTCGAAGCCACTACAACGTTTCATCATTCTGTAGAGTGCTCTTCTCGAAAGCGTCCGCCCATTTCAACCACAAAAAATTTATTGTCCTCTTCGTCGGTTTGCCTATCTTTTTTATTCCACCTTCGAGATTTGTGAAGAAAGTCATTTGGTTAAAAGGCAATTTGAATGGAAATCTGCAATCCGGAAGTATTCGCGAAACGTTTTATGGGGAAGACACGTAGAATGGGCGGGGTGGAAGTTGGGCTCCCTTAACGGTGAGATTAGGCGCTTCATTCTAGTCGGCGTCATTCTTCTCTCGATCAAGTTTCTAGCTTGATTTCATCCTCTCGTCCTTCCTCCACTTCACGTCTAGCACCAATTACGTAAGTTTTCTCACTTCTGACTCACTAGATGTTCTCTGGAGAGTCTTCAATCTCTGATATATTCTGACTACCATCAGTCTTGTTATGATCACTGATTTCCGTCCGGTTCCAACTTCCTGGAATGGATTCCCGTAACTAGCTCATTTTCATCTCCCCATCACACCTCCACAAGTAAATTACTGTTTTGGGTGTGCTCCGCATAGTCATCCATTCAACTCGCCTAATTACGGGGTGTCTGGGGGAAGAACTATTAGAAGTGCAACACAAACCTTTTTGTTTGTGCTTCTTCACGTCTCGAAGCTAGCTCACTTTCAAATCACATCCCGCTAACCCATTCAGCTGACTCTCTAAAGTTGAAAAAGTTATGTTTTCTAACATTCCGCCTATTTTCTTCCACCCGGTTCTCTTCTCAAAAGAGAACTCAGAACTCCAATTCAAAATATTCATTCGAAAAGATTTCCATTTGATGCATGACTGACTCGAGCTTGTATGTGTTCGTTTCGTTGTTGAAACATCTAATTATAATTCAAAGAAACAGAGAACGAGAAGTTTCTTCTACTTCCTCCTCGTTCTTCTCCCTACGTCGTTCCCTCCCACGTGGCATTGCCCTTTCTATTCATAAACCATTATTTCAGATGAAAAATGTGTCTGGCCACATTGGCCAGAACCTAATTTCCGTTCCCATCAGCACATTGTCTCGTGGTTAATGAGCAATACAATAATCACTAGTAGTCCGCTCACTTCTTCTTTTCTTCTTCTTCTTCTTTTTCCATTGTGGTTGTCTGTCTCGCGACTCAACTTGTTTCATACTTTTATGGTTTCGTCTGAATACTTGATCATTTCTTGGCTCGAGCTTCTAGTGTCTCGGAACTTCATCATAAAAACAATACTAAAACCAGAATAGGGTAGTAGGCATAGGATAGTGTACTTTTTTCCATCCTCTAGGTGCTTTCCCCGCATCATTCGCTTCCTCCGCTTCTTCCTCCGATTCTCCTGTCAACTCCGATTCCATCAGTCATGATCTTTGACAATCAGGTAATTGCTAATCGTTTCGTAACAACCCGCATCATAGGCAGGCCCCCCTGAGATGTATATTATTCAGTTAGCAGTGACGTCGGTGGAAAACAGCTATGATAAGAAACACTTGCCCAAAATAGTTGCTCTCGTTACCGAAAATAGTGTGAATGCAGGTGGTTTCGGGGCGGGCGGAAGCATCATTTCCTTCTTGCTCTTTGTCTGCGTCGTGGCCGCGAATTCTGAACTTTCCTCTCTTTTTGTCTATCGGAGCAATCATCGGGCGCCGGTCGGATGTTGTCCCGAGAGAAGAATGAATGTTTCGCTTCTCGTCCAGACTCATTACATAGTCCGAGCTGTTCGTCAAGTTTGATGAGTCCAAAGACATCTTTTCTATCCGTTTTTGGTGAGATCACTGATGATTTATCGCCCCACCGAGCTGACCGACAGATGAGCAAATGTAGCACTTCATCATTCACAAATAGACCGTGCTAAAGTGGAATTGCATTATTTAGCAAAACTCTTTTCCCAGCACGGATGACCCTAGAATGGCAACATGTTTTGTGTCATTCATATGTGATTGGGGCTCGTATCTCCAAAGGATTCCTTGTTTTCCTTCCAACAAACGCACTATTCTCGAGCAAACAAACATGTGCCCTTTGTCGTTTTCACCGACTAATTCTGGTTTTTGTTCAAAGAAATGAACTGTCAAAATGTTGATGGTTCTGATCACTGATAACCCCCAATCACATAATATCTGTTATCTTTCAGGTATCACGTCCTTCTTCTCATGTTTGACGTTCCTTCCCTTTTTATTTCCTCTTTTCTTCCGTTCCAAACCTATAAGCAATAAACAGAATCTCGAATTTGAGATTTGAGATTCGAGACTGGGGTTAGACCAAACGTTTATAAATTTCTGATTAGTTATTTATTACCAAACACTCGGCCGCAGGTTCATTTTCTGGTCCACACGTCTCGTTCCAACTCATTTCTCTTCCTCGGAAACAAACGGTTTGAACCTTCCTCTGCGGAGCACGCCAGTCAGAGTGCACATTTGCGGGGCGCCGAGGAACCAATGGGGCGCGGAAACGCAGCGAAAATAACAACTTTGTCGCCGGGAAATTGGCGGAACTCGGGTAGGTTCGCAAAGGTATATCGCGAATCTTCAAACGAATGGCTCAAGGAGTTGTCATGAGTTGAGGTAATAAATAGGTCCAGAAAGAAAGGAATGCGAGAAAGAAATTTCAAAAGTGTAAGAAAACATTCCCATCTATCTCTCTCGCTCTGCCATTCACTCTGCCGTTCTCCTTCGCAGTGTCCTTTATTTTTGTTTTGGTTTTGGGAGGGGAGCCGTTCCTTCGCATTGAACATGAATTAAGCAATTCAATCCGAGCCCGTGCCCCCATTTAATTTTGCCTGGTTGTGTCGTTGGGCTCGGCGGTGTGTCGAATATCAGGCTGGTTTCCAGTTTTTATGGGTCAGAAAGAAAGGTGTTTTGTGCATGTTCCCAAGTGTCCAACACTCTTTCCCTATCCGGCCAAATGTCCAAGATCCCAATTTGTCCGTATTCCTACTACTAATTAACATCTAACCTCGCAACGTCCTGCTAATCTTATTTTTACAAAAACCGAATAAGACAAAATGTCGAAGTATAGGACTAGACCAGACACCCAAAATAAATTTGTCGACTCCTATTTTCCATTTCCAGAAATTTCGGTCGTTCTTTCGGAATTCCCCAGGTCTATCCGATCTCCTCAGCTGCTCTATTGCTCACATTACTTTCCCTGTCCTTTCAAGTATCCTCTTGCAAATTCCACTGAAACGCTTCCTCAAAACAACAGTCTACAAACAAGTGCTTGAGAAAAAGCGAACGTGTTCGGTGTCCTTTACTAGTTCCGTGCTGTGATTCCCAAAGATTACGCTCCAATGAACAGTGCACCGGCTGCCAGTCTAGTTTATCCCTTTTCCCGGAGGTCTTTGATTACCACGGATGATCCATTAAGCTCTGATCGGGTGTTCTTCCGTCCTTCTTCAACTTGTCTGCCGTGTTTGATTTGTTTTTCATTCAAGATTGAAGGCGTGTCGAATGTTCGATTAATCTCACGTTCTTCCGTGGAATATTTTTCGAATATCTGTTAAAAATGATTCACTCTATGCCATGCTGAGTCTGCGGGCGTCTAGAGAGCACTCGTTCCTCTACAATTAATAATTTATCCATTCAAAGTTTACATCTATTTATACATTCCCTCTGAAATATTTCTTACGGGAAAAAAGAAAAAAGACATGATCAAAGTTTCCCATTTCTTTCCACACAATTTCTTCACCTGTCAAAGGTATTCCTAATCCTACATGAATAGGATTAAACTCCAAAACCTAGAAACCCAGCACTTATCAGCTGCTCCCTAACCTTCTGTAGCTTTTGTGACTTCTTCTGGTTGGAATCGGAATCTGAATTCGAATCCGATTCTGAATCCGGATCTGCATACATTTCGCATTCCTCCTACTGAAATGCGAATTGGATGAAAGGAAGAATGGTTGAAAATCCGGGGGATAAAGTGGTGGAAAAGACGGAAGAAGCCGCCTAAGCTCCTTTTCAGATTCCAACCCGACATAATTCCTCCACGTTTCCTTATTGCATTAGCATTCCCCCTCACTTCTCCTTCCCCTTCTGCTAAGCTCATTTTCACGGCATTTTGATCAACATCTGTCTGAGAAACAGGAGAATCAGCTTATCCCTCCGGTGGTGCCGGCTCAGATAAGTGCATTATGCGACGATTTTGACGTGCATACTAATCAGGATGATGTCTCCCATTCAACACCCCATTCCTTCAATGTTTGTTGGGTGGGAGGGATTTGCGGACAGATTAAATTCTCTTCACTCACAGACAAGCATATCAACTCCTCCTAATCTTCGGTTACATTGTGTCCCCCTCACTTAGCTCACATTTTCAGCCACTAACCCACTCGTTTTTTCAGGGGATGATAATGGAGTATAAAGATATAGACAACTACTGTGATCGGGGGATAAGTCCCAACGCCTCCAACTATCTCACTTCCCCGTTCGACGGTCTTTGTCTCCAGGTAATCCTTTTGACCTTTCGAACTTCCAAACCCTTCTTTTTCAGAAGTTCTTCTATCAGCTCCAAGCTTCGCTCAGAAGGTTCAGTCCATGGGAGGAGATCCTCTACACTACCGTATACATCATCATCTCGGTGGCTGCAGTAATCGGAAATGGGCTGGTGATCCTGGCGGTGGTGCGCAAGAAGTCGATGAGAACCAACCGGAACGTCCTCATCCTGAACTTGGCCTTGTCCAACTTGGTCAGTGGGGTTTCCCTAATCTTCTCAACTTCCTCATTTGCCTGGCCTCATATCTTGACATGCCCATTTCAGATCCTCGCCATCACCAACATCCCATTCCTATGGCTTCCCTCAATCGACTTCGAGTTTCCGTACTCGAGATTCTTCTGCAAATTCGCAAATGTCCTTCCCGGAAGCAACGTCTACTGCTCAACGCTCACGATCTCTGTGATGGCGATTGACAGGTGAGGATGCGCATCTCAAAACTTTTCCAATGATCACATCCATAAAAAAGAGAGAAACAAAAATAGTAGGCATAATCGAAAGTTCTCTTCATAATTACCCCCACCCATTGTTTATCCGACATCCCGTCATATTCCAAGAACGATCAGAGAACGCAAGATTGTCAGTATATATTGGAGTGCTTGCAACACTGTATTACTTCTTCGTTCACATTAAGATATTCCAGATACTACTCTGTCAAGAAGCTCAAAATAGCTTCCAACCGCAAGCAGTGCTTTCATGCCGTTCTCCTCTCTGTCTTCATCTGGATCCTGTCGTTCATCCTCTCGCTGCCCCTCCTTCTGTATTACGAAACATCAATGCTTTACGTTATGAGGGTATGCTTTTGATTTCCGGGAAGTATTCGTGAAAAATATGTGAATTAATGTAGATTCAAGGAGTATAACTTTTAATGCTTACCAGGAAGGACGTCTTTCAGGAAATTCGAGTTGTCGATCCAAATGGTCAAGAAGTCGTGAGAAGTTACGGATGGAGGCAGTGCAGACTGGTTTCAGCAGGACGGGGACCTGACATCAGCACCCAAAGCATCCAACTCCTCATGTCCATCCTCCAAGTCGTCTTCCTCTACATAGTCCCCCTGTTCGTTCTTTCCATCTTCAACGTCAAACTCACCCGGTTCCTGAAAACCAATGCCAACAAGATGAGCAAAACTCGTGCTCCGCCAAAACGTGAGGACCCAGGACGCCAGGACAGTCACAACAACTCCATCAAGAACAACAACAACAATGCCTCACTCCGCTCTCCTTCCATGCCCTCGATCAGAAGTTCAATCGTCGAGAGACAAAACACAAACCGCCGTACCAGCCGAACCACTTCCCTTCTGATTGCCATGGCCGGAAGCTACGCTGCCCTCTGGTTCCCGTTCACCCTCATCACCTTTCTTCTGGACTTTGATCTCGTTAACAATGTGAGTCAACTGATTATGGTGCTCGTGTGCGCACGTATAATTAGAGGGAAAGGTGACATTTGATTTTGCATTTTTTGCAGCAGGAATACGTAACACTTGTGGAGCGCATAGACCAAACTTGCAAGATGGTGTCGATGCTTTCGATCTGCGTGAATCCGTTTTTGTACGGGTTCCTGAACACCAACTTCCGCCACGAGTTCTCGGATATCTACTACAGATACATCAGATGCGAGGCAAAGAACCAGCCGGCCGGAAGATTCCACCACGACGTTTCCTCAATTGCTCACCACAGGTAGACCAGTGGAAATAGAGAACACATTCTGGAAAAGGGATTTTCAGACAAGACTCCGTTTACAACGATGACACCTCCCTCCTGACCACTGGCCGCACTAGCATTGCAAAAGAAGGAACTTCGTCTCCGAGAGGGTCAGTTTCAATGTTGACAGTGAGCAAGCTCGAAGTGAATGTTTTCAGATTCCGTGCAAGCATCCGCGTGAGCTCCACCAAGTCCAAGATGGTCGGTGACCGGATCGTCCTCGACGACGACGTCGAGAAAGACAGCTTCGTCTAATCCCTTCCCAACTCGTCCTCTTGCCCTTCTCTCCTGTCGTAGTTGATTGTGTACCAATTTCCGTATGCACTGAGAAATTGTATGAACCCTTTTGAGAAACCAACCCCAATGTTTCTACGTGTTCAAAAAACTGACCACTGTAATGTTTCTTTTTATTATCTATGTATTTTTTGTCGAAAACACACACACAAACTGATCTTTGATTGCTCCCTACCAAATATTTTTTCTACCTAACAATGAATCTTTTTCGTGTCAAAACAATTTTTCCCATTTTTTCAGACCAGAAAATCATAAAAATCAGCAGGTCACGTACGTGAAAATGAAGAAAATCAAAAGAAAAAAGGAAAAAAGAGAACGCATTTGGTTCCCACCTTTTTTCTCAAAATATCAACTGTTATCAGTTATTATACAACGGAAAACCTGTTTCTCTCATCAGAAATGTGTTTTTTTTTGGGAGTGATAACAAGGGAAGATTGGGTGTATCCAATCTAACTTATAACTTTTCTTCTCAGGAAAATTGGGTGTTGTCTCATCTTCAGACATCACTTTGAACGTTTTCTCGTGCATTGTTTCTTTTTTCAAATGTTCTCTTTCAGATATACTTCCTTACCTATAAATTTCTCATCAATCTCTCCACTGCCATGCCATCCCGCACCTATTTCCTCTACACTATCTTCTCCCTCTCCATACTCGACATTTATCTCGGATTCTGCCACAAGTTCAACCGTGGTGAGATATCTCCTCAGTGACAGATGAAAATTGCCAATGCAGCTTACATAATCTATGACGACTTCTCGTGCTCTGATTGTGGAATGTGTTACAAGAAGTTGGTATCAGCTGGAGGTTATGTTCCGAGGGTACAAAGAACAAGAGCGAAAAGTTCTCACGAAAGGGTTATTTTTAGATCGAGAGTATTGAAACATTACTACTTCTTATGACAATCTTCATGGTCGTTATAACAAGATACGCGTATCATGCCATGTGAGCTATTCTGAAAACAGTTGCATATTTCCCTCATTCAGAAAGAAAGGAAAACCGTCAAAGTACTGTGACACGGTCATGTGCTTCTTCTCAATACTGCAGATGAACATTGTACTATTTGCAATCGGCTGTTTCCTACAGGACGGAGGATGTGAGCTCTCAACAATAGTTTTATCAATTGTAAAGTTCTGTTCTGCAGGGGAGCTAGCCAAAGAGATGATCTCTATGATGGAGAGAAACGAACTGTGCGATGGCTTTGCAAACCGGAGCACCAACCGGTTCTTTCTCAGTTTTGGTCTCTTTCTGGCGGAAATTACATTGAGCTTTCTCATCTGCATATGCACACAGTTGCTCATTATTTTTGAAATACGGGAGAGGAATGATCGCTTTTCTGCAAGCCGCCCGGAAACGAATAACGATACTGAAAGCTATATGAGTGACTTGGAATCACAAAAACTGTTCTCTTATGCTGAATGAACATGTTCATCTTCTTTTTTTGCTCTACAGCCGTCGTATTGCGAAACAAAAAAAGAGATTGTAGCTCAATTCATAAATCTCTACATTGACGTGACAATGTTCCCTTTTCTCTACAAAACATACGCACTCCGTGTGACACCTTCAATTATCCATCCTCTATTTCTCCTTTTTCCCCTTCCAACAGAAACAATTTCCTATTCTTGGTGTGAGGTGATCTTTTCCACTTTTTGCTTCGGAAAGCTTGCGTTTCGGGAGTTTCGAGAAACCGCGAATGTCTGATAAAAGACAGCTGAAACTGAATGTGTGCCCTGTGCGCTCAATCAGTGCCAGCCCCATTCCACATCCACTCTTAGTTGCTCGAAAGTCGCTTTCCGATAGAAAACTTTTTCTTTTCCAGCTGTGATTGACTTTTTTCTTTGTTCTATTGTCTCACAACTTACAGGATGCGGTCAAACTCCTTGCCCGCTCTTCAAGCAAGTCTACGGTTATCCCTACTAATCTTCTCGTTAGGGGTTCTCAGCCTTCACGTCTCGATCATCATCCTAGAGCGTGAGTCTAAACGTTTGGGTTAGACAAATGAAAACTTTCAGAGGTCTACCCGAAGGTAGACCCTGAGTTCCCGAAAAGAGAGAATTACATCTGCTTCCCGCAAGAAAACGATGAGTTCGGCGCCATGTACATGAACGTTCTCCGCGTTATTGACATCATCTGTAGTGTCATGCTGATTGGCGTCTGCGTCGCGTTGGAGTAAGAGAAACGATTGGCGAACCGAATCGGAAACAAATTACACGTTCAGGATCCACCCGTCTACGGTCAAACTACACTGGCCAATCTCCGTGTTCTCCGGCATCCGGTTCATCGTTGTGCTCTTCGAAATAGTCCATGTCTCTTCGGTGAATGGAGGTAAATGATCTGATCTTCAGGATTTCGAGAATGATGATATTTATCCAGACACCCAACTTGACATCATCCTCAGTGTGAATGAAGGCATCTGCAAGGTCTCTGATGATCAACGTCCTGTCTTCAAGGCTCTCATCGCAATTTTCGTGCTCCGCTGTGTCAAGGGATTCATAACCATTCTCATGGGAAGTCTGGCATACGGTCACAGCATCGTCATGGTGCTTTTCGGAACTGACGAAGACGACCAGGAGGACAACGGCACAACATTCGAGGAACACGAGATGGAGGAGCTGGAGGCAACAGTGTAAACTGTACGGATTGAAAACCAATGCGGAAAATACGGAACACACAGTTAATCCTTTGATATTACACCTGAACTCCCATCTATTTCTTCCATCTTGTTTCATATAAACTTGTCACAATGTTAAAACAGTTTATTGGTTTGGATGGTCTAGACAAGAAACGTCAGCAAACTTCGGGGTCTCTGAAAGTAATGAGAGATTTGACGCGTCACCTCGAATTGCACCTGTCCTTCTCGGAATCTTGATTCTTACTGATTTCAGTGAGCATTGGCTACTATGGAGCTACATTAACTACGCCCACAAGGTTTCAAAAACCAAATTTATTGAATAGGGTTATTGAACAGAAACTTGGAAGATACATCTGCTCCAAATGCTGGGCGGTTGAATGATTTGAACTTCGGTTGTGGGAAATGTGGAAAATCAGTTCATTTTGCTTCCAATTGGCACAATATTCAATTTATTCCAAGAGGAATGACAGAGATTCGCATATAAGAGAGGTCGGAAGCATCGCTACTCTGTTGAGGCATTGGCATGCCGGCTCGTCGTGTTAAATTTGTGTCGGGGTTCCAAAAAACTTAGTTTCAGTATCCGTGTTTTCAGATTCCCAGTTCAACTGTTTCTCATGATGTACTCTTCGATTTTCGACACCTGGAGGTCTCAAAAACGCCTCATTTTTCAACGTCTCGTTGTCCTTCTCCAGCTGCAATGCCGTCATGACCTTTCCGTGCTCCCCAATAAAAGCCTCGTGCGTTTGTACAACCCAATGGTTAAAAAGATGGATGATGATGGGGTTTGTTTTGCGAAAAGGGTGACGTCCATTTGCACAAATCATGCATTGAGAAACTGTGGTGCTACTTTAGATGCTCACTCCGTTAACTGAAAAGCTCACCCTAGAACTACAAAAAGCCATTATTCATATAGTTTTCTTACTGAAAGTAATCAGAAAAGCTCGTAAACCTATAGCATTAGTGAAAAGTTCATGTTTTCCAAGAAAAATCCACTATTCCAAATCATAAATTTCCCTGCAAGCACTTCAATTATTTTTCAGAAAATTGGAAGGTCGTAAAACCGAGCCATAATCCCGTATCCAATTTTCTACAGAAATCGCAAAACTTTCCAGAAAATCCCATTTTATTACCCCAAAATAATTGAAACGCGTGGGCTCCATTTTCAAACCGCCCATTTTCTTTTCCAAACGACAGTCAATCAAATGCCCATTTCCATTTTTCCGCCTGTCGTTTCTCCTGCGTCAAGAAAATTGGGAGCTTTGCATCTCAATCCCAGCCAGCAAAAGTGTTCACAAATCTGCCACCAATGCGCTTTTCCTCCTTTGTCTTTCTGGGCTCGCTCAGCAGTTTGAGTTTTGTTTCCTTTATCGTCAAAACTCTGAAAAAGCAGAAACGAGTGTGCTCGTAGACTCACACGTTCTCATATTCCCGCGTGGGTTCAGTTTGTCATTAGTTCTCTATGCATCTTTTATTGAATGTCGCACTTTTCCACTTTTCTCGCTGCAGGATGGCCATCCACTGGGTTTACCGTCTCCGCAACTTCATGCGTTCCGCCATCTGGTTCCTCATGATGATCGCCGCTGTTCTCACCATGATAAACCTCTACCTGTACCCGCTTCTCGAGAGTAAGATTCATGCCATCAGGGCGTAATCACTCACTTCAAAACATCATGTGTTTAGTCACCACTCTCCACTACCGACCACGCACCGTTGGCTGCGACGGAGCACGATGTGTGATCGAGGAGCCATGCATCATCAACGGAACCGTCCTGGGAAAGGACTTCGAAAACGTCAGTCAAACTGCATCGCCTTCTCATAACTCTTATTTAAAGGTCGTCAATCACTACACCCTTCCGTTTGGTGCCATCGTCTCCTCCATTCACTTCCTTCTTCTTATGAGAATTTTTGGTTCGAGGTTGGGATGATTCAGAAATTGTGATGTATTGATTCACATTCCAGGTTCATCAAATCTACATTCCCGTTCTTCTGCCTTGCCGTCCTCCCCGCCAGATTCATCTTCTTCATCATGCAAACACTCGAGTTCAAAAGTGTCGGAGGAGGTTTGTACCTGACTCATCCCATTTCCCAAACGTTATTTTCCCCTTCTCAGAAGCCTACTCCCAGCTCCTGTACGCCCCGAAAAACTACCAATGCAACATGTTCTCCGGATTCCTCGACGCCGTCTCTCTCTTCCACATCCGCTTCTTCTTCCTCATCGCCGACTTCGTCACCCTGCACATGCTCATTGTTACCGTGCCCCTCTACTACATTGATGACGGATCCCAAAGCTACCACCTCTACGACGAAATGGAACAGAAAGCCGACTCTCTCCTTCCCGTGACTCATTCGGTTTAGACCGTTTCTCGAATATTCCTTGTCCCATTCGTTTCGTAACCATCAAACCGTTTATTGTCAATTTCTCCATGCCTCCTGTTGTCTCTAGGACCCCCTCTGAATCACAATCCCAGCGCCTCTCTCATTTTCCAGAAACCCATTCTTTTCCCCCGTTTTTCGGCTTCTGAAAGCGCTTAGCTTGATTTCCCCCATCGATCGAAGCATTCCCTTGTTTTCTACTTTGAAAAACTTGGTCAATAATTGATTTTGTGACTCCCATCATTTCGCAAAATAAAGGCTTCACTGTTAGACTTTTCCAGATGAGCAACGAGGCTCCCAACCCAACCCAGTTCCCGATAAAGGAGACCGTGACCGGCAAGACCATTGGGGTAACAAATCGATATCAGAAACTTAGGTTGCGCCTTATTTTAGACGGGAACTTGGCGCAGAGCTCAGGTGTACAACCCAGCTACGAACATCTTTAGCGCGTACGACCAAAGTGGGAACCCGATCAATACGCAGTACCTCACCAACAGTGGGAGCGCAAAACTGCCGTATAGAAAAGAATCTGTGAACATGGTACTTCAGCAGCTTGTGTCTGATAATCCTTATGCGGAGCAGGTTAGATCGATGAATCATTCAACAGAAAAAAACCCTTCCTAAACGCTTTCCAGATAAGAAAACTTGTCACTAACACATATTCTTCCGAAAACTGGTTCGAGAAGACTCCGTGGCTCTCGCCTCATCCAAAACTTCCTGTGCGACCTGTTGCTTTCCCGCCTCTGGCCGCGCCACATCACGACAACACACAAGTATGGCACACGCACATTACTTTGGAAAAAATCAATACATGATTTCCCAGGCCAACCGCGCATTTGCTGGCGACTGTCCGTTGTCCCCACCGTGCATCCCGCTTTCCACCATGTACAACTACATCAACTATTTCTGGAATAACCTTATTCAGCAAAAGCCACGTTCTGTTGGAGAACTTGCCTACATGCAAGAGGTTTGTTACTTTGGATCACTCAATATTAATCATAAATTTTGCCAATTTCCCAGATGTTGGTAAGAATGTCGCGTTCTGGATTCGTCCCCAAAAGCTTCCCGTTCCCTCCACCTCCACTGCCATTCTACGTAACCGACGATTGGAGATCTCTTGCCCCGGTACATTACATGAACATTCCCGACAGAAAGTCGAAGTGCGAAGCTCAAACAAACCCAGCTGGCAGCCAACACAGCACTGTGATGTCGAACTCCGAGTCGACTGACGCCATGTTGTACGACGCCGAGTACAGCAGGATGCAGGAATTTCTGGATCTCGTAAGAGAGCCGGTCGCTTGGCTAGACCGGCCGATGGGGCTAAGACGGTGTGACGTCTTCAATGAGGTAATCAACAAAAGTTGCTTCTGATGTTAACAATAATTCTAAGATGGACCTGTGGACCGGCGGATCGAACATCCCGAAGGAGATCAAAATTACGAAGCTGTTCGGAAACATTGACTGCAAGTTGGAAACGAAGGCTTGGGTCGTCGACACTCACAGAAACGCGCACACCTACTTCAAGAAAAACAAGGTAACTCTGATACAGGCAGCGCTTTCAAAGTTGTTCTATTTTCCATCACAGAGATGCATGGTCTCGTACATCTCAGCGCTCAAGGAGTCCAAAGAGGAGACTCACGAAGTGTCCACGTTGACCTCTCGGCCTTCGTCGAAGTGAATCGGAAGTGCAATGTTCCAGCTGTTTCAATCTCTCCATGCTCATTCGCCTTCCCTTGTCTTCTGACCCCGACCCATCTCCCTTTCTCTTCCATTCTCTTCCTTTCCATTTTCTTACTTTAAACGACTTGTTAAATTGCCTGTAGAGTGCTCTATTGCCTCTCACAAGTGCAAACGAATAAGTGCACATTCAAACGCGCCCCCATCATAAAAGTACCGTAGTCAATCTGATATCGGCGTCTCTCTTGTCTTTTATCTTGACCGCATTCAACAGACATTTGTAATCAAAACATCATAGGATAAGCTTGACTTTCGGTGCTAGACTTTCAAGGTCGTATACATTATATCTCTCGAAAATTTTGCGCTTCCTTCGCTTTGTCTCGCAGTTTCCCCTCGTTCTCATATTTCGACTATCATTGAATTTGAACAAATTGGTGAGGAAAGAAGCATCAGGGAGCGGCCGCTCTGGTCTCGAAACGAAAGTCCCGTAGGAACTGACTTTCACCGAAGAAGCCTGTCGCGTCTTTGAAGTTTCACAGTACTTTGACGAACGGTTTCCTGTTCGAAGACGCATCACGTTTCTTCGGGGAAACTTCGCTCCGGTGTTTTTTCGTGACGAGACTCACACTCCCGTTTCTCCCTTTTTGTCCTCAAAATCGATTCGTTCAGTTTTATTTTCTGCATTATGTGTTCCTTGTCTTTGATTCGTATTCTTCTCTCCGAATATATATATCATCCCCCTTTCCGCCGTGTTAACCGAATAAACATAATCCCTCCACCCATGACGTCATGGCTCCAGTGATAACGAACATTTGCATTGTGTGGGGGGACGCAGCCCGACAAGTCCTTGCCCACCGATCCAATCAATATCAGGCGCCCCAACGCTGCCCCGTTGCCGGCGCACACTCGTGCTTGGCACTGCCTTCCTCGCCCCATCGTGTATCGACCGTTTCAAAGCGCAAGTCAACAGTCCCCTCGCCCCACCCACTCACGTAACTCACGCCGCTCACCATACGCTCACCACATCAACTCGAAGCCACACCCACCGACTTGTTGCGCTCACAGTCATTTTTAGGCCCCGCAACCAGAAGACACGCAGGCGTTTTGAAGCAATGAGCCTCATCCTGACTTTCCCCATAAAACTTCTGATTTCTTGGCTTTCATTGTTACTTCTTCAAGTTTCAATCATCTTTAATTCAGTATTCGATTTTCAGGGTAATATGAAGCGCTTCAATGAAGCCAAGCAACTGAATCTTTGGATTCTGCTCATTATCGTTCTGAACTTCTCGGTCTACATAGTATATTCCAATGGTTCTCGCAAAAAAATAAGCTCTCCGAACATCCTTTTAATTTTAGTATCAATGGAAAAGCCACGGCCAATCGATCACCTGCACTGTCCTAACCATCCAACCTTCTTCCTGAAAATGCAGGATGTCGCCACTCCCGTAAATTGTTAGCCGAAAACGCAGGTACTATTGAAAATTTACAGGATTTCGCCCTTACAATCGACGCCATCATCGACTTCATCCTGATCGCAATCTGTACTCTTCTCCTTGCCATCGCGTATATGACCTCATACAAAATGGTTCCTGCCGTCCTCAACTGTTCCTTGATCACTGTGAAATGTATGACGCAAATCATTCTTCTAGCAAAGGAAACGATGAATTTCGGTTGGGAGCGAAGAGTCGTGTCTTACAGGTCTCTATTCTATTACAGGCTCGACTTCGGACTTGTTGCTGAACCTTCTCTACACCACGTGCCCAATCATTCCAATGTGGCTCAACACGAACATGGAACTCGCGGCGCTTCGCTTGGTTTCTGTAATCGTGAACACTCTCTTCCTGCCGAAGGTGCTCATCTGGTCCATTGAGTTCTACATGTCCGAAGTTAACGTGCGAGAGGAGCGCCCTTTCAGAAACACTTTCGTCCGTTTCCCGACAGTCGACGATGTAGGAGTTGCTAGATACCAGGAATGGGAATGATAGTCGTTGTTCCAGAATGTGCCGGAAGTAGACGATCTCCCAACGTACGAAGACTGCATGAGGAATAATACCACTCACCGTGACGACAATAGTGATAACAGCGACGACAGTTTCGATTCTGGATATGGCTATTTCAGCGAGACGTACTTCCTGGTAGGAATCGAGCTGAAAGTTAAAGAGCAATCATTCTATTCAGAGAGAAGATGATGAGTTGCCGTCGTACGAGGACTACATGAGAGCCAACCGCAACACTGCCGAGACCGCCGACGAGCAGACTGAGAACAAGGACATCTTCCACCCCGCTCGCTCTCACACCGACACTTCCCTCATGGTAATACTTGACTCGAGACCCCACAATACTACAATCCATTCCAGAACGAGGACGAGACTTTGCCGTCGTATGGAGAGTGCATGACCGACAACCACAGATCCACCAACACCCAGACGGTCGAGGACGATTCCAACACCGCCCTCTTGGTAATATTCAACCTAGAAGTTCATCAGATCATTCTTCCTTTCAGAACAAGAACAACGAATTGCCAACGTACACGGACGTCAGAAAGAACAACCGCGACATCGAGTACTCCGCGTTCTTCAGAACCCGTTTCAACAACGGAGGAGCCGACGTTTTCTTCGTCTAGAAATCGTCGCCTCGTCGTCCCAAATAAATACTTCTCTTTTCATGTTAACCCCACCTAATCAACCCGTTGTCTCCTTTTCACCATGTCTCAATTTCCGTATCTCGTTACTGAAAATGTTCCCTTGTTCCTGTGTGCCTCTTTTGGCTCCAAGGCTCAATACTCCCCCATTGTCCTTGCATCAACGGTTTCCCTCTTCTCTCAAATCCACCTCCATTTTTTCGATTCGTTCTACTCGAACAGCTGCTCTATAAAGTTTTTTTTGGTTGGAGCCAGATGGTCATCACTCGGAATAGAGTGTGAATGATTGTAAAACATTTGGGTCCAGAAGTCTCGTCGATTACCGTTCAAAAGCCGACGCCGCCGACCGAACCGTCCGCTCCGACCGTCCGCTCCGACAGATATCGAGTTTCTGTTCAATTGTTTACGTCTTCCGTTGACAACAGCTGATGGTCTGACGGCTTCCGCATGACCCCGTCGGAATGTATCCCACGGAGATGCAAAGTGTGCGAGGGACTAAAGCGATGCCACCAAAAGAGAAGATTAATACTGATAGCGCTACTACGGAACCTTCATTTCTTTTGGAGACATGAACTAATTGAGAACTAATGCAAAATGGGATGCTCAGTGAACGCTCAACACAGTATAGGGATAGTGCTACCGGCTTCAACGTCTCAATGGATAGACAGGGTATTGAAAACGGCTACAACTGCCAAAAGAACAAAACGGGGGCCGCCGCTTGTTTTTCCCCAATGTTCTGGTCAAATTCTATCAAATTTGAACCCGACTTTGTTAACAGATGAACTGACTTTCATTGTGTCCCCGATTTGCTAGTCATACGTTTTAAAGTTCGAATATTCGCTTCATCTTTTCAACTTTATTTTGTTTAACAACTTTCAAAACAAAAATACAGTTGTGGAATTTTCCTGACTTGGAGTTGGTACTTGATGTTCCAGGCCAAGTTTTGAGTTCATGAATTCGAGCGCTTTCGGGCTGTTCTCGGTTTGCGTACGGATCTGAAAAACAGAGCAGTTACTCCTCAAATGGATTCTGAATCTCATACCTCTTTTTTTAGACAGCGACATGTCAAACGACATCTCGATTTCACAGCTCGCAGTTTGCGCCATGGTTTCGGGTGGCGGTTGTCGTTTCCATTTTGCTTTTTAGCCGTCTTGAAGCGGCAGAAGACGCGTGCGGCAGAAGACGCGTGCGGCAGCAACTGAAAAATAGATTAGTTACTTGTCAAACGGATTCTGAATCTCAAACCATTTCTCCAGATCGTTGAAGTCACTGTTCGCATTCTTTGAATGATGTCGGAGACAACTTTGGCACCGTTGCGTTTTCCGCCCTATTCTCCCTCTCATGGACAATTTGTCTGAAAATCAATACTCAATACTGGAAAACTTATCAGAATCTCACCTGGTGGGTCCTTATTTCTTGTTTTCCTTTTGGAGCAAGTTTGTGCTGACAACCGAGACTTGCGGTAGAAGCTGAAAAATAGATCAGTTCCTTAACAAATGGATTCTGCATCTCATACCTTTCTTCCTTTTTTGCTCTAAAGATATCCTTTGATGCCCGAAATTAAGTCTGATTGCCAGGTTTGACCTTTTTCCCTTTTGGCAGTTCATCTCTGAAAATCAATACTCAATACTGGAAAACTTATCAAAATCTCACCTCGTGCGTTCTTTAATTTGCGTTTTCCTTTTCGAGCAAGTTGTTGCGGACTACTGGAAAACAAGAAAATTAGAAAACTGGGGATAACGGGTTCAGCGAACGATTGCTCACTCTGAAAAATAACAAAAGTGAGAAAAGAACGGCAACATGACGGAGGAGGTAGACCACTTATCGAGGTGTTCTCAATAGAGCGCGCTTGCATTTGACCCAGCACACCGGCGCGCGCATACCTGGCCCTCGCCAGTCGTTCATCAGTTCCCTATGTTTTCTCTCCATCGCTAAAAACCTGCTAAGCGAAAGAATTCAGTCGAAAGAGGGGAAAAACATGCGGCGGCAATGCAGTCAGGAAAAAGGAAGCATATCGCCTGATAGTGAGTTCCGAGTACACAGTCAATTGTCAGAGGCATTGTCCTAGGTGCAAGACGAAATCTGATCAACTACCTGCTCCACTGGAAGTTTCCCAAACCGAGAACTTGAGGAATCTTTCGAGACAGAAAAGTTCCGAGTACGAAAACAAAAAAGAACAAATGATAACAGCATAATGAAGATTCGGAAAAAAACCTCTTTACTTAACAATACCTTGCTGGAATTGCATTAAAAATGTTCCCTTGTTCCTGTATGCTTCATTCGGCTTCAAGGCTCAATGATTTTTCAATGTTTTCTAAATAAACGATTTTCTTCCTCTCTTAGATCCAAAACTTCTATAAATACCGTTCAAAAGCCGACGCCGACGATCCAACCGTCCGCTCCTACAGATATCAAGTTTCTACCCAGTTGTTTACGGCTTCTCTTTGTAGCAGCTGATGCTTTGACGGCTTCCGCGTGACCCCGTCGGACCGTATCCCACAGAGGTGCAAATTGTTTATGTGTCATTGAGGCGGAGTTTGGTCACCAGAATGCGCATTCACACTCTTGCTCTTCCTTTCCTCTCCAGACGATTAAACTTAATCATTATGTAGTCTTTTACGCATTCGTTTTTCCTACATAGTCGTTTATGTCGATTCTCGTTATTTTCTTCGGAATAGACAAAGTCTTACCTATTTCAGTGATGGGAGACACGGATCCATTCACTCTCCGTCTTGAAGACGCTATCGAGGAGCGTCCAATCTATCCGGCAACGACGATGCGCAGCACGGAGTATTCGGAATCGTTCTTGACTTGGATTTATCGTACCTACTTCACTGTTTGTATAACTTTGTAAAAACGCTGAGAATATTATTTCTTTTCAGGAGTCTCTCAACGATAATGACGAGAACTCGTTGCCAACCATTGCTGATCAGGAGGCAATGGATTCGAACCCGGTGAACGCCTCGTCGGTCAACATGCTGTACGCTGATGTCGAGATGGTATGAAATGGTTGCTAACCTCAAATTACTGGATGTTACAGGACTGGGAGAGTGCTACCGGCTTCAACGACTCCATGGACGAACAGGGTGGCAACAACGCCGATAGCGACAACGACAACAATGACGACGAGAACGGAACCGCGGCTTCCACCAACAACTAAAAATTTCTATTGTCACAACTTTTATGAAAATCACACCCAAATATCTCCCAGCTCGCAAAATATTCTGGTTCGACATTCAATCAATATGATTCGTTCAGTTTGCTGCATTGCCGCCGCGTGCTCCCCCAATGTTCTGGTCAAATTCTATCAAATTTGAACACGATTTTGTGTACAGATGAACTGGCTTTCATTGTATCCCCACTTCGCTACTAATATGTCTAAAAGTTCGAATATTTTTTTCATCTCTTTAATTTTATTTTTTTGAAAAAATAAAAAAAACACCGAAGATAATTAAGTGGAATTTTCCTGACTTGAAGTTGATATTTTATGTCGAGGGCCTTGTTGTTTGGCCAAGTTGTTTGCACTCGGATCTGAAAAACAGAGAAGTTATTTTTTCAACTTATTCCTGAATCTCGTACCTTTTCTTCAACCGGACCTTTCTAATAGTCATTTTCTCTGATCTCAACAGATTCTATGGCTTCGGCTGGTTGGTGATGTGTGCAAACTTCATCAACTGGGTGTTGAAGCGACCGATCAAAGACTTTTCATCTGTCAGTTGATCAATTTTGCGGAACAATCTGAAAAATAGATCATTCACTTGTAAAATGGATTGTGCATCCCATACCTTTCTTCTTCCTAACCTTGTCGTCATTTGTTTTTCCTTCTCAGACGAATTGAAGAGTTGAAAACTGGTTTTTGACCACTTTGGCACCGTTGAGTTTTGCGCACTATTCTCCCACTTATGGTCAATTTGTCTGAAAACCAATACTCAATACTGGAAAACTTATCAGAATCTCACCTAATCCGTTTTTCATTTTGCGTTTTTGTCTTGAAGCAAGTTTCTGCTTAAAGCGTCGTAATTCAAGGCCAAGCTGTGGAATTTTCCTGACTTGGAGTTGGTACTTGATGTTCAGTGTCAAGCTGTGAGTCCATGAACTCAAGAGCTTGCGGGGTGTTCTCGTTTTGCGTTCAGATCTGAAAAATAGAGCAGTTATGCTTCAAATGGATTCGGAATCTCACACCTTTTTTTCCACAGTGATATTCCACAATTCATTTCTCTTCACAGCTTGCAGCTTGTGCCATGGCTTCGGACGGCCTTGCCCCGATTCCTCTGTCTCCGAGTTTTCTGGTTTGAAGCTCAAAATTGAGCCAATCCACCAAATTTTCAACTGCATCTAAATATCAATACTCAATACTGGAAAACTGATCGGAATCTCACCTGGTCCGTTCTTTCGTTTGCGTTTCTCTTTCGGTGCAAGTTCAAAGTGAATACTGAAAAACAATAAGATCAGAAAACTGTGGATAACAGGTTCAGCGAACTGTTGCTCACTATAAAAAACAAATGAAGTGAGAAAACAACAGCAACAGGACGGAGGAGGTAGACCACATGTCGAGGTGTTCTCAATAGAGCGCGCTTGCATTTGGCCTAGCACACCGGCGCGCGCACACCTGTCCCTCGCCAATCGTTCATTTTTCATTTTTCTTTATCTATTACCTCTCTAAAGTCATTGAATGCAGTCGGAAGTCATCGTGAGTTTTGAATAAATTGGTCAATAGTCCAAGAAAATGTTTCAAGTACTTGCTAGAAGGGTCCTAACCAACTACCTGCTCCACCGGAAGATTTTCGATTTCCCGGCACACCCAGGATGCCCACCGGGAGTCCAAAGAATCCGAAGAAGAGAAGGATTGAGGATTAGGAAGATTCAAAAGTTCCGAATATCAAGAAGAGTTGTTGGACAGGGTGGCAACAACGCCAATAGCATCAAAACCGCCGGCAACGGAGACAGCGGCAACAAACGGAACCGTGGCTTTCTCCAACAACTAGAATTTTCTATTGCCACAACTTTCCTGCAAACCACACTCAAACTTCCCCCTATCTCGCAAAAAAACGCCGCGTGTTTTCCTCGTTTGTTCTTGTCAAATTCTCTCAAATTTGAACACGATTTTGTGTTTTATTGTATCTCCTCTTGTTGGTAAATAATCTGTCAGATAGTTCAAAATGTATCTCTCTCCCCTCTAACTTTATTGTAGTTTGGTAATAAATAATGACATCAAGAAATCTCGGAATAAGCTCAAACACCTGATGCCAGGAGCTTGGCCAGAGCTTGAGTGTATCTGTCAACTTTGCTCTTGTCTCCAAAACGAACAATTTTGCCGTCAAGTTTGTCGTCGACGTAGAACAGGGGAACGCAAACGATGAGGATGTGGAAGGTGATGAAGTCGGCGAGAAGCAGGAAGAAGCGGATGTGCAGTAGGAAGACAGCGTCGACGTATCCAGTGAAAACAGAGCAGTCAAACTGTTCCGGGTCGTAGATCAGAAGGGTGTAGGAGTCTGAAGTGAAACTTGTGTAACTGTGATCTTTGTGAGGTTCACCTCCTCCTATTCTGGTGAACTCGAGGGTTTGCATAGCGAGGAACATGAACCGAATTGGGAAGACGAAGAGGCAGAAAAAGAAGAATGTGGTGCAGTGGAGGTTAATAAATCTTGATCCGCAAATCCGCATAGCCAGTACAAAATTGATGACAAATGCCGCAGAGGACACTGGCAGAGTGTAGTAGTTGTCGACCTAGCGCAATTTTCCAAAGGTTTGGTTCAAACAGACTGCAACAGTACCTTGTCGAATTCTTCGCCTAGAATCGTTCCATTGATGTTGCACACTGGTGGAGGAATACACCTCTTACACTCCACAACCATATCTTTGTAGTTGAGCATCGTTTCTGAACATTGTTTGGTTTGAATGGGTGGAACACTGTGCCTTTCACCTTTGATGAGCGGGAAACTTGCAGTAGTAATTGATGTTATTGCGACGGATGAGATCATGAGACACATCACGGTGATGGTCAGTGTATGCTTGAGACGTCTCTCCACAGAAATCATCTGGAAAAACGATGACATCGCATAATTTGGAAAAAAAAAGAATAACAAAAGTGAAAAGGGAGCGGGGAAAAATTTGGAAAAGAACTGCGCACTCCAGAAAGAAGGGATTGAAAAAAAGCAATTGATGCCAGATTTACGAGCGTTTTTCTCTCTGAATTCGGAGAAATGCTCTCAATCGCAGAAACTAAATGCTAGGAAATCTTATTTTGGGTTTTATAGCATCGTTTCACCCACACGCAAATGTCAGTTCGACAGTGGGAAATAGTGAAGAGAAGTGGGAGAAAATGAGCCGGGGGAAAGTGTCGGGCACACACTTTAGGTACTTGTTGTTTCGCGAGAACCGCTTCTTTTGGAGGCGTAGAGCAGGTGCCGCGGAGATGGATGACGGCAATTACAGAGGCGATTTGAAAAACTGGCGAAGTGCACTTTGAAAGCTGGGAATTGTTGAGGTTTGTTGAAAGTGAGCAGACTTTTTGATGTTTCCCCGGAAACCACAAGAGCCACTTGAAAATTCATTTGAACTTGAGACTTTCGAATCTACTATAAATTTTTATTATTCTGGAATCTGTTTTAGGAAAAGCGGTCGGGAGCGCAGGAATTTTGAAAAACTGACAAAAGGGGCAGTGAAAAAGGAATTTCCGCTAGAAGAATGATCGGTGAGAAAGAGAAACTAGGAGCACAATAATGAGAGGGTTGAGTATATGGCATTTCGGAAAGTTTGATCTTTGAAGCGTTAGAGTTGCAGTTCGGCTTCGACGGAGGAGTAAACGAAGGAAACAGTGAGGATCAGGAGGTTCAGAGTTATGAAATCCAGGGTCAGGAAGAGTGTGCGAAGGTGCATGAGGGTGACGGCGTCGAATCCTCCCGTGAAGAGGTCGCAGTCTGGGTACATGATTCGGTTGGAGATGAGCCAGGTGTACTTTTCTGAAAAGAGTAAGGTTACAAGTTTTGAAGAATCAGGAGTGTTCTCACTTCCGCCGATGACGTCGAATTCGATGACTTGGAGAGCAAAATGGATCAGTCTGATGGGCAGGACGATGAGGAAGAAGAAGCAGAACACAGTGGAGAAGGTGCCAGTTTTTCTGAATACCGTTTGTCTTAACATTGCTTCGCTTGTTTGCCTCACCTGTACTTTTTGATCAGCTTGAGGAGTAGCATATTGCAAGTGGCAGTGATCACTCCGACGAGAAGATTGTAGTTGCCCATGACCTTTTCGAACTCGCTTCCCATGTTGTATCCGTCAACGTCGCACATGCTGTCTTTTGGTTGAAGACGGTAAGTGTAGGTGACGTCTAGAACATTATACAATTTTGGTTACATTGCACTTTTCTTACATTCAAACGCCGGTTCCTGAAGTGAGACCATAGTCGACAGAAGTGCTGACACCACCATGATCCAGAAGCCTACATTCGCAAAAAGCTTTGAGCAGCAGCGTGCTGGAGGCTTTCCCATTCTGAAACTCTCCCATTTTGTGATTATTGGTGTTGGTGTACTTGAAGTAAACAAGTACAGCATGCAGAGTACACTGTGCGATCATTTGGATTACGCTCAAAGATCCCTAAAGCCCTGGTCACAAATATCGTGCTAAACACTTTTGTAATCTGCTGCGATTAAAAAATTTGTTTCGAACTTTTGGTAGATTTGAACAGCAAGAGTAGACGGAAGTTTGAGTGCCGTCTGGCGCCGTATGGTACCAAGAGGGTCAAATCTTACAACAGGTGGACATGTTTCATAGTAAAGGAATTTTCGAGAACATGAATTCAAAAATTGTGGTAGAAATGAGTAAGATATATTTTCGGGGAAAAACGGAAAGTTTTCGGTGTCCACAGAAGCATGCCCGAGGTCACATGCGAAACAGTGGCCACACATTCCACAAGGCTTCGAAATATGATTGGAAGACAAAAATAACAGTTCTGCCCCCGCGAATGATTGAAAAATACGGAAGCTGCACAGTTACCACAACATTTTGAGGCGCTAGCTTGGACGGAATCAATACGTAAAAAAGAGCCAAACCAGAGTTTGTTGGGAGGAAGAACTGGCGTTTGGGTAAGACGGACCTGCCAATTAGAATCAAAACCGGATGACGGCTGAGAAAAAGTGACAGTCGGGTATTACCTTGTTCTCAAACCGGATGTGTCCTACGACGGCTCGGAAAGGCATGAGCTATACAAGATCCGGGTAGCACGAAAGTTGGGAAGGGACAGGGAACTCAGAAATCTCCAAGTAAGAGACAGAATGCAATGTCTGATTGTGAGGTACAATACTAGGGTGACCGTGAGACATGTAACGGTCGGCTTCTGTTTGTTCTCTCAGCTTAAGGTCAAATTGCGCTGGTGTTCTAGACCTTTCGAAACTAACATATTCCGTCTCATAACATGTGCAGAACTCCTAGATGCGTCTGCCTGTAATGCGAATTCTCCGTTGCTGTCTTCTTCATGTGTAACGTGTTTACTGGTCTCTTCTCCCGAGTTCAACACCATTCAGTAAAATGTACTAGATCACAGAACAGTGGTTTACTGTAGACTTTCCGTTCATCAAATGTTGCACGTTCTCACATTTTCCGCCTCCAGGTAAACCATTAATCCTCACAAACACACCACTTCCAAATTTTCACAAATTATTCGCTCCGCCCTGACCTTGTATATAAGTTCGTCAGGTTCGGCACGTTCACTTCATTTTGCAATTTGCAACTGGTTATTTCACCTTCTACTCGGGGGTACTGTAATTCGGACCTAATTTTATTTACTATTTGCATTGCCGTTACAAAAATTGTTCTTTAGTTTCCATTTGGTAGAAAAAGTTTGCAGTTTCCTTGAATTAGATATAATTTGAACGTCGGACTGAAGATTTTCAAGGTTTTTTCTCGCGGTCGGCCGCACTTCAACTCTCTTTCGTTGGTAATTCGACGGAATTTTCTCCGATGTTTTCTCACAATGTTCACTTTTTTGCCGTCGTTATTCGCCATTTTTCCCTCAATTCACTCCGTTTTCAGTGTCAGGATCTCAAGGGGCCGCGGGTTTTTCAAAATGTACTTTGCAAGTGTTACGGCATTTGTTTGCCTGACTTTGATGTTTTTTATGTTTTTATCCGATCTGGAGGTAATCCTAGAGACAAAAAGTGAGTAATTCCTTCAAATTCTTTAGAAAAAATGAAGTGAGTGTTGCAGATCTCCGTGAAGTTAACAGTGTTCCCGATGGATCGTGTGATCTTTCGGATTATTACTTGAAGACTCTCCTGAACCTCGACATCATGGTAAGCACTTAATGAAGTTTGTGGATCAGCTAGAGTTTCCAGATGCTTTACGTCAAAACAGCCGTATCCATTAGTTTCTATAGCACGTTTCCTGCTTTACTTGCTATTCCCTTCTCTATTCTTACTGCTGAATTCTTCGGAAACATTTTGATATTTATCACGATTATCATTGCTTCTTGTGGTAGTGCTTATGGCTTCCTCTGGAACTGCTATGCAATGGAATATAACCGTGAGTAATAACACCTTCAACATTTGATGAAGATTGACTCAGATCATGAAACTTCCTTGGCGATACGGACAATGATAAACGAATCATGGTGTGAAAATCTACCAAAGAAGTACGTCGACAATTTACTTGATCACTTCCCTATCATGATCGATTTCTACCGGACCCTCGGCATCTTCGTTGTGTTTTCGTTGACTGCAATTACTCTAGTAATTCTACTTAGTTTTGATTGCTGGGAGGACCTTAAAAACTTCAATCTTTTCTCTCATGATAACGCGGTAAGAAATATAAATTGGGACCTTTCAAAAGCTTTCAAATTTTAAGCCAATGTTCCCAGTTCTCAGTTACCCATGGAAAAGATCGATGCTCATGTTCTTCGATAAAGTCAGAGTAAGTCACCCCTAAGTTTGTTCAACAATTTGCTCCCGCTTTCAGGTCTTCTGCGGATTTGAGAGGAAGCATACGGTAGCCGTCCCAGCTTCCGATGAGGATTATGAGAATGCGAAGAGCGCAAAGAAGATTATCTTGAAAAAGGATATCAGCACTGATCCATACGCAAATGTTTTTGAGAACTGCGAAAACCTCTAATCCCTTTCAAAACATTATCAATCTTCTCGAAGTTTTCTTAATCCTTAATCCTTTTCCCCCTTCCCGCCCCTCAAAAAAGAGCTATCCTGCCCTCATATTCATCACCTCTGCTACTTGTAACTACCTCTCTTTGAGACTATCACCTCTTTAACGAGCATTTCTATGTTTCATGTTTCTCAAATGAACACGTCATTCATAAAGTGCAGAGTAGTCAGACACTCCAACTCCAAGTTTCAACAGATGGGCGTCGGCGGCGATACTTCCTATCTCCAACGACAGATGTAACAGCAACTGGAGGAACAAACTTGACCCGCGAATTCTTGTAACATTCCCATTTGGCTGAGAAGTTTCTACATCTAGTCACTTATTACGATCAGGATGACCGCGCTCTGAGATGTTGTTTCTTGGCCTCAGCTCAGCCGTACCAGAAGCCAATGAAATACTACCCGAAAGCGCTAGTATTCTGCAAGGCTGAGGTTTTCTTCGGGTTACTGTATCCGGGGCGAAAACAGGTTACTGTAGCTTCTAGGCTTGCTCTAGTAACCGAAAAAGTGGCTTGAGCGCATGTAAATGAACAGTCTAAGAGTAGGACCGACGCATATCGAGCCTTTCCCCTTCTACCTTCACCTACCAGTATCCCTCTGATATCATTTTTCCCGCTGTGCGGTACAAACCAAATTCTACCTACTGCGTCGCTTATCACTTTGATGCAACATCAAGGTTACCAGACCGAAGGTTTCCGCTAATTTTGTAAACAACATACCCATCCCTTTTGCAACATCGCAGTTCACATCGCCGTGAACCGTGAGTTCGAACAGGTTGGTCGCAACAGTTTCGACCACTATTTTACGTTTAACGTATGAGATTAGTCTGATGCAAGCTTTCAATATTACACTACATGTCTACATGAGTTAGTCGTGATACCTTCAACCCAAGAAGTAAGGAAAATAGAGTTCCAGACAAGCTTGTTTTTGTAGTACTGTAACTGCTCATGAAAACATGTTATTGTAGCTCGACGTCTAGCTCCGTCGCTCCACTTTGCGGGTGCTCACTGTACGCGTCTAGACTTGTTTTTTGGTCTCCTCATCTCAGACTTTCGAAGCCACGCCCATCGAGTGTTCTCGTATAAATTCGGCTGTTCTAGGTAACAAATCATTCTCATAATGGGCATCATCATCAATTCACTGCTCGCTGGCCTGAAAAAGGCTTGTACCGTGTTCGCCAATTCGTACACCACTACGAAGATCGCCGTGGCTTGCATGATTCTGGTAGCGACGACTGTCGAGATCCACACGCACACTCTGGCCGCTGCCGGTAAGTGTATCCCCACGCTCGCATGAGAACCACTGCTGTTTCAGCTTCCCATGAAGCATTCACTCAGCCGTACATCACGATGTGCTCTCCTCATCGCATCTTCAACGAGATGATGGAGGCGAACAGCGGACATGTAAGTGGTGGAGAACATCAGGAGTTCTGGTGACTTTTTTGTTTCAGGTCCAGTGGCTGAGAGTCTCCTCGCTGATCACCTACATGTCCGGAGTTGTGACCGTGGTTCTTGCAATTTTCGTCTTCATCACCTCCAAAGTCTTTGGAAACATCTACATGATTGCTGTGATCTGCATTCACAACCTCATCTGCGTCGCTATCTTCGCCGCCTTCTACATGAAAGAAGTCTACCACGACTCCACTGGAGAGATAAACCGAATTGACTACGAATTCCTGCTCGACCTCGCTCCCATCTCCCTCTGCAATGGGTTCAAAGCCAACTTCCGAATGTTCGTGCACAACCATCACGCCCTCAACAGCACCTTCTACCTCTGCGGAAAGATCAACATCCTGCTCGGCGTATTCACTATCATCCTCTGCCTCTGCACCTTCGTGGATAGCTGGAGTGGAAGAGTAAGGAGACTGAAAAAGATCTTTTCAAATTTATGAATGAGCTTTTGCAGGAGCTGCACCCGGTCCTGAACTACGAGTTGAGACCATGCGTCGCCAAGTCGTGCCTCGGAGGCCAGGTAACACTACAATCCAAGTCCTTCATGAATTCATGACCTTGTTCCAGCCCGGCTACACCTCCCCGATCAACCGTGATGTTGAAGCCGCCAAGAGCAAGACCATGGCGCCGGCTGCACCGGAAGCAAGAAAGTTCCTCGTTCAGAATAAATAACTTCGAGTCTCACATCAATATCAGCCTCTCTGCTTGCTATTTTTCATGCCTATCCTCCCGCTTCGCTCCCCCTCCACTTATACCTGCCTCCCATATTAATCTCAGCTCTGCCACTCTTCCATTTCGACTCATCACGACTAGCACAACTTGCTGACCAACAGTTAGTATTTTGTGCCGGTTCCGCTTGCCCTCTTTGTTCCATTCCGACTCCGAACTCATCATAGTCCCGACAACTTGGCTGATACTCTAATAAACTCATGTGCTCGAATTGAAGATTTTTTGAAAACGAAACATCCTGAAACATAAGGCTTCTCAGTTTTGCAGTGGAAACCTTAATCGACAGGGGTTAGAAGTTCATTTCGAACTCAAAAGTGCTGCTGGCAACGTCATGTTTGAAAAGGGAAAGGGGATGTAGTAAAGGACCGGGAATAAAAAAACAATGATGGGCGGTCTTCTACCACAATAAATAGAACACTTGTTTAACAGAAGAGCATGGTTGGGGAACTCGGGGAACAATGATGAGTAAAATCTGACTTTCGAAAATCTTGATATGATTACAACAGAACCGTAAAAGAATCTAGATGTGAATTTCGTTTTCATCTCTTTTCGAAGTCCAGACGAAGTTGATCCAGGAGTAGCACAATTAGGGTTCATCGCTGCAAGCCTGCTGGAAACTGAAGGAAGAAGTTTGAAAAGTTTAATGGTACCTTCATGTTGTTCATTTCCGTCTAAAGTCCGCTGTTCTCGACTTCAAAGTGCCACTGTTTGGTGAACATCCAATTGAATAAACACCATCCCTTCAAAAATCCAACCGACATGAGCTTGAATAAATATTGGTAACTGTTATCAGAATTGACTCAAAACCTTATCACAAATGAAAAATATAGGAAAAGGCATTGTAACGTTAGTTTGTTGGGAGTGACCAAACCAAGACGAAGCGACATGTGCGTTGCGGTCGCCTCAATGCGCATGGCAAACCGAACAGTGCCGCAAATGATATCAAACAGGTGCATTGAAACTTTTTAAAAGATATTTCAAGTTGAAGATGAAGGTCCCATTATACTTGACATTTGTTGCTGTGATGCATCTGCAACTTTATTTGATAGAGATCCCGGACGCAGTCAAAACACTAGCGTTTGCTGAATCAGACACACAAACCAACGGATCAAAACACAAGTTATGTTTTGTTCTAGTAATAGCGCAAATTAGTCTGTGTACTGATCAAGCGACACATGGAAATTAGTAGTTACTGATAGGAAGATCGTCAATAAAACTTTCACAAGAAGGAAGATTTACAAGATATCGCTTCAGATAAGCGGAAGGTCTTTGCAAGAACTAGAATAGTTAGTATGATAAGAACATCAATATCGTTTTTATCTTTTTTGCATCTTCCCTCGGAAATCGGAAATGGACGAGGGTTATGAGGGAACTGACAGCGATTACACTGGCTAGACACACATGAACATGATATTTCGCAAAGACCCGTTCTTCCTACTCGCCACATCAATCCTCCTCTGGTTCACCCAAAAGTTTCATATCCGTACCTACGGTATCATCGCCAACGTCAAACCCCCCTCGTGATGACCGAAAAAGTTATTGAATGTGATCGGGGCGGTGTTTTCTTTTTGTCAGAAGAACGGCTGGAGAAGGAAGAAGAAGGCGAAGAAGAAGACGGACGCGACGGTTTTCACTCGCCCCCGTCTCATCCCACTTTCGCCTCTCTCGCCTATCAGCTATCTCTTCTCAAGAGTAGCGCGAAGGTTCGTTTTTTTTGGGAAGGGGTCTCTCATTTGGCGTACAATTTGTGTTACGTACATGATTCATTCTCCATCTGTCCCGGCGGAATGTTGAAGATAAAAGTTGTGACCAAATGTATCCTTTACTTAACCATCGTATCCGTGTGCTTGCTTTTGGTCATGAAATACCTGGAAAGTGAGTCAAAAGAAGAAGTAAACGTTAAGAAAAATATTCTTTTTCAGTTAGCAAATCCTATCCACGCAAGGAGTTCTGCATGACATGTCCTTCACAACCAAATCCAAGCATCTTCAGGAGTTTCGAGGTATGAACCAATCTTGCCGCCTCTTTCCTTATCAATTCTGTACACAGGAACACATTGACTTCAACCTTTTCCTAATGCTTGACTTTTTATCAATGATGATGATCATCTTACTATTTGGAAGGTGAGCTCCCCCGAAGCTTTTCCTTCAAAAGGTTTTTTTCAGTGAAAAATACCACCACCACCCAACCTATTTATTTTCGTTCCACGTGTGCCGTCTCATTTTCAACACCACCATTTTTTCGTCATCCAACGTCGTCGACAAAGTCTTGAGACCGATTTTCGAGGAGTTTTGTGGTTTTGGCGGAAAGTGCTCGGACGAGAGAGTGGCTCCACATACACCTGTCGCCACGTTGTATCTTCTGTTTTTTGTTCTGATGACTATCAATTTCGAAATCTGCATCATTCTTTTGTATTATAATGACCCTTACCGGAGACCTAGAACTCCAATGATAGTGCGAGTTGGAGATGTTGAACACCAGCACCGGAGATACTTCCGTCTGGACAACTCTTCTTCATCTTCCGATCCCGATCCTCATCCACCTACTGGTTACTGTAGCTCCCCTCGACTAGCTTTCACAAAAGCTTTTGTTCCCTTCTCAAAAACGCAAAAATATCACCGCCTCGATGCGTGTGTTTCATCTGCTCTCCGCAGTTCTAAATACCGAATTGCCCCTCTCACAATTCCCATTCCTCCCAAACTGATAAACTAATCAATTCATAGAAACTTCGACTTATTGAATCCATTGACATATTTGGAATAATTAAAATAAATGAAAAAAGATGATTTGCATATCAACGTGTCAATTCATTTCCCATTTTTGGGCCTCTGGAGGCTCAGTTCTCTTCTGACGAATCATTGCCAATTGTTCTCTTTCTGCTGTCGCTTTTCAGACCGTTTTCAGACGCCGAGTTAGTCATAAAGAATTCTCTCTTTTTCGATTTCTCTCACCAAGTGTCAAATGCGTGCAATTCACCAAATTTCTCGCGAACTCTGTCTTTTGGGAACTATTCCGGCTGCGCGACAGGTGCAACTTACTCCTTTTTTGTGAGATTGCTTGCTCAGCCCTGCCTAAAACCCGAAAGAGCTTCACTTGCATATGCGGCTCGTGCCGTCGCCAAAATCATATGTTGGATCCTTCGAACTGCCAATTATCCTATCTATCACAGTGTGGCAGGTTTTCAATTATACATTGATTTTCACGTCGTCCGGCTCAAAGGATGACTTGCTTCCCTCCTTTTTTGAGTTCTCACTCCTACTTCGGTTTTAGGCTCTGCCTGCCTACAACAGCTGATGTAATCTCAGTTGACGTGGCATTTCAATCCGATTCTTTTCCATTTCATTTCGAGAAAGGACCTTCGTCAAATCGAATAAGCCGTGTCATTTTTGAAATGAAAGAATCGGTTTTATTAGGACATCAGCGGGGATTTCACTCTAACCTTTTCGAGTAATCTCAGATAGGGCCTCTCCTCCGCATTTATTGGCGCCACGGCTCACATTTTGCGCATCTTGTTCTTCATTCCACTACTTCCGCGTTCAGAAATCAGCATCGTTATCCTTTTCAAAATGTCGTCAAGGCTTTATTTTCCCATTTTCTCATGAGACTTACTAATTAGAAAATAAAACTATGAAGGCGTGATAGTAAACACCTATAGTTTCGGCACTCCAGAAAACTTGAGGATGACTGACCACCAACGTAACATCGCTGTAGTAGCGATGGTGACCCCCGGATGCTACTTCTTCCTTCGCATCATGCAAGCGACTACCGGAACCAAGTTCCCACAAACCGGACCCAACGAGCTCATGTTCCTGGATTCCGCCCTGTGTGCGTTCCTCTGCTTCTTCTGCTCCCGGTGAGGTTGAGCCTGCTTGAATTGGCATGAGAAACCCTTCTTCCAGTCTCACCGTGATCCGGAACCACTGCAAGGTGCTGTTCATCAGCATCATGCGCCTGTTCATCCTCTTCGCTCTGGGACTGAGCCTCTACTTTGTACCGCAATGGTGTAAGTTTCGGTGACCCAGAAGACCAATTCACGTCTTCACTTCTAGATGAGTTCCGCGGAAACGTCTACGAGGGTATCTTCGTCTGGCTGCTCCTCGGCCTCCACTTCATGGCATCCTCCGCCAGCTTCGCCATGGTCAGCGCCTTCTACGTTCAGGAGGAGCTGTACAAGAACTACAACTGGCGCTCCCTCAAGGAGTACTTCTTGGGAAAACGAGTCCGCCTGGCCCCACCAGAGTACAACGAAGCCGTCGTCGGAAACGCTCTGCCACCGACCTACGAGGAAGCCGTCGCCTCCCGTCCGCCAGGTAACAGAATGAGAAGCTAACACATTTCATCATACTGTTTACAGGCTACACCCCAACCTACACCCCTCCGGTCCCAAATTCTCGTGCCGAGTGCCACATCGCCCGTTTCAACAGCACCCGCTCCACCGTCTATTTCACTCGTGTCCGTGTTCAGAGCGAGGGGGAGGAGGCGGAGGCGTAGATATTCATCCCGCAATAAATGCGCGCCGAACATCTGCCTCTTGTCTTCCTTTCATGTCCCTTGAGCCCGTACCATCCCTCCTTCTCTCCAACTGTTGTAAAGAAAACATTTTCCCCGTTCCGTCCCTTCCAGCTTCTCTTTATGCTCTTGAAACCTGATTCAACTTCTCTTATTCTAGATTTGTGTGTTGTGACCATCATTTCATCACTTTTTGTATTGACTCCTTCATTTATTCTAGATGTTTTTCGACAATAAAGTAGAACGGGGAAAAGGAAAAAGAAAAAGAAAAAGATCTTCCAAGAAAATCTAAGAGAAAAATGTGAGAAACTGGGAGAGCACAAGTTTACGCGAGGATCTCTGTTATTTACCCAACACTTCGGGATCCGTTGGAGTGACAGCTGTGTGCCAGGAAGATGTCTATCAGTGATTTTGGCGTTCCCGGGGCAGGTAGCCGCATAAACTCGAATTGTAAAGTCGTTTATCATGCTGAACGTGGACATTTCGCTTTGTGCTTCGACTAATGCGAAGCGGCGGTTCGGCGGTTTCTGATTCATAACATTGTTGTTGTTCGTGTCAGAAGTATCTCTCTCAATTACTCTCATACCAGCCTTTTGCTTTCATTCGCTGGAAAAAGAGGTCCCGAGCTGAATATCTTTCCGCTCTTAGTCATTTCCGTTTTCAGATTACTCACGTCTTTTCCCTTTTTCCAATATTCTTCCTTCTTCTTCCATTGGATTTTGTTTTCCCACAATAACCGCCAGTTTATCAGCCTACGAGGCAGTTGATGAGGAGTAATGTTTCATTAAGTATGAGAGAATGAACTTCTCAATTGCTTTTCCCTTTTCATATTGCACGTTTCATCTGCCTTTTTTTGCCCGTGATGCTGTTTCAATGTTGCGCACTGCCCTCGTTTCACGGGTCCGTTTCTTTTCCGAACCAAGACAAAAAAAGAAGAAAAAACGAGAAAAAGCTCCCGATTTCGTCTTTTCTTCTTCAAAAAGCAAAGTTTTCAAGACATTGTTTTTCGAGAAAGCGTGAAATTGCTCCTGGGAGGAGCATTCCCCTTCCAGTTCCCCAAAGTTCCAGACAAAAATGCGATTTCAAAATTTTTCCTTTTTCCGTTTTTCCCTTCCCAGGAAGAGAAAGGAAAAGCTGACTTTTTGGCGCGCTCAGAACTTTTCGGATGTTTTTCGCCGCAGGGCACGTCAAAGTTCCGCAAAAGGCGGTCTAGTGCAAGGCCATTCAACTGGCAAAACCACAGCACACCCATACAGACATTCTCGGACAGAAGGTGCCGTTCCAGACATGTTTTCCGGTCGGAGTTAGTACAAGTCAGTGTGTTCCCATATTCGCCGCCCGCCTGTTCACTCTCTTCCTTTTCTTCTTCCAACATTGAGATTAGCAATTGAATGGCATGTGTTTCTCGAGAAAAACAACATCTGTGGGCATCGCGCAAGCCCGCACATGCTCGTTTTGAGAGAGACGGGAGAGCGACCACACACTTGGTCAGTCAATTTAGCTTTTCCCCCGGTTACATCTTTCATCCATCCATCCCTAATTTGAGCAGCTGGCCTCGACCATTCCAGAAAAAAGTATCTTATCGCAGTTGACCCAACGTACACTGTTTGTACAACATTGCAAGGGTCATTCCAGTCTACGGCCTGTCATGGCCTTCTCCTCACCAGTCGATCAATTCAGTTTCAAAAAATAGAAAATCAGCTGCTCGGCTTTCTCCGCTCCGCAGTTTCCTAGCAATCTGCGGTTTTCATTTCTTCTAGGGCTCTTCTGAAGAACAGGTCGCTATTAGAAACAGAATTTGCTTCGAGAATTTCTCCATTTCTCATTCCTTCTTTTTTCCATTCCTTTTCTTGGAAAACTGCTGACGAGAAGTGGGAATGCCAAATTTTCGACTTCATTATCATCTCTTTTGCATTTCTCCTCACTTTCAGCGTTCTCCAGTCCTCAGAACTAACTTTTGAATTCTGAACTCGTCAAGTGTCATGCGAGCACAAGATGTATGAGTGTCATCTCTAGAATTTCAAACATGTGTTCAGTCAAGCATGTACTCTCTTCTCCACTTACTTTCTAGTGTCGCCAAACAAAACAATAGAATCAAACAGAGTGATAAAAAAGGAGCCATCTCTGCAACCCATCTTGGCCCATCTCGTTTCACTTTTTTCAGCCTTCCCTTTGGCTCCCTTTGACTTCGTTTCTTCTTCTTCTTTGTATAATACAACTCCATTCTTTCAGCGTCATGACGCGGAAGATTCGCAGCTTTCGCATCATCTTGTGGTGCCTCTCGTTCACTTCCATCTGCCTATACATCACCGCGGCACTCACTGAAAGTAAGAAAAAAGAAACACTCGTCACCTTGTAAGAATGATGTTCAGGTACCGTAACCCATAAGATCATCCCACGTGCTCAATGCCTCACCTGCAACCCGCACCAGGAGTTCCCATACCAGATTCTGAACCAAGTAAGTACAGAAGCCAGTTGTTCCTGTGCAGAAGTCTCATTTCTTCCAGCTCTCCCAAATCTCGTTCTTCACCAAGATCAACTTTACCGTTGACCTCCTTGTCTTCCTGATCACCACTTTCAACATGTAAGTCTGAACAAACAAAAAGGCAACCCCTATTCCTACAATTTCAGTTTGAAAGACGATGAGAGTGGCGCCGGAGACTTTCTCATCTCCATCGGCGTGTTCTGCAAGATCTACCTAATCCCCTATGTCCTCTACAATTTCTTCTCCGGAGTTCAAAGTCCAGCGCACAACATCACCTTCCTGCTGAACAACGAAGTCTGCGGAACCCTCGGAAACTGCCTGAACGGAAATGTTGCTCGTATCCTGTACAGCTGCATCGCAATCACTCTTATTATGCTGATGGCTGTTCCGTCTCTTATCGCCTCCTGGGGAGTCATGTACATCGTCTTCGCCCGTTACTTCGACCAGCCGCTCCCGAACTCCATGGACCAACTTGACGACCTCCCGCAGTACAGTTCGCTCTTCCCCGACAGCCAGCAGCTTCTCTCCAAGGAAGAAGAGGTCTAGACTTCTCTTCCTTCTCAGATGCCAGTGTTCCTGAACGCCCGACCCGATTCCGTCTCCGTTTCTGTGTTAATAAAAAGTGTTAAAAGTGTTCCACTCATTGTTTTCCACAAAGTAGTGGAAAGAACCTGACGTTCAAAAAAGTTCGACGATAATGAGATGCAGGAGGCGAGTGCCATTTCACGCAGATTCACTTTCGACACAGAAGATCAGCTAACATTTTCGGGATTTGTATACATAGCTTGGTCACTTGTTGCACCCGACTTCTGGTGGTCAAACTGGTTTTTTGAAGAGATCGAGATCATTCTTCAACTTTGAAAAGCATAGTTTGCTTGGATGTGTTCTTGTTGTTTCCGTCGGCCACCACCAGTGAAACGGGAAAACTTTTTCCCCAATTTGCGAAACTTGACATTCTTCTCATGACTTTCTTCTCAGTCGACCTAAAGTTTGTCGAAGCACAGCTGGATACGACTGCAATAACTCTTCCATCACATGCACTCCTATACTTTTCACTTCCAGTCCCGCGGCTGCCCGAACAGAGTAATATATCTTGCTTTTCCGCCCGCCCATCCGCACTCTGATTGTGTTTTTCTCGCTGTCACCTTCTCAAAGACTCCACCTCCTTTTGTTCGCTGCCCCGTTTTCTCGTTTCGAGCAATGTATCCGTTTATCCTCATCCAGGGGCAGACTCGTTTTCCTATAGTCAGAAGATGAAACGGAAGAGAACAGCATCTCTTCCGAGTCCTTTTCCTCGATTTTTTTTTCAACCATTCAATCTAGATGAGTGGTTCTTTCTCTCTTCGCATCCCACTAGAGAGTATAAAAAAGTTCAAAGCTTCTTCTGAAGTTTACGAGTTCCAACTTCTTCATCTCCCTTTTCTTCCCAAGTTTTCAATCTAATTGAGTTTTAGGTAGTTATCTGAATCACTGGAAGCTTCTTCTTTTAGAGTGATGCACTCGAAGATAATAAAGCCGGTGGTAAGTTACTCCTATTTTTCCTAATTATCACTTCGCGCTTCTCCAGTTCCAACCGCGCCACCCCAAACGGAAGCATCGGCTGTCCAAGGGACAAATCGACTTGATCCGCTACTCCGTAGGCCTCGTCTTTTTGGCTTGCTCTGTCATTTCCCTGTTCCTCACCTGGGGAGCCATGGAAATTGAAGGTAGGGATTAAAAAAGTACTTGACACGGTTAACGGGTTTTGTAATGGGAGGTGAGCCCACTTATCCAATTTTCTCAAAAAAGATTTGAGAAAAATCACGGATAGATCCCGATCAAACCTCACTTGTTTGAGAATACGCCAACCGCCAATACGAAATGGAGCCGAAGTACAACACGGAAAGTACTTGCTTCTTCTCGAAGCCCAATGGAATCGACATCCGTTGCTCGCATCACGTCAAAGTTAGCTTTGTTATCAGAAAACCGCATCATTAGGTCGTTTAGAGTGACTTCCGCCGTTTCATCGCCTACTACGGTATTCGCGTGGATTGTGCTCTCAGCACTCCCATGATTGCCATATCCATCTACCTGTTGTGAGCGAACAAACTGACGAAACATTGTACTCTCATGCTACTTTTTTCAGTGTTCAAGATTCATACGGCAAATTGATTCTGCTCGTGGCGCATTTATGCGGTTGGTCCAAATGCATCTCGATAGCCGCCGCACTGACAGCCGTACTGATTGATGACCCATGTAAGCATGAAGAGAAGGGGGAGGGATAATGTCCTGGCGCTGTGTGCTTTTGTGTTGTGTTGCGAGTAAACGAAAGGAACATGTTTGTATCGTAGATCAAGAGGGCAATCACAAGATTTTCAAAAGTTCTGACAAAACGTGATTTACCTATCATATGCGTCAAAATCTGTAATAAATTTTGAAAAAGTTTTTGGTTTTTATTACTGACAGGAACAATCCAGTGATATCAGTTCCTTGTCGCATAAATTTATGAACCATAAAATTGTCAGAGCACGCGCTGACGTAACAAACTTCCCGGAACGATGTTTTTTTTGCAGCAGTCATGAGAGAAATCTTCGAGAAGTCCCAATTCGGAACATACGAGTCCAAAATGCTCTACTCCTTCACACTAGCCGTCGTTGCCTTCATTGCCAATGTCTCCCTCGTGGTAGTTCTCTTCCTGGCCCCGTTTGTTCCCGACAAGACCACCGTCAAGTACTACGCCGGACCGAATCATCAGAAGCAGTACAAGAACTGCCGTGTCTGCCCAAACACCATCCGAGTTGTTGCCAAGCAGCCAAGGAAGCAGCCGAAGCCCTCTGATATTGCAGTGGTTGAGACTATCTTTCAGGACGATCAGTCGCTGGAAGATACCTTCACCCACATCGCAAGCCCTGTTTAAGAGAATTCAAGCCCACGCACCACATCCTTCTTTTTCCTGTCCGTCCCCCGCCCACGCCGTTTCTTCGTCCCATCCATCCCGTTCATTTCTCAATCGATCCTCGCCATCCTTCCAAAGAGTCGTTCCGCGTCACTCATGTGCGTTCGGGCAGCTGGCCCCTGTTGCCCCTTTGCTCAGCTTGCCCGTTTTGTTCACTCAAAAGCGCACTTGCCACCCGACGTTCTTCATCTGAATCTCTGAACTTCTCTGTTTAATAAATCTGTCGCCTGTTTGTGAATGCGTATTTATTCAACCTTGAAACTCGAAAAATTCGGGTAAAAAACCATGTGAACAAGAGAAAAAACAAAAGAAAAAGAATTTCCAATGTAAAGTTTCAGGTGCCACAACGGTGAAAAAATCCCTCCGATTTGAGATTTCAAGGTGTGTGAGGTATCTAGTGAGAATCAGCTATGGAGATGGGGAACTGGGAAGGGGATGGGAGAAATCGGGAGTTACAAGTCAGAAGGAAGAACAGAAGTAGTATAGATAGGAGAACGAAGGTGAAGAGACAGATACGAGTAAGTAGAGGATGAGAGAGTTAAAATACGTTGAGATAAATAAACTGGGAGAGGAAATACAAAAGAAACCGACAGTACGAGAAGTGCTGATAGCTCAAATCTACTTGTAGAATGTCTTACACCGTGGTGCAAGAAAACTCAGTAGAGGAGAGCTAACAGCCACTATGGAACAGGGAAAAAGGGCGAGGTGACTATTTTAGGCTCCGGAGTACTTGAAGAAAAGACCTGGCACTTCTGACAATCTTTTTTCTAGCGTTGGGGTCTTTTCTTCAAGAACTCTGAAACCTAAAACAATTTGACACAGAAGACATTTAGTGGGCAACAAGGTCAGCGGTCATGGCGTCCCACTTGGCCCAGGTAGCCTCGTAGTGCTGATCCTCAAGCTTGCTGAGGAGCTTGCTTCCGATGGTGAAGACGGTGAAAAGCATGAAGGCAGAGGCGAGTCCGGATCCGAGGAGAAGGAAGAAGGCGACGACGATGTTGAGGCGTTCATCATCAACGCAGAAGTGCTCTCCGCACATTCCTTCGAAGGCAACGTTGATGGTGTCGAAGTAGAACTCTGAAAGCAATCGTATAGGAAGATGTTTCTATTGGCTTCGAAATGTACCGTTGCTGGTCAAGATGATGAGAACGGAGCAGGCGATGAAAGCGAACTTGAAGACACCGACGAGCATGAATCCGACCAGGATGCGCGAGTTGAACACTCTGAACGAGCTGAAAGAAACAAAGGGAATTGTTGCGTTTCTTGGCTCCAGGCTTACGTGAGCATGACTCCAGAGACGAAGAGGATGCACGAGAGCATGAGGTCAACACGGACTCCGACGGCGACGATGTATTTCGGGAGGATGGACTGGAAAATGCTCATTCTTCTTTTAGTGAGAAGTTACGGTTACCGGGAATTCAGTGCGGCAGTCATGGGTATCGCTGAGCATGCAGATGGACTTGTTGTCGTCGGTTCCGTAGATGGCGTTCTCTGAATCGAAGTAGTGATGCTTCTGGGGAGTACTGTAGGCAACTCACTGTCAACGAAGATGGCGAGGAAGGTGCAGAGAAGCGAGATCAACGCGAAGGTTGTGAAGAGCATGAGGTAGCACTTTTCCAGTTTGGTAAGGAACATGGTGACAGCTCGGCGTTCGGACCTTTTACGAGACTGTAACATGCTCAGTTTTCTTGTTTTCTCAATAGGAAGCACAATTTCACAACACGATACAGACACAATCACAACCGAAAATACGATCACGACAGTAAACTACCACGGTACCTTGTACCGATTGTTTCTTAGAATAGGTGGGTGAGGCGAGTAAGACGGAGGGTTCATCGGCATTTTCTCCGCAAGCTTTTCAGCTTTCTTCAGCTTTGACACAGCCGTCATGTCGGCCAGAACGGAGGTTAGAGAATCGGTGGAGGAGGAGTACTGTACGAGAATAGATGAGGAGTTGGATGCAGAGATCCGAGAGGAACGACGGGAGGAGAAGGGAGTCGGCGGACGGGTCATGTTTAGGGAAACAATGATGGTGCTTAGAGGCGACAAATTGACTCCAGGAAACACATATTCCTCACGGGACCGCCCAATTCAAGCGTCAAATTGTGAATAGTAAATGGAAAATTAGAAATTAGATGCACAAACAATGACACGTTTAGTGTCATTTTGTGTCATTTTGTTTCCTTTTATTTGGCAGATCTTCCTCACGAGAAGGAGAAACGCACTCAATTTTTGCTCTGCGCCATAATGATTGAAGGGATGCCAAATGAAGAAAAGCGCATGTAGCTGGTAGCTGAGGGCAGGGGCTCTCGGCCGGAAATTGGAAGAAGGGTGTTCTACTGGCAATCCATCCCATCCAAAAAATGGGGAGCGGCTAATGCTGAGAATGGGTGGTGCTGGTAGGGGGGACTGGCGTCACTCCCCTTTTCTCAGATAATTGAGGGTTCCATGAAAATGTGAACAATGCGCGAAAAGGAGAGGCGTCCGAAACCGAGATAGATTCATCTGAGCTTTGAGTAAGTGTGGAAGGCAGTTGTTTGCGCAGGATGTAAGTGGGAGTGACCTCAAGAAGAAGAGAAATGTTTTCTTGTTGAGGCACCGTACACTTGCGTGACGTCCACTGGCAGCTGCAAAGGTTAACGCAACAGACAAGCTAAAGACTCTTTGAAGTGCCGATGAAGGCGCTGAGAACACTTACAAGAGAAGGAAATCGAAACAACATCTAAGAGATTGGCACCCTTCAAAAATTTCACAGATTTTTTGAAAAATGGCCCTATAAGATTGCTAGCGTAACTACATTCGAGCACGGTTAGCTGGAAAATTAAATCCGATACTCTGATGGAGCTAAGCAGGGTGGTCAAAAAACTATTGTTGCTCAATTACGGCAGCGTACGCGAATTGCCTAGAGAGTTTCACTGATTACTTTACAGCTTTCTCTGTAACCAGCCGCTAGCGCTGAAATCACGAGTGAGAATGGCTAAAGCTTAATATACGTTTTCTGAGAACCTATGTATTGGAATGTGGACAAGAATTACTCCAATGTCATTCTCAACACGCAACCCTATCTCTTGTGACATTGTTGTTTCTGTGAGAAGCCTTCGCAGAAGCATTCGAGGCAAGGGATACAAGAGGCCTTGCTGAACTTTTTTTTACAAGGACGGTTGGTTGGCACTCTCTACTCTAGGACTGGAATGCCTAGAGAGAGCCACAATGTTCGGATGGGCGGCTCAAAGAGACACTGATGGAGTGGAAAGTGAAGCGACCGATATGGGTGGACGACTGGATGGATGAGTGAATTAATCACCTCCGACAATTGGGTTCCGCGGGTCGGGTACAAAGAGCCCGTTGCATATTAACCATGACATACATTAAAATAATCACTCTCTTTTGTCCCTTGCCGGTTTGGTAATGGAGGAAGTGATGGGATAAAAAAGGTTACAGTTTGAAAATGAGAAGAGTTCATCTTAAAATCTGAAAGCTCTGAAGGAAAATTAGAAAGGATGTGAATAAAAGCCTTTGATTGGTTTTGTACAGCTCATCAAGTTCTCCGTCCATTAGTCTTTTGTAGCTCGTCATCCCATTATTCCTATTTTTGTCGGCTTTTTCCGCTTTCATCTTCCCATTTACTTTCGTGCATGCGTCACGACAGTAGCACCCTGTTTTCTTTTCTTAAAAGCCATCACTTCCGGCAGTTGTACACCACTGCCTGCCACGGAAGCGGGGACCGAGAACACGCGGGTAGAAGAGGAGAGAAACATACAGATAGAAGCAATCAGAGCCGACCATACAGAATTCCGATGACTCACTTCTTATTACAAAGTGCGTGTTTATTGTTCAAGCACCACCCCGGTTTGGTATTGTCATCCAGAAAAGAACAACCTCTGTCAATCGTCAGTCTGTCGTACCTGCTTCTTCACCAGCAACCTTTTCTTTTCATCTGCAAAAATTTGGTTCAGAACCCAAAAAATGAAAAAGTTGGCGATTATTCTCCAACCGCTAATCATCCTTCTAACTATTGCTCTACTAGTGCTAGTTCTTCTAGACACACTAACTTATGGTAAAAGTTCCGCAGTGTTCATGAGCTTCCCATTCATTTTTTTAGCCTGGAATACAAATCCCGAAGGTCAAGCTTCAAGCAATGGTGGTTTGAGAATCTGTACTCCATGGACGTTCAACGGATGCAAGCAACTGTGGAGGGTATAATTCATGGAATGTGAAATTCTAACTTTTAACGCAGGATATGGCAATCAAACACGCAATCGCCCTGATTTTCCACTTATGCACGATCCCAGTCATTGTCACCATGATACTGATCATGACTCTAGCAACGTGAGTGTCAAAGCAATTATCTCCCTCTCTCCCCATAAAAGTAACAAGTTGTTTCAAGATTCACTCGGGTGATCCGGAAGCGGACTGCGATCCTTATCTCAATTATCTGCAGCTGGCTTGTGCTTGTAGTTCTGGTGGCAACTGTGGTATTGCGTGTGACTACATATGGTAAGCATGTGTTTCGTTACGGAATACGGTAATTTTTACAGATCCAACAAAGTTGACTCCACCATCAATTGGCGTAGCAAATGCAGTTCCAAACATGGTTTTCTTGTATCATGTCAGTCTCCCATTTCTCTTTTCAATGACCCAAGTTTCTTTTCAGAAAGACTGGCAAATGTACGTGACGCTTGCTTCCCTGATAGTCTCCTTCTCTCTCGTTCAACTGATCTTTCTTGCTGGATGGATCCGTCCCATGACTACAATGTTGTCCTTTGACGGTCACTTCCAACGGTACGACTACCCACGGATGGCAAACTTTGAGAAGAGTATGGTCTCTGTGAAAGAACTCGATAGCTACTAAACTTTATTCTATCTCTTCTTTTCCCCCATTATGTATTCAAAAAGAACAGACAATTCATATATCTTTGTGTATTAGCGGTACGTATATAAAGGTTGACATGACATTGAAGAATCTTATGAATCGGGGTGGGAAGAGAAATTTGGGAAGAAGAAAAGGGTAAAGGTCCTGAAATCAAAAACTTAATTGAATGGATGGCAATTGGAATCTCAGACATTTCGAACATTTTTAGGAACTTGGAGAATTGGAGATCTCATCACACATTAAATTATTAGTAAAAGAAAAAGGGAACACAACACAATTATGCCGGAAACGAGGGGTTCCGTTGATCTGCCGGTGTTTCGTGCTTTACTCAAGGATTGTGTGTTCTCATATGGGTGTGCAGATTGGATGCGCGGTTGAACGCCTTGTCACAGAAGCCACAAACGTACGGTTTCACCTGAAAGATGCTCACAATGGACATTGTACAGTGGTCGGCGACTGTACCGTGGTGTGCGTCAGTCGGTGACGTGTCAAGTTTCCGGGTTGACGGAATGCCCTTCCACAATGCTCGCACTTGAATGGTTTCTCCCCCGTGTGAATGCGCTAAATAATGATTTTAGAAAAATTAGAAAATTATATCCGTTTTTTAAAGAATTCGTCAGTTTTTGTTGGCCAGCGTTTTTGGCTTGCAAAGAATGATGTGACATAATTTGACATCACTCGGGAGTTCAAAAACAACTGAAAAGGCGCTATCCGGGGATGCGAATAGCGAAAAAGTGATGTGATGGATATTCAACTCCCTCAATTTTTGAAGGGTGACAAATAGAATTAGTGTTACCTTATGGGTGATCAAAGTGTTACTCCGACTGAACGTCTTTTCGCATACATCACATCGGTACTTTTTCATGTTGTTCTTCTGAGACTGCTCCGACAGATAGGACCGTTTTGCGTGGATTCGCTTCTGCAGAGGTGCAGCATCTGAAAAATCTAAATTCCAAAGGAACACTTCTAATGAGTTGTACTTTTCAAGATAGGAGGAACAAATGGGAGCGGCAGAGCATGTCCTAGATTTTGGAGAACATTCATTTGAAGAGTCTGCTGGACCAGGTGCAGCTGCTTGGTCAGTTCAAATTGGAAAAAGCAGTCTGGTCTCTGAAAAAAAAGATAATTGCTAGTTGGCAACTTGATTTCTTTCGGTTTACCACCAGCATTTGCCCGTTCCTTCTCAACGCTGCCAACTTGGCTGGATCGAAAGAACTGATGATCTTCTGAAGAGCCGAGAAGTCCGGTTTCGGCGTTCCGTTGAATGGATTTGCGCTGCATTCCGTCTCCATATCGTTCTCACTGGAAATTGAATGGTGTTCACCTCACTTCAAGGAAACGGAAGGAAGGAAAAGACCCCACGGATAGATTCCTTTAGTGTTTCTGAATAATTCAAGGATGCTTCCTCTCGCCCCCAATAACAAAGTTGTCGCAAGTGTCAATGCGGAAAAGTCGAGAAAAACAACAGGTGAGAACAATGCAGATGGGTGAAGAACGGACGGTTTGTATCTATTACTTGTTCTCACTTTCCCCGGGCTTTCAAAGCTTTTCCGAAATGTGCATGACTAAACGATTGTTTTCCGAACAGACGACCATGCGGCTATTTTTGCCGGGGTGTAATTATGCGAAGGTGGATGTGGTTATCTTTCTCGTCACCACTTACTTATCCTTTCGAACGGAGCAGTGATTGGGAAACTAGAATGGAATTGGGATACGATTGAATCTTAGTGCTAAGCCTCTCAACTTCTCAAATACGTAATAGGTTTTGGGTTTGTGGTTATATTACGTATGCTGTGCTACACTACACTTTTGTTCCTGGATTTCACACTTCTGACCATCAAGAATGTTGTGGATTGATGCAAGAGGTGTTACGCTCATCTTCTATGACTGCATGGTTTTGTACCTTATCATGTGAAGGAGCGGATTTAGAAAGAGAGCGCACTTCTGACAAGTTTTTGTAGTTTCTCTAAATGACCACTTGCTCCCGGACAACAATCGGAGAGAGGAGCTACTGCTCAGTAAAAACGAGGTGTGATGAAACGAAAGTTTGCTGGACAAAGTGTGTAAACCCAAGTGTAAATTGCCCCTTGACTCACCTGGTAACCTCGGACGACGACAGTTCCTCATCCTCTTCTTCTTCGTCTTCTTCTTCTGTTTCAATGAATTCCTCTTTGGGTTTTTTGTCGAGCAGAGAGTCTATCAGAAAGCACGTCCTGCTGGCCTCCACTGACATGATTTGCTTTTCTAGAACAAGAACAATTCAAAATGTAAACGAATCACAATGACGGGGGATAAAAGTCAAAAAGAAAAAATGACGAGATGCGAAGGGAAAAGACAAACTGAAAAGCCACCGTAGTCGAAGCGCGCCTAGCCTTCCTCCGATGGGCGGAGTCGCGGCTCGGCAAGGCGAATGACGGAGCCAGAAGGATGAGTGAAAGGGGAAGGAGCTGCTTTCTGAGAAGGAGAAATCGAGGGGCGGGTAGCAATGGCAGAAGTGATATTCACTGATAAGACAGAGGTGCACTCTCTGGCAAAGTGCGTGTACAATTTAGGAGAGGGATCAGGATCGGGAGTGTGAAAAGTGCGATACATTATACATGAAATTGGAATTTCTAATAACTCCTTCACGTTGCCAACGTCAGTTAAGCAGTTCGTCACAAGGAGTTCGGGAAGCGGGTTGAAGGTAAGGAGGGATTTGAAAGATGAGCATCTTATTTGGAAACGGAGCCCCCAAAAGACAGCCGACTTCCTATTTATCTGGTCCTCCGTGAGGCAGGTGTATATCATCTTTTTGAAATAATACCCGAGGCGGAACAAATAAAAGGGAAATACATGCGAAGAGTTGGCACCCAGCCGTGGGATGCAGATGGTTATGTCCGTTATGCAATAGGTAAACAGGGATAGGGGGCATTAGCGGAATCAAATCCGCAGTATGGTATGATTTTTGGAGAAGCTCGGCTTGATTGAGATAATTCATATTAGTGAAGGAGTGCCTTCAAAGTGGGATATGAGAGGTCGCACATGGCTGCCCAAAAATGTGATATATTAACGCAACAGATGGAGGAGCCTATCTGGAAGGTAACCTCCTCCTCCCCCTTCCTCTTAGCCCACTTGTTTCCCCACATCACGCAATCGAGAACCGATCACTTCAATCCGGCTGTTCTCCCTAATTTTCCCACAAGACCCATAATTAACAGTATCAGCCGGTGACATATCGCACCATCATTTGACAGTTTGTTGAGCACAACAGTACACGTACAAGTGTTGGGTCATACCACCGATTAGCATCTTGATCTGGGGGCAAATGACGGTATGTGCAATTATGCAATGGTTCAATGACTTCCGGAGGGAGGTGTTTGGATGGGGTTTGAAGAATTGTGACAGGAAACTGTGGAGATAGATAAACTGATGATAGGGAAGAGATACGGTAGGGAGAAAGGAAAACAAAAGCTAAGGCAGAAGCTGCAAACTATCAAGAAAAGAAAATTGAATTGTCTAATAGTGAGTAGGAGGTCGCAACAGTAGCACTGATGGATTCTCTCAAAGATAAACTGAAGCGAAGCTATTTCTTATCAATGATTCCAATGTTTGAGAAAACGAGAAGAAACGCTATGTATCAGTAATGCAAGTACGAAATAATTTCGGAGGTGCCCGGGCTGGAATTCATATTGCTTGATAAAAGAGAGGTAGAGGGACGGGAAGGAGGTGACAAAAGAAAGGTGCCTCTTTGTCATAGAGGCGCATTCAAGTTTTGTCACTCCTTTCGCCCAGAGTTCTCCCTCTTCCTGGACGCATCTCGGGCGCCAGACGAAAAACTACCGTATCCCGGAAAGGCTGGCCCATTTATTATTATCATCAATTTTAAGGATGTGTGCCAGTCGAGGTGGTGTGAATGGTGCGCGAAAATGAATTTGAAATTCAGTGATCCGATAAACACGCCATATGCATCAGCTTCTTGGCGGAGCAGGCTGGGCAGGGCCGAGCCGCCGCCTTCGTCTCCTCAGGAGCTCCTGAGAGCTGAGAATTAATAATCATTCCGTGCCTCCCCGTTTGGAAGTGGAGCTGCTTCTCAATGGCTTTTCCCTCCGATGGATATTTTGGAAACAAATGCGATTCACACTTCGACGGCACCACGCGTGGAATTCGGGATGCGATGGAATGCAAGCTCCTCGCCTCCTTCTCCCGCAGACCGCGCTTGTCTTGAATTATAAATTAATTTGAGAATTATAAAGGAAGTCAAATAATAATAATACTCTTCTCACTGTCATCATCACATCACACCGCTCACCCCCCGCCAAGCGGAGCCTTCTGATGAATTTTCTCAGAATTTCTAAACAGCAGTTCAATCCACAAGAATACATACAACTAAAAGGGACTCGAACAGAAACTAGACAATACGAGATCAGGGATGAAGGGAAACTGCAAAAGCTGCAAAACAAAAAGCAAATGAAGTGGTACCTGTCCCAAGGCAGCAATTCTAATGACGCACCGAGGGAAGCACATGGGCTCATCAGTTGGCAACCTTGAGGGAGCACCTTGAGAAAATAACTTACTCATTGAAATCTCTGATGATTGGTTTGGTCCTCATTAGTAACTAACTAGCTGATCCTCAAAGATAAGCTGAATAACAATATCAAAGATGAAGATCAAGTTTTCCGGATGCAACTTGTTCATTGGGAACTTGAAGAGAGAAGATTCAGAAGCATTTGAGCTTTTAGGAGGATAAAAAGCTAGTACCGGTTGGTAACTCGGCTTTCGGTTCTTGTGTGATATTCGGGAAAACACAAAAAGGAATGCGACATGAGAAGAAGGGCTATGACTAGACAAGGAAATGGTAAAGGCTTCCGACGTTTCTTCTCCGTTACAATATTTACACAAGGAAAAATCATTCTTTTTTTGTTTTCATTTTCACCGAAAATTGACGAAAATCTGTTGGGGAGATGGGAAGAGAAGTCTTCAAAATTTGAAGAGAGGAGAAGCAAATGTCACAAAACTAATAGCCTCGAGAAAAAAATCTTTTGAAATTTTTATGATGCGTTTTTGCATGGATGTGCACGCGCGTCTCAATTGTTTTTATTTCTTTTATAATTCAGGCAGCGAATTCGAAAGGCCTAGCAACCAGGAAGGAAACAATGTTTGGGGAGCAGAAGGCTAGAGACAGTTTCAGAATTGAAATGATTTTTGGAACAGTAGGATGAAGCTTTTTGCAGAAGTATGTACAGTTTCAAACACTTAGGATCCATGCGGGAACGTTACAAATTGAGTTTCCTGAACTTCTTGATGGAACAATAAATGTTTTACAGACCAATTTGTACATTTTTGGAAAACGTAACTTCCTGACTACCTGTACAAACGACTTGAAGCGACTGGAATGCAGAAACTGTTCAATAACTTGTATGTATATTCTGGCAGATATAGGAAGTTTGAACGGCAGAGCCAACTCTCGACAATGTGTATAATGTTTTCACTTTCGTTTTGTACCAACTTCGAGCGTTTCAATTATCTGTTACAACACAGGCGGTACAGTTCTAAAACATTTTTCCTGAGATCAACTCTTTAAATTTGCTTTTCAAGTTACTTCAACTTGACTTCTTGGCTGTGGGTGGCCTCCACTATCATTTTCTTGTTTCATTCCTACCCAGTGTCACCTTGACCAGTTGACAAATCACCCAACACCCCATCTCATCCCAAATGTGTAAAAGTTCTCACTGTTCTCGCACCGGATCACAACCACGACACAATTTCAATTTTTGGACAACAGTGTGTCTGTCACCTTCATGGTCAATTACATTTCCCGTGTTCACATTCATACGTAATAATAACTCTGTCTGTGTGTTTACCCAAAATCTTCTTCATTTTTCCAACATTTTCTGTCTGTTTACCGTGTCCATTCCGTTCCCCTCATCATCTTCATCATTGGTCGTTCATTCCGACACTAACGGCATTAATTCGAATTGAATCAAGTGCTACTGGCTGCAACCGATGCGAATTCGGAAATCTCCCGCCACCCGATTCGAAGCGTCGCCTCGCCACATACACAACAACAAAGGTCATAAAAGGGAAGTGGCAGAAGAGTGTTTGAATTCAGGAGTGCGCAGGCGGAACGAAACGTAGGCAGGTAGGGGAAGGGGTCCAGCCAGCGTGAGTCTTCTCTCTCTCAACGTCCGTTTGTCGCTAAATGACCCTCCCGATCAGACTTTCCCTCGCGCACCGCCGCCACCGTCTTCTTCGTTCATCTGGCCTCGTTTTCTTTTCTTTTCTTCTTTTCTCACTTCATGCCATCCTTGATATGTTAATTCGTATCATAATCGCCAGCTGCGTTTCTTTTTTTTCTAAATTTCAATCAAATCCGAATCTTTCGTTTTTCAACTTCATCTTTTATCTACCCGAAAACGAGGTCATTCGGAAGGGAACGCGATTCATGTTTATACACAAATCCGCCGAATCTTTTAAATCCTTTGTACTATTCAGTAACACTTCTCGGCTTCTTCGTCTCGTGCGAAAATCAATACAAAAAGAACAGAACTGGTTCCTTAGTTCTTCTTCTCGTGAACTTTTTCAGTTCCATCCAATCATAATTTCCAATCGTCCATGAATCCCTTCACGTCTCAGTACACCACATACCTATCAGATTGTTATCTTTATATTCAATTCTCTTCTTCCGACCAATACATTTTCATACAATCGGGTCAGTTTTCAGCCAAAGAAAGAAAATGAGCCAAGCCGTCAGCTATGCAATACTAGTGCTCACAATAATAGCTTTTGTGCTCACTGCTGCTGCTCTCTGCACTCCGGCTTGGCAGGTACCGACAAATTAGTGAACACTGCGAAAATCTGTTTTCAGGTGGTCTACGCGCGTGAAATCCGACAGTGGGTGCAAAGCGGCTTATGGTTATCATGTCAAACAAGGTAACCATATACACTTGAACTATGACACATTTATGTTTCAGACCCAACGGCATGTACAGTTGCACATACACATTCTCACATGACGATTTTGAAACATACTTCAGTGACGAGGTTTCCGGTTTTCGAACACCCTCATTTTATCGTATGTTCTTGTTGTTTTTGCGGAACCATTTCCTAATTCTCAACATTCCAGCATGGCAACGTACCTTGTTCCACATCTACCTACTCTCGCAAACCTTTGCAATGCTATCATTGATCAGCTTCTGCGTGTCCGTATCTCATAGGGAAATGAGGTTGCCGAACATTTTGAGGATGGTCTTTCTGGTGTTGGCAGGTTGGTTTTTGAAACTTTATTCAACAAGACAACACGTTGAAAACATCACTTGACCTTCCGGGCAAGACATAGTCAAACACTGTTGGGAATTGCTAAGAATCAACAAATTTCAGCCTTCATTGCGTTTGGATGTCTGATTGCCTTTGCCGTCTACTCGTACATGGTCGAATACCGATTCTTCCATGTTTCAGTCAGTGGAATCTATGAGGTACTGTAAGGAATTAGTTTTTTGGTCGAATTTCCTCAATTTAGAAACACCGTGGCTATTCCTGGTACATTGCATTGACCGGTGCGTTCGTCTACTTGATCGCCATCGTCCTTTCCGCCGTTCTTGTGTTCATGCAAGCGAGGGATGGCCCAACAATGTCGAGGCAAAACATCAATTCGTCTTTGGTACGTTTCTCACCTCATCGAAATGCATGAAAAAGACATCTAACCCAATTTGCAGCAAAGTGACTTTTTCGAGTACCAGTACCATCCAAACCGATCTATGGAATCATTCGAAGACCGTTTCGCAATGCGAACTTTACCACCAATTCCGAAGAACGAGAAGAAAACCACTGTGTTTTAACATTTATGCATGATAACTGAACTTAACCAAATAACCCTGTCATAATTATATAACATTCGGTTTTGACACAATTTCCTTTAATTTTCATTTTGAAAACGGGTATATCGTTCATATTTTTTATATATCATTTTTTTGGGTCTTTTACGGACTATTTTCTTGACGCAACGCACTTTCATTCCACAATTTTGCCTATTTGACTTTTCAGCGATCTGGCTCATTTTTTCGTTTTTTAAAATAAACTTTGAATTTTTTTTTGCTTTCCCATGTGACTTGAACTTCATTGGTCTTAAAACCATTGTTATCTCAACTGGTTTAGTTTCATTTACACGTTTATAAAACTTTTCAGCGCTCTCTTCGAAATGCTTGAGTTTCGAACAAAGCTTCAAAAGTACCAACTCGCAACTCTGCTCACCACAGTTCTCTCCAACTTCTTTCTATTTATTGCTACGATAACACCGGCTTGGCAGGTCAGTGAATACTTCACTGCAAAAACGATTTAATCAAATTTCAGGTCGCCGAAGATCTAGACGCCCAACGATACGTTCAATCAGGCCTCTGGCTGTACTGCCCAGGGCAAGCACAATGTTGGTACATTTTCAGTGACAGTTTGATCAACTACTATGAGAAGGTACTTGCAAACAGCCCTTATACTCAAGAACTTTATTTTCAGGTTGACGTGTGTCGATTCTTTTTAATTGGAGACTGCAGAAAGAAACTTCTGAGGACGCCGTACTTCTTTGGATGGCACTATGCTGTGCTCATTCTGAACTGCTGCTCAATGGTTTTCATGGTTCTGGGAGCTGCCACAATCATCTTCTCATACGTGAAGCCTCAAAAAGCAAAAATTGCAATCATCATCTGTGATGCTGTCACTGGATTTGCTTCCTTGCTTCTCGGAATCTCCCTGGTGGTCTTCATGACTAATGCTGAGATGCTGGAGTCCAAATACCTAATTGGAATCAAGAACACATACGAGGTAACCATTATCTTCCGTTTTATTCGATCTACTTTCACATTCCAGAAAGAATACGGCTACTCCTTCTATCTGGCCGGTCTCGCATTCATCCTCTCCGTCTTTACGATTATGTTCGCCGTTCTAGTAACCACATACTCGTTGTTCTTTGCGGAAGAAGTCGCCGAAAGCCAATACTCATTAAAGATGTCGAATAGCCAATTTGCTGGAAACTACAATCATTATCCTCAACAGTCGTACAATCAGTATCAACCACCACAATCTCAACTTAGCATGCAGGTAAGTACCTTTGGAAGGATTTCTGTATACAAATTCACATTCCAGATCCCTCCAACTGAACATGGATCTTTCATTTCCGGAGCCATCTCACCACGCGGAGAGTTCAAATCTCAAACAAGACATTTCTATAGCTACTAGCTGGAACATCATCTTTCCACTTCTATTGTTCTCCATTAACAATCACTTTACGCAAATTTGATGACACGCTTCACCGAAAGCCAACAACGAGTACGTCTTTAACACATTTTTATTCACAAGCGGCCTTTATTTCACAATCGGTTTATGTACAAGATCATATGTCAATCAGGAAGTGTTTCTTTTCAATAAAACGTTGATGGTTTGTTGATTGGGTGGGGTGGGATTCGGAATTCGCTGATTCGGTTCGGCTAACGGAAATCGCATTATAAACGGACGACGGTTGCACCATGATTGTTCACGATCATTGGAGGATTCGCCTCATCAAAACATGTTTTCGAACAGTATACCTGGTCATTGAATAACGCAAACTGCGCTTTCTGAAAAAGTATAATTCTTGGAATGGGGAGGCATGACATTGAATACCTTCTGTTCAAGCATTCCACAAGTGGAACATAACTTCAAACCAGCACGTTTCTTCTGTAATTAGATCGTAAAAGAAATCATGTTGCGAAGCACCTACTTTTTCAACAAAGCGGTCTCCGAAAATGACAGAAGTTCCATTTGGCTTCCACTGTTGCAGGATGTACCGGTCGAAATCCAAAAGTACCCAAGTCCGATTATCTGAAGACATGTTTGATCATCTCTGATTAACTCCTTTTCCAAAGATCAACCTGAAGCAAACGTTTGGAAGAGAACGACTCTCTCGTCGGGTTCCCACTCTGGATCTGTCTCAAAACGAATTGATTTCTTCTTCAACTTGTCATTCTCCCATCGTTGTTGCAAGTTGACGACAACTTTGATAAACATTGTGTATGCAGGTAACTGGGCTGAAAACCGCATTGTTGCATGAGAATCGTGATAAAAGAAAACAAAGGGAAGGAAGGTCGTACCGATGGTCAGCTGAATTGCTTTCGGTGAAAGATCCCCGTGAATAATACCAAAGGAGCGGTCCAAGTTTGGTGTGATTTTTGTTGTCGAGATGTTTCGAGGGTTAGATATCAGTTGAATCAACGTGTTCTTCTCGCGGATCAGGTGGAAAATTGCAGTGAGGTACTGGAATAAGTTGAACTCAGATGTCATCTTGGGACCAACCTCAAAAGCATCTTCGCTTTGACTATTCTTTTCTGCTAGTTTCTGATGGATTTTGATGAATGCGTCATCGCAGCTGAACAGAACATCATCATTCTGTTGCACGTAATTGATAACATATCCTCGAACGGAGATAACAAGCCGTGACCACCACAAACGGTTTAGCGACGAGAACATCTGAACTTTTTGTTGCTTTCTTTCCCCCATCGTTAGTTTACCTGTTTGAGCACATCAGCACTAATTTCTGACTTTGGAGAGAATGCCAGATTTAGGATATCCACTTTTGGAAACAGCTCCTTGTCGTCCATGGAGACGGGAAGCGTCATGATTGCAACTGGAGTAGAAGCAAAAGTGAGGTAACGGATAGATTACCTTGAGAGAGGCGGGAATGAAACGGTAGAAATGAAGAAAAGTGGGAGGAGGACCGAATAAATAATCAAATAACGACGTCCTTACAAGAAAGGAGACCCCCCAACTGCCTCGTTGCCCCACGACTCCCTCTATTCCAAACAGGTTTTTTGAGAAAGGCGGCCGACTGTTTGACTGGCTACCCGCCTGGCTGGCCAATTGTGGAATCGAGGCCCAATGTGTTCGATCAGACAGTTTGCCTCAACCGCATTGGGCGTATCCTTCTCGATGTCCTTCTTTTTTCCAGAATGTTTACTTTTTTTCTCAATTCTTGGTACAATGGCAGTTAGTACTGACTTACCTAATGTCATCTGCAAATAGAAAAGGAAGAGGCGAACAAATTTGCAGAAGAAGATGAACACTCGACCGTCGACTTCCTCTCTTCACTTTCAAACCAGTTTCTTAGTTTTCACTTGAACTTTTCCATTTTTTTTACTTTTCACTTTTCAATTGACCATTTAGTCATAGTTAGTCACAGAAATGTTCATTTCAAACTTCAAGTTATACAAGAATTCAGTAGGGGGATACGTACAGCAAGAATGACTTCAGACCTGTTTCAGCAATGGGATCTTTTCAAAGTGGTGCTCATAGAACGGGAGTGAGAGGGGCGAATTTTCTTTTGAAAAGTACATAAATAATGACAAGTTGGTGAAGACGGGAAAACAGTGAGAGGGTCAATCCATAGGAAGAATGTGTAAGAAGATACAACCAGGTTTGTAAGTGGAGTTTTAGAAGAGAGACACGAAAGACATCCACGCGTATTCCATAAGTGGTCGGAGCCAGAAGTAGTAGTGGATGTAGTACAGTCCTCCCCAGAAGAGCTGCGAGGCACCCATCTCGTAGTAGTCCTGAGCCACTTTCGTCTCCTCTCCCGGGAAACGACCATGCTTGTAGAAATCAGCGAGAAGCTTGTCCTGAAACATAAATCCATTCGTTTTGTAACGTGAGCTCTATCACACCTTCTGGACATATCGCTCGTAGAGGAACTCCTTCAGCTTCTCCTCATCGGACCATTCCGGCTTCACAGGGATCACATCGTAGTGGACAGCAAACTCCGAAGCATCAGCCGACGGCCATTCTCCCATCATAGCCTCAGAAATATCTGGAACGACTCCACGGGTGTATCCAATAGTGGCATCAATGATGTACTTGATTGGTTCTCCCTTGCCACACTTGGACAGCTTGAGGGTGTCTGAAAACATTTGAATATGATAATGAGGCCCCAGGTAGACAGGAAGTGTATGTTTACCGTCTTGAGGTCCGAGAACTTCCAGAACAGCATGGGCGGCTCCGGTACGTGGGTAAACACAGTGATCCAGTGGCTTCAAGTTGTTCTTCTCGGCGAACTGACGTCCGCTGTTCTTGACCAGGTAGAGACGGGAGCCTGGAAGGAAACACGTGTTGTCCTGCACGTATTGTTTGTTAAATTGTTCATTTGAGAAATGGTATCTATACACTGTACTAATCTTATGAAAGTAGTGAAAACAAAATATGATAAGGGCAATACCACATGACCGTCTACCATGCAAAACAGAAAAAGTACGCAACGAACCTTCTGGATACATGATGACCCATCCGTAGTTGAACTTGTAGAAGTAGTTCTCAAGATGGTCACGGAACGACTTGAGCACACCCTCGCGTTTGCTGGCTCCCCCGTTCACAAAGAAGTTTCCATGCGACGTCCACATGACCCCGAGCGGCGTGTATTTCCAGATGTTGTAGATCACCCACATCCACTGCAAATTGACAGGTTTTCTCCAACTAATTTCTATGCCCACAGCAGGTGCAATTCGGTAATTTTCTCGGCCTTACCCTAGATCTAATCGACCCCTTGCCGTTGAGACTCTGCATGAGGACGAAATGATCGAGGAGTCCCAGATGGTTGGCCAGCAGCAGGCACTTTTCCTCGGCGTATTTGGACAGATCGGTTCCATACTCGGTAACTAGAGAGATTTCTGATTAGATGTTTGGTTTCTTGAAAGCAATTTCTCACCAGTCGTTCCGCAGAGAATAGCCACCGTATTCCAGTGGGCATTCACCATTCCGCATAATTTGTGCTCGAGGTAATTGAACGTGGGCATGCTGAAAAAGAGTGATGCTTGGTGTGCTAATTGAAAATTCCGGCTTCTCCTCCGGTTCACCAACCTGACTAGCATCACTGGGAACAATAGGGTGACGGTGATGACACACGCAACCGGCACAACCCACGCAGTCATGAACAGCAGGTACAGGGCTACTGGAAGATTCAAAACTAGAAATGAACACTTTAGTGCAGTTATGAAGTTATGAAGTTCCCAAAATTCTAGTTTAGACTAAGAAATCACATCTCAATTCCAAAACACTTACATAGTACGAAGAGGGCGCGATTATGTTGGACACTATCCCTTCGTTCGGATTCGTCGATGTTCGTCATCCGAACACCAATTCTTTGGTTATCCCTCTCGATGAGACGGTCGTTTAGCATGTCTGAAAACAGAATATATAGGAATAGTTTGAGAATCAGAAGGAACGGAAGTGAATAGAAAGGAGCAAAAAACGATTACTATAATGATGAAGCAGGGAATGGGGGATGCGTAGACGCATAATATAACGTTCTATGATGCGTATATTAGCGTGTGCCACGAGAGATAAGTGGGATGAAGACGCCCAGACACCGGACAGCAGGCAGATAGTCGGGGTGGCCAGAGTGGTGGCTCTGCCTCTCGTTTTCTCTGCATGACAGGACCCTCCGCAATCTCTGCTCTCTCTCCCAACGTCACCGCACACCCGCACTTCTTTTAGTAACCCGGGAGAGTTGTGAGCTCAGTGAGCCGAGGTCGACCGACCGGATCGCCAGATGCCCCCGTCCGGACGGACAGACGGCAGTTTTCTCTCCGGCCCATGTCACATTGCAACATAGCAAGTGCTTTGGCAAGAAGCACGTCTTTTTCGTTTCCTTTTTCATTTCGGAAAACTGGAAAAAACTAGGAAAACTGGGGAAGTGGGACTAGATGAATGAACAAAAACGTTCGGAGACAGACGCTGTCCTCTTTTCTGTCTCTTCCCAATTGCTATGAAACTTCGCCAAGGCTATCTCTGCAGACGTGCAAAAACCTCTCACCTTTCTTTCTTCCATGAATACTTCCTTCATAAAATACTCAAAATATGCTATAGTGACCCGCCACCGCCCCAAACAACCACTTAAGCCATTTTTCTGCGTGCGTCTAATCACGTACCAAAGTATCATAGTACACTGATTGATAAGAGAAGAAAACAGGGGACCAGGAGAAAATGATTGACAGAATAGACTCTGCTCTAGAGTTCGCGAGAGTAACTGTGTTATTACATACATACATAAACTACAAGCGTGCCGATAATTTGCATATGGAAAACTGTAATACGTACTATCATCCAACTTTCGAAAATGTTTTGTTGCAATGGAAAAAAAAAACGTCATTGCCTATAACGATCGGATCATTCCGACTAGACCAGACCACTAAGGGATCAACCGACCGGACAGTGGTGTTCTGGAATAAGAAGCAAACTATAGTGTCATATCTATTACATTGTTTCAGTTCCCAGTTTTATATCAGCAGAAGGCACGAGGTGCCAGAAAAAGTGTAGTCCAAACGGACTAGGGAACATAGAACATCGCTTATCAGCCGTCAAACAAGTGTTTGCTGTGACTGAAATATTTAAGAACGTCGTAAAATGAGGAGACGTTGAGTTGAAGTGCGGAGAAGAGGCGGAGAAGATTGCGAAACACTCGCACGTTGCTTTGTGAGAAGATGAATCCTCCGGGCGCCGCGGATGCGTTTTTCGCACTAATTCGCACCCGACTTATGAACTGCGAAAAACTGCATAAGTAGCAGAAACAGCAACAACAAGCAAATGTTTGGGTTGTGGAATTGAATGAGAATTGAGCGAGAATTACGAAAATGCTCGTAGAAATGAAGCAAAAAAGATGGAAAAGAGGCTTTTTCGAGGGTATAGTATCCAAGGGCTACAAATGGCATGTATCCTAGGAGTCAAGGCGTATGCGCATACATAGTGCTTGAACAGACTCGCCCAAATATTTGTCTCTTTTTAGCACTAAATTGAGTTTTTTGACTTTTTCCTCAAACAGAGATGACAAGTTGTAGCTGAAAAAACGAAAATGTTGGCAAACATGGTGGAAGAGGGTGATAAAATGAGGAGGGGTCTCAGCTGATGATTCCGTGGGAAATTGACACACAGTGATTATGGTCAGCTACACAATGTTTCTATTGGGAGGGCACTGATAGAACTATGCGTGTTGATCAGATCAGCAAGGAAGACAAGAAATGATCATTTGCTGAGGTGGGATGATGACGGTGTGAACTTGACAAGGTGAAGGTGATAGGAGGAGAGAACGCGTTCTGCCCTGTTTCATTGGCATGGAAGAAGAAGTTGTGATGATGGAAGCCGCGAAGGAAAGAAAGAAAGGAGAGTAGGTGCGGAACCAACCGTAATTTATCTCTTCTTCCTCTTCTTCCCCCGCGCATTTAAGAGGTCTCTGGCTATTTTTGAGAGGAAATGATGGCCAGCTTTGAAAAACAACCTAAGCTGCTGTGCAAATAAAAAAGTTCTGTGTTAGAAGAGACGAAGATTCGCTTTTGCGGTTTTCTTGAAGTTTTCTTCTTTTTTGTTGCTTTTCTCCAAGAAAAATGGAAGATTGGATCAGAAATAGAAATATTGAAAAATATACAATAGAAACATGTTGAGGCTTTTGTGATTGTGTTTTTTATCGGATCAACTACCAAACCTGACAACCAAGATAGAATGGGAAAACAGTTGGGATTACAAACTTCGAGCATCTTCTGCCCCACTCTTCCATTTTCCCATGCCTCTAGATTCAATATTATGCCACCGGTTCTCAACACTTCAAAATTTCCACAACGTTTTCTGCGCACTAAAGTTCGTTCACGTGAAACGCACATGCAACACGTTTCTCCCTTCGGCGGCTATAAGAATGAAAAACGAGAGGGCGAGATTGAAGAAGTTAAACGAATCAGGCGCTTTCTTCTCCTTTTCACAGCTTCAGAATTTAATTAACGCGATGGTTGGTCGCTTGGTCGTTTTGTTATTCAGAGCCCCGTGGTTTCGGAAACGCAACGTCGTCATGGAAATGGTTTTGAGAGAAAAGAAAATAAAATGGTGTCTGACTTAACGGTGTCTATTTTGCGCATAAATCACGGCCAAGTTTTCGTGTTTTGTTTGTGAGGAAACGAGAGTGGCGAGGCAACGACCACGAAAACACCTGGATCATAAAACAGTATTTGTTCGGGTAAGTAAATCGGTAAACACATAGGAGGACTGGATACGATTTTTGTGCGAAAACCGTTTTCAAAAGTGCGAAAAAGTTCTGGACTGGTTGGAGGCAATGAGGGATAGTCAAGAGTACAAGTTTCAGAAAAGTGCAGAGCGATTAGTCGCTCCTAGCCGAATGTTCATGATTTGTAGGAAAAAACAGAAAACATTTCCTCAGCAATGTACCAAATTGGTCACTTGAGATGAGTGACTAATCAACAAGTTTACCCCATCTGGTTGGTTTTGCAAAAAAGTTGGCTTGAACTTGATCACTTATTTATAAGGATTTTGGAAAATTACGTGCAAACTCAACTCTCGATTCCGTTGGAATGAGGCTAATAAGACCCCGCAGGGATTATAATAAGGGGAAGAGAGAGGAGAAGTAGTAGGTTCTGAAAATGACGGAAATGATGAGATGACACAAACACTTGCACAAATCTATATATAATTCATGCTAATTTATGATCTTTCTACACTTGTGCACTTTCTCTCTTCGACACGACTGTTTATCAGCTACCGATTTGTGCATTCCATAGGAAAAGTCATGGGGCTGACTGACATTCGACTGGAATGGTGTGACTATTCAACTATACAACATAGAGACCTTCGGACTGTGGTTCCCTAGAATCACGTGTATTTTTGTTAAAAGTGACATGAAGCGATAAGCGCTGCACGTTATCTAGAAACGACTGGAAAAATAGTGTGGTCTGGTTTGGCAGTGAGAATGAAAATGAGAAATGAAAAGAGAACACATTGACATTCAAGTGACTTCTTCTTTTTCTCTTTTTTTCATTCTTCCCATGAGACTGAAGCAATCAACGGAATCCAGTATTTTTATGCACTTTCCAGTCTTGTTTTCTGTTTTTCGCCTTATTTTTCGATTTTCAGAGAAGAAAAACGGGATGAAAAGGGGAAATTTGAGTTTTCATGGATATGGATGTTCTTGAGAACCAAAATCCAAATACCGACAATAGACACCATGGGAAATCTTGCATACTGAAATGGTACAAAGAGAATGGAAAAAAGAACGGGGAAAAAAGTTCAAAGGAATTATTCTCCGGAAAAAATGAAAAAAACTATTCTGCTAATGCGATTCGTATGTCTGCGGAAAAAAGGAAATTGAAGAAGACAAAAAGAAAGAAAAGATTCGGAGAAAGTGTTTAACTGGATTCAATTAGTAGGTGCACTTTGTGTGATCAGCGAGAGGCCAATTGGACTTCAAGTCGTATTTGCTAATGATACCCTGAGTCATGATTGGGGATTTTGAAACAATTGGGACACAACTATTGTGAAATCACACAGCTGAGGAAGGGAGAGAGACCAGCGACTAAAAATAGCAAGAAATGCGAAACTTTAGGGACGACAACATGGTCCTGACATCTCACATTTGTTACGAAATAGTGTCCCAACTTGCGAAACGGAACACATGTCTGAACAGGGGCCGACTTTCTTCCAGGAGTATTCCAGGACAGTGCGGAGGAGCGTGTTTTGCATTGCTCTAGGAGTATATACCGATTCGACTTTCAAAGCCATACGAACAACACGTATTTTGGATCGGTTCCTTGATAAGGGAGAAGCCGGATAAGCAAGATCATGTCGAGAATTACAATCGGATTACAAATACGTCTACATTGTCTGACGTGAGAACATGTAATGCATCTGTTCAAACGGATTGTTGAAAATCTCAAAAACCCGTGGCATATTGGCCTACTAGAAGCTCTTCCATTGTAAAAAATAACGTTATTTGAAACCGCAAGCAGACGTGTGAAAGGACCACTTGAAACGAAAGATGTTCACACTGAACGAACCGAATACCATGTGTTTTTGAACGAAACGACTCACAGATTCCGATTAAGAATGAAAAGTTTTGCAGACGGGGGGAAACAGAGATATAAACAACGTTTTGTTTGGAATTCTATGAATAAGGACGTGGGGTCACAGAGACGCCGTGCCACAGAGACAGATGACAAATTTAGAGAAGGAAGGAGTATTAAAGGGTTTTTTGGGCATGAGTCAGCAAATTTGAAAAAAAGAGAAAAAAGGAATGGAAATAGAAATATAAATAGGAAAAAGGAATAGAAATGAAAATTGATGTGATTTGAAATAACAGTGAGGAATGGAACATTTTTTGCTTACTCATGATTTGCTGCCCGTTTTGGATTACGATGACTTAGGAAGAAGATATGATTTTAGATGAAAAATTTTCTGGTAATTTCGTGAAAAAAATTACAGAATAATCGCATGTTTCTGGGAAACAAGACATACTGAACATCAAGTTGAAAAAAGCGTTGGGCATTTTAAAACTTTTCTTGTGTGTGTGTACAATCCAGATGTGTCGTTTATCTTTGCCACAACCCAACCTGCTAGTTTTTAATCATCATGAAATATAAATCTTATGAAAAATAATAGTTGACCTCATAAGCATTATGTTCACCTACCCTCAAAAAATCTGAACGTTATTACCTCACAATTTCAATTTTCATTTTTGTTTTCTTTTTTTCCCAGACATGCACCTGTTCCCCATGTCCAAAAAACTTCCCTCTCGGTCGCGTATGTTCACGGTTGCAATCCATGTTCCCTTCCCACTTCGATTACTCAACACTTCGCACCTCGCTCATTACTCGGCTCTAAATTCGTTGCGCAATAATCACTGTTGCGTCAACGACCATCAACAATAGTTCCACGAGAAGCAATCAATTCAGTTTAACGATGATCCAATCCCTTAAACCCCAGGTGTTAGATCTCAAAATCGCCAGTCGCAATTTTATGGCAATTAGATCCGAGATCTCGGGACAGAACGCTTGTTGCAATGTGTTGGGCTACTGGTAAGAAGGAAGTGGCAAAGAATAGACTCATTACTCGGCTTGAACCAACTTCTTAGATCTTACCGCGAGGACTAATTACAGAACAATAGAACATTGTTAGAAGCAAGAGAGCACATTGGGGGAAGCGGAACAAAATCAAAATTGAAATGCAAAAACAAAAATGTTGAAGACGGGTAGAATGGCACATTGGTTGAGTGAGTGGGAAGTGAAGAAAGTGAGACGAACGAGTCACATGTTGATCTTCCAGCTGTTTCCTTCTCTTACAACCGCACTTTGGGCTTCTTTTGCTTCCTTTGTCTCTGTGGCGTTGGCGCGAAAGTGCATCCGGAGCCAAGTGGTGCTGATGACGAGGTGCTCTCCCACGGTTCAAAAACAAACTCAAAAAGCGATGATGATTGATAACTTTTGACTCAACTTCCCCCGCTGGACTATAAAGTTTTATGCTTCTCATCTTTTCTTTTTCCTGTGGAAAAGTTTTAGTGGAGCTTGTCGAATGCTGTCATAGTCTGCAAACATCTCAACTTTAAAATACAAGGCTGTTCTTTCAATGACCCCTATTATCTTTATCCTCATGTTCTGTCCGGTAAAATCAAAACACGGACCATGTCCATTAGCCTCTTACCTCTCATCAACGCTTACTAAGAACACTGTAATTTCTCGGCAGCTTACAACCGGCTAATCCCCCTTCAGCCCTTCCCGCACTAGAGCTCATTTGCGAGCGGCGCCTTGTCATCTGTCACTAAAATAATAGAGTGCGCGAAATGGACCCCTTGTGGGTCCGGCCGTCGTCACAGCTCATAATCACTGGACAAGTAATGCATAATTCCGTAAGCTGCCAGAGGGCCCCGACAAGAAAAGATGGGACGCAGCTGGCAGAAGCACTGAAGCGCTGAAGGCACCGTCAACACTGATCTCCTGCTTCTCCTCATGCTCTCATATGTGTCTATATGCATGCAAGTATGTGCAGCATACTAGTAATTATTACTGCAATACACAATTATCATTATTATTTTTATTAATACAAATGCAGAGGGACAGCGGAAGGAATCCCAGACAGCGGAGCCGACTCTTGGAATACGAGAGTCCCCCGTCCATCGGCATGTTGCCTAATTACATAGCTCCGCTTAGCACACGGTAGATTGAGCACGTTTGATTGCGCCGATTATCCATCTAGACAGTTGCTCGGTCACCAAATGTCATGGTTTCACACCTCTACCGTAAGCCAGTCCCTCGAACAGTCGGTTTCTGTGTCATGTCATATTGCCTTCCAAACCAAACCTGAAAAACAATTTTCACCGAGACCAAGCAAAATTTCTATAACAAAAGATGCCTGTCCTATGACGCATCCGGACGACGACTCATCCAATGTGTTCTCAAGAGAAGAGACCAAAAAAGGAATGCAATTGTCACGTTTCGAAGTTAGGAGGAAATATTGGACCCTCGAGCTTTGACACTTGTTCTTGGTCAAGCGGCTCGCAACGTTAGGGGCCCTTCAAATCCTTCGCCTTCTCCAACTGTATACAGTATGACTAACAGATATAATTGCATGGAATGATAGCAGTTGTAATACAATAGGGTGCCGACATGTACATACATGTGCATGGTCGCTTTTTGAATAGAAAGAAAGTGAGAAACGCTGGTGATTAATAGATTGATCAGAAACACCCAAGACCCCTACCATCTCCGCACGTACATGCAGCAGGATAGGATTAGGAAGTGGCAGTGAACTTCTAAACGGGATTTATTCTCAATTTCAGTTGCTGCTCCCTCCGACTAGTTCAATTTGCTCAAATCCTTTTGAAGATGAGCTTTGAAGTCATCATAACCCGATTTCAAATATTCAGAAGGCCCTCCCGCGTGGCCATTGTTCCCATGTAACCTGACGACATCAAGGAGTAATTTATGCAATCAACCGAGTAGGGGATTATCTGCTAGTTTGCCTCCGATTTACTCCCGGACTCCTTTTTTTCTGGTTCGATCGACCTGTTGAGCCGTTGAGTCGTACATCATAATTTGAGACGCCGGTCAGTTCGGAGACAATAGACGCGTGTGAGATAATTAATAGGATGGCCCCTCCTGGCAGCAGGAACCCCGCTGGTTTGCCGGCCTGTCCACGGTTACCTGTTAGACTCGACACCGCGCTTATTACCTCAGGCCCGGCACATGTCGGTAGTTGGTGAAGGTGTCATGTTCCCTAGACATGACATGCGATTTGAACCTTAATCTGGCACAACAAAGAAATTCCTGTTTATGTGGCAGAACCTGACGTCAGGAAGATGATTCAGTCTTGTTGTTTAACAACCGGTTCTAATTCCACTTTGGATTCTTACTGTGCATCATAATTAGTCACAAGACCGTAGTTACTACTGTAAAGTGTCCGGGGCTCATGAAAATACTAGAATATTCTATTCTCCAGACAGGTGTGTGCGAACTTCATTGTTCTTCTTCCCTCCCGTTCCCTGGCCACTGCTTCTACCAGATTCCGTTCGGATTTGCTGATTTCCTGTGCCCAAACACAAATGGAAATACTAGTAGCATCAGTACATAGATCGGCACGAAAAAACAACCCGATCGCTGGTTGAGCGGGGGTTGAATATCCGATACCCCCGAAGGTGTGTGGTTCGCTTTCTAAGAACAAAGAGGAACTCGGTGAATGTTTGCGAACACGATGTGATACACAAATGGACTCGACCGGCTCCTCTCCCGACACTACTTCTCCCCTTCCTCCGACGACTGTAAATACCATTATGGGATTGGGGTAGGCCCGAGATTGATTCAACACAAAAGGTGAGGTGCACACCTCTCACTTCTTCGAAATCCGATTACCAGAGAACAAAAAAATGAGCTCGGTGGGAAGAAGAAATCAAAAACAAGATCGAAGCGTTTCTCGACTTGACACTCTCGTATTCCGGGTAAGAAAGTGAAAAAAGGAAAGACATAACACATGAGCAAGAAGTTTTCTTCCTTCAACGCGTTGTCTATCACAGCCGGCACAACACTCTTTCTCTCCAAGTTTCACTTTTGCCTCGGCGACTGCTCCGGGAAGGTGGCCGGGGGGCTACGGTAGGAAGCTTCAGTCATGTGTGTAGAAGAGAGTGTGCGAGAGTGTGTGAGTGGACTTGCGCTCAAATTGGCTCAGGTGTACGATAGTCAATCACGGGCTGAGTGTGGAGAGGAAAAAGAAAAATGAAAAAAGGGAAAGGTCCCCCCTCTATTTTCCGCTTTCCACTTTCCAGAGTCAGAGCCACCAGAGCCACGAAAATATTAGTCAGTTATTTGAACACCCCCTGCTGTGCCGGTCTGGCCAATAGGCATGGCCTCCAATTGGGCTTCCCGGGTACTTGTGCCAAAGTCACGCATATGAATATGGAGTGAAATTGGCATCAGGGTCCCCCGTTGTTTTCCGTTGGATTGTTAGAGTGGTTGGGACACATGATTGTGGTTCAGAGAGCAAGTGCACCCACTTCTTGTCCACTCCTCACTCACAATCCTTCAAATCTGTACGACAACTTGCTCTGCGGTTGTGTGCGCATCTTGCTTCCGAAAAACGACCGGACCGTCGTCCGGACTGCGCCGAAATTCGATCGGAGACCAAGACCAGGAGCCCTGTACACATGTCGGCCCAGAGCCGGCTATTTTTGTTGTTTGAGCGAATTGAGACCGGCGATTCCAATTCCGCACAAGAAACAGTATGTGTGTATGTGTTGGGGCGAAGCGCGAAACGAGACGACGCCGCGGTGTTTGACGATTCGTGAAATTCATATGCACAGTTTTCGTTGACTCTTCTCGTTTTCTCGGCCCGGCCACCACTTGTCTGTTTGTACAATAAACTTCTCGGTAACGACCAAATCAAGGAAGGAACATGGGTTTTGTGTTTGTGTGCAATAAATAAAAAGAGGAAGATACGCCGCCTGATGTCAATTCTCACTTCTCGATTTCGATGCCAAAAAAGAAGATGGCAGAGCACCGGAAACCGCGGAGCTTCCTGGCTGGACCCAATCAAACTTGCAACCAGCTTCAGTTTCAATGTCAATCAATTTTATGAGAGTTTTAAGGATAAATTATATAAAAAAGACATAAGTGATAATATCAACATCTAAATCTTAAAACATGTTACTCCAGAATGCAAACTGAAACATGAGGTCCTCAGAGATGAGTTGAAACGCATCTAAATAAGTGTCTAAGCGGGGACAAGGGGCAAAAATATACAGTTTCGAAGAGGGACAAGACACAAAATAAGGAAAGTACGTGGAAGACAAGATGCAAAAAAAAATTAGAAAAAACATTAAACTGGGGATGAGAATGAGAGAATGACAATTGACACACGTGTAATGCGGGTCAAGCAAAGGGTTATGCTGGGAGAAAACATAAAAAGAATAGAACATGTATCAAAATTCAATAAGAACTCACCTCCCCCGACAAGTCACCAAAAACTGAAGGGAAGAAGTTCTGTAATACCATGTCAGTGTTTTGTTGGCAAAAGAGTTTGAAGCTGAAGTTTTAGAGAAGTGAAATGGGCACAAAACACCCTACACGGGATTTCATATTGGAGAGGTAAAAGACTTGAAATGCACAACTCTGTAACTGTCTCTGACTGGACAAATTCAGAGAATTCGAGAAGCAGGAACCGTTTTGAAATGGGGGGAAGGCGTCGAACAGAGACGAGGAGTTGGGATCAATCTAGAACGAAACATGGGGGAATGGAGGATTACGAGGTAACGTGGGACTGAGAAAGAGCATTTTGAATGTTTTGAGCATGGGTCAAGTCAAGACTGTACGGGTACATCATCTCCTTCGAGGGGTCATAGTATGTGGAACGGAACTGGGCGGAATCAATGGTTCCGACTGTGGAGTCACTTCCCACTGGGGAGCTCTCTGACTTTGGTGTCAAGTAGTTCGACGTAGCGAAGTTGGTGTTGAGTGGCGACGGCTGGTACTGTGACGGCGAGGAGTTGTCCGTGGTGAGGGAGTGCGACTGGTTAGCGCCCAGGAATGGGATATGGTCCATCACGTTTGCACTTGGGTAGTAGTGAGCAAATCGGAACTGGTCGATGTACTGACTTGATGGGTTCCAGTTGCTGGTGAGTGGTGGGTACTGAAACAACTAACCGTTGATCTGAATCTGACTTCTGAATCCTTACCGTTGGAGCCTTGGTGTCAAGAGTTCCGAATGGGATCGGTGCGCCATTCTTTTTGTTGATAGACTTTGTCTTCCGCCTCGGCCGGTATTTATAATCCGGATGCTCCTGAAAAAACAAGATGCCGGTTGGGAATGAATATGATGACGGAATGTGTATATGATCACGATTCAAACGACGATGATAGTGACACCGACCCAGATTCGCTTCCCTTCCTTCAACTAACCTTCATATGAATGGCGCGTAGTCGTTTCGCTTCATCGATGAATGGTCGTTTTTCTTGTTCACTGAGCATCTTCCATTCGGTGCCCAATCGCTTACTGATTTCCGAATTGTGCATTTTCGGGTTTTCCTAGAACGAAAACGGTTTCATAAGAGCTTGAGAAAGCCATTTGAAACTAGAGGTTGCCAAGTTACAGACAGATTATGTCAGCAAGGTGTTTCGACATAGTATGGGATTAGTTTGATTGAGGAAGGAAGATATTTGCATACATTAGGATCTAGACATAAGTGAATCCAGAAGGTCACGAATCGTTGACGTAAACTGTCTATCGCTCATTAGGAATTCAATAGAGGAGTGTGGGAAATGAAGAGGAAGGATCAATGGTCAAACAAGTTCTTAGTTCTTACCTGAGCCATCTTTCTCCGCTGCCCTCGGCTCCAAACCATAAATGCATTCATGGGCCTTTTCACTCTGGAAACAATAGAGTTACATGAATACAGTACATTGTGATACCAACCTGTCATCATTCTTCTTGCCGTCTTTCCCTGTGGAATCAGGACTATCAGGACCATTTGATAAATCATCTTGCATTGTCTGCTGATGGAGGTGTGAAGAAGAAGCGGGGGGTACATGAAAGGTGCCAAACGTCCAATTTGAATACTCTTGCATTTTGTTGTTTAAATCCGGATCCATCATCATTTTGTTCGACAACAATGATATGACACGTCGACCGGACACTGCAAAAGACAACGAATATACAATAGAATTTTGAACGGGAATTGCGCACGAAGGAGGTAGAAGAGACAGAAGAGGGGTAGGGAGGAGGGTTCGCGAGATTGGGCGCCGTCGAGAGGTGCACAGACAACTGTGGGGTGGGCGGTCGCAACGACGCCCAATCAACGCGCATGGGCGGAGCGTTCTCTACCGAGACACCATCATCGTTGATGGCAACCGACGCAATGTCCCGTCCAAGGTATACGGACCTCCTTCCCATGATGATGACAACCGTCTACTTCTCTCTTTCCAACGACGACGATCGGGGCGACGGCGTCGGGTGACTAAAGCAAACTATGTGCAGGAGACCGTGTACAGAACAGCACTTCGGGAATTGGGAGACAGGGGGTCTTTTGACTATACACTTTTCAATTTCACACGTTATTGAATACAGAAGTTCTTTAACTATGTCTTCATCGGAAACGCGACAAAAGGAGGTGGAAAACCAAATAACGGTTCTCCATATTCACTTGCAATCCCTCGATGTTCAAAGTGTTCTGAAACTGAGGCGATCACTCGGATGAACTAATCAGGGGATTAGAATATCACTCATATCACTTACGTGATGCTATCTATAAAAGGACACTTGGGGGAACTCCCAGGGAATCCCCCTCTCTATTCAATAGTCTGGGATCCTATTCAAACTATGCAAGAGTGTGTATGCATGTATCAAATCTTTTCTTTTCTAAGGAAAATCCGCTTCCTTTCTCTTTCCGCTTCCTCGTTTGCGGTTTTTTCTAATTGCTCATAATCCTAGTTCCTATAATAAAAACGGGGCGTTGGGCACCAAGGGACGAGTCGGGACGCCGCTACTATTCAACGCCGGCAAGTCTATTCATTCGAGACACCATTGAAGGGTTTGCTAATTTGGGCATCGACACTTCTCAGATTAATTCAATCAGATCGTTTCCGCTGTGTTTTTTTCCAGGCTGTCACCCAACGCTGAGCATAGAGTTCAATTTTGAGTAGCGCTACTGATAGGGCAAGATTACGGTAGCACGTTTGAGCTCACGTGGATCATTTTGGTAACGAGTAAGAGTTTCGGATAACACACAATAGCATTATAATTGATAATAGAAAGTTGATGAGCTGGTTAGCGAGGTAGTGGGTTGACGGCGAGCAGCTGGCAGTAAGCGGGAAAAGAGGAAGAAGCTGTGGTTCACTAACAAGCTATATTCATGTCTTAGGCGGCAAGATTTACCTTGCTTTTAACCCACCGTTCTAATCCGACAATACACACGCTAGAGCATCGTCGGTTTCGATTCCACAGAGATAATCCCTTGGTTGTTCGCAAAGGTTCTGATTGCGGTTTGTTGTTATTGTAAAGAATGATGTTAGATGGAGAATCCAGGTCTCGATCGTAAAATGTGCCACCTCGGATTATCTGTTTATGGGTCTAGCAAGCTGATGTCAGGCCGGGATCCGATTGATGGAGCAGCCGCACACAAACACGAGTCATACACCTCGGTAGGTGAAATCGCAAAAGTTTTTTTAGGGAATGAAAGAAGCCAAAGCGGCGAGCAATTTCTGATGGAGCAAGCCTCATCGCAGGACAGACGGAGCAAGCGAGCACACACAGGGAAAGCGCTCTCACATACACATAGCTACAGTATCCGGGAAGGGAAAAAACGGCGGTTGCCTGCTCCTCTAGTTGTGTTGGCTGGCAAAACGGGCCGGGAAGAAGAAGCACGGAGGAAAGTTTGAAGAGGGACAGAGACAAGCAGACGTGAAGAATTGTCAGTGCTTGGAGGATTCTTAGCCTCTCTCGGGCACGTTTAGCAAAGCATAAGGGTGTCTTCAGTCTCACTTCAGAAGTTATGGTGATCGGTCATTAGAGTTCGGAAGTTTCCTCTCACAAAGTTATTCTGTTCCTCTCTCTCATCTAGCTCATTTGGCATGAATCGTCAATATTGTGGATGAATCTATCTAGCTTACGCCTGAATGACGGATATGGGAAAATGATGGGGACAACGACTTCACCCACGGGCCGAATATAAGAAGGATGGTCGTTTGCACGAGCAATTGAGTTAAGGAGGTTCGGCGGTAAAAAAACGGGAGTAGTTGAGGAGGCTGGGCAAGGAGGGGTAGTTTATACAGTGAAAGAGGACGCAAACGATCTTTTTAGGATCTATTGGGCACCCCGAAGGTCGAAACGATCAAGGTGTGTGCGCCGCGTGCGCGACCGCCGGGACGGCTTCTCGACTTTAGGCGCGACTCTTCTTGCACGCGCACCGGCCGGGATGGTCAGACCTACTCAAATTAGCCCGATGAGCGATCGGAACTGAACCGTCTGCCCTCCGGCGCCCGTCCGCACCACCCGTCCCAAACTCAAAATGACACCTTATTCCGAACCCGATCGTTTATTTGTTTTAAAGGCGAATTATAAGGTCGTATAATTGGGGATGCGCCTCATGGTGGAAGCGAAACGATGATCGGTTACGACCCGTTGGGAGGAAAAGGTAAAGAGGGTTGAAGAAAATAGAGGAAGAGAGGTGGAAGAAAACGACAAGAGGTGTACGCAACACAGAAATTGGCTGAATCACTTAAAAAGTACTGGTAGAATACAAGACAAGGCATTGATCGGTTCCCGACGGCAGCGCGAAGAGAGTGAGTATGTTGACAACGCCCAAGATTCTAGCACCTATTAGTCGCGCGGAAGGAAAGGCGGCGTTTTGACTTAAGACGCAGTCAACGAATTGAACAACGAGCTTTGCGTCAAACGTTCAGTGTTATCATTATAAAAACTCGACGTTCCAGGCGGTCCCCTGGCCCCCGATGCCAATCCCGACCAGACAAAGACGTAGGTTACAGCTGGTTGGCACGGCTCTCTTAATCCTCAACAACAAGGAAAAGCTCATACGAAAATAGGTAAGACGGCGATTTTGACGTGATGTACGAGTAATGAACACGAGTTATTCGAGGGAAAAAAGATTACGCAAAGGGCTCGAGACTTACCATAACAGCATTACGTTGGATGGTGAGTAATAGGCAGATGACGAGTTGAACCCGTTTTCAGAGAATGGGAAGTGATGAAATAGGGATTTAGTGAGTTTGGTGAGTTTAGAAGCATTTTCCAAGGTTTTTGGGACCGGAGCAGAGGGGTATATGACGAGGAGGTCTTCAGCGGCAGCATTGTGGTCGTCTGGGGCCGTCTTCTGTGTCGTCGTCGAGTCTCCCCCAATCATTACAGCGCATTGTTTCTTTTCAATCCACCGCTCCATTCCTCCTATTCAGTCTTTTGTATTCGTGTTGAAAGGGCGTACGCGGGCGCACACAGAGACACAATTCTCATACACATACATACTGGCTTAGCTCTCTTTCCTCTCTTGATTTCATCCTTCAACCCGGCTCTTCCAGCCTTATTAGTCGCCTCCAACTCGCCTCACAACTTCTTCTTTCTCCTTGAAGCCCGAGCTGCGCTTCAAACACGGAGAACAGTACCATAAAAGCGCTTCTGGCCGTTTAGCAGCTTCCGGTGCGCAGGTGGTCCCAAGTGAGTCAACAAGCTGGAGTGGACCACAGATTAGCCGTTTTTCTATTGTTTCTTTCCTTCATGTTTCCCGGTCGTCTACTTCAGCTAATTACTGTCTAGTGTTCCATAATTTTTTCAAGCTTTATCTCGGGAACATTTGAAAACCGTTCCATCTCTTGTTTTCCCTATTGTTACCGTATCAGTCAAGGTTTTCCCACCCTTACCGAATCCTAACCCTTTTGTGCTGAAAACACCTCATGCTACTTCTATTGTCATGCTAAACTGTTCCAACATCCGTTAGTAACGTGGGAGTTCTACCCAATGCAATAGTCAAGCTCACGAGAGGTTCAGTGTCGAAACTATACATATATACATGTGTCGGAATGTCGGAAACGACGTAAGACACGAAGATATTTGTTCACACCGTAACGAAAGGGACGAGACGGGCTGTGCACGCGTGAGGCGCGCGCATTCGATCACAAGCCACCTCTGTCGGTTTCTCGCCCATAGGATCGGGTTACTGTAGGCGCCCGCCGGCGTCGCCACAAGACGTTGATGAAGCGGGAAAACGGCGGAAACGCAGATTGACCGTCGTCTTGGTTGGCCGACGCCGCTCCGGCCGCACAGCGACAATGATGATGATATCAAGCAGCAGTTTGCACACGCCCTTCTGCGCCTACCGTAACTCTCACTGGTTTCCGTGCCAGCTTCTCGCCTCTCTTTTCGCGCAAATATTTTCGCCTCATCGCCAAAAACATGGTCATTTTCTTTTTTCTGCCCAGAGGATTATAGCGGGAACCGGGGGAGTCATGGAACTTCTCGGGGATATATTATTTTTATTATTCAAAAATTTTTGGGGTTTACAAGGAACGGCACAGATAACTTTCACAGACATGAGAAACTCTAACATCTGATTCAATGCAGAGCAGAATGAGATTGATAGGAGTTGTTCACAAAAGAGTGAAAACCGTACTCAATCGGACCAACTTTGGCGGGAAATGAGAGCAGGAAGAGACATGAAAGAAGAGAGCCGGAAGGAGAAGAATAATGCATATTAGGAATAGGATCATATTAGAAATCAGGAGAAGCTCTGACATTGTAATGAATGCTGTGGGAGTAATGACTGGAGTAGTTACGACACAAATAATTATGAAAGAGGCCATGCACTAGATTAGGGCAGGAGGAATGGCAAGTAAAGCTCCAGAAGAGGAAACACTTTTGGTACCATTACTCATAAATGACAATAGGATTACAGGGAGATTCGTTGAGAATTCAAGATAAACTGATTTTTGGAAAATCGAGTCAAGTTTTTGATCAGAATTAATGGCTTTGACTAGGTTTGATTTGGAAAATTACAGATGACATGAGGAGTATTTGGAATACGAGAGACATTGAAATAAAGAAACTGTAGAGGGGCCCGAGAGATAGTGGGAGTTGTAATTGTAACTATTAGATGCTCATTCCCAAATGTTAGTGTAGTCATAAACTTGGCCGAAATGGTTTGAATTGCCAGGCTCAAAGAGCATGCTACTTGTACAATGGTCAGGAGCTCGGCGAGAGTAAAGAAAGCGAGAAACAAGATGTATGCGGTAAGGAGGAATGAACGGCGGAATGAAAGGTGAGACACGTTCATGCCGCTACTCTCAAGACACCCCTCCTGTCGCCTTTCTCACTCTCGTTTTGCCCGAATCTCTCGGCCCCCATGCGTACTGTTTCGATCCTCTCCTGAAGGGGGAGGAACTGTAGAGAAGTGAAACTTAGGTAAACTACAAGATGAGGAAGGGGAAGAGATAGAGGGGGGAAGGAAGCTTGTTCTGTAATATATGCAGAAACGAAACGATAGGGATAGGGAGGATAGGAATAGTTGGGTGGAGGAATCGGGTGTAATATTATGCAAATTATATCATGTTCACGTTGATGTTCGGACCAGCTTGAATACGAATCTCTCCGTAGGGCTCTTTCTGGGTGACATCCACGCATTGGTTCTTTTTGAGGCAGAGCAGAGAGTAGAACTTGGATGCGGCAATCTTCCGGCTTGTGTTTTTCTTCATCAGCTCATCGATTTCAATCTGTAAAAACAATCCAGTTCATTTTTCCAATTGTTATCTCATTTTCCCCATTTCCTCCCAAGTTTCCAAGTTTCCGTTAATCATGACACCTATTCAGGTAGAAGGCAACTTGGCGTTTCCAGCACTCACGTATGCGCATATGCTAAGTGATGCCAAGGTGAAGCTTTGTTAGTTTGGCGGTTTTTGGCAACGTTGCCAACCACTAACGTAAGTATGCAAAACTACGGACAGACGGAGAGGGGGCTACGCAACACGTGAGGATTTGGTACGGTTGGCGATTAAGGTGGCAACATATGGCTCCGGGACACACTGTTGTCACACATACTTAACATTATGTTCGTGTTGCGTAAAAGCATAATTTATCACTTTCCGACACTTGAGACCCATGCTAAACCGTCTGTTCAGTGTTGCGTTCCTTGGCTCTACCAACATCCATGATTCATCCCGTTTCCCTTTCTAGGGGGACTTTCCTCTGTGACTAATCTGGACCGCAACACGGTTCCTTGGAAGAAAAAAACCAAGTGTTCAGCTGAGGTTGAGTTGACCGAAACAATTGTCAAATTACTACTCGGACAATTTGGAAAAGACCATGTACTTGTAGTGGCGGTATGGCCACCGAGTCGGTGGTTTGACTACTCGAGAAGACGACCTCCAAGACCTAAAAAGGACATCAAGAGGTTATAATGGCACCCCCGTATTCCAATGGTGTCTACCCATCCGAGTCAACAATCTCAAAAGGTCATGAGTTCAAATTAACCCAGAGTTGCCATAAATCACGCCGCAGACCGGATAGGGGTTGAGATATTTCAAGATGTCTTGATTCTCGCCTTCCGGTTGTCAACTCCAACTTTTTTTGACCTAATTCCGTTCATGGAGGTGCGAAGAAACTGTGGAAATGGTGTGAAGTGGCCATCTTCCGATGGTCGACACTTACAGAGTTCAAGCGGATTTATCATCCGGATTGGCTGGAGGACTCCTCCGAGAAGGAGGCCTTCTTGACCACTACTACCACTAATCTTCTCGAAACATGCAGCCTCCTTCGCCATCGACGACACTTTCTTATGTACCTACTTCATAGGCAGTTATGTGTCCTTGTCAGTAGTGCTATTGCGTCCACTTCACCGCACATCATATGTTCACACTTCACACGATGCCCTCCCTTCCTCCTCTCTTTGCGCTCCCGAAAACCAAGATTGAAACAGTCGCCGGATTTATGTTGGGATGTCTCGAAGTCACCGAGGGACCGATTTGAATGTGTTCGTTCTTCAGGCGACAAAAACTAAGACGCCCTGCGATCATCAATGGCTGATGTGATGGATGGGAACATGAACACCTATGATTACAAAGAGCGAAAGGCGAACACATTCAAGGGCGACGAGATGAAAAGTATTCTGGGTTCTCATAATTTTGAGTGAGATTTTTACTGTTTCCTCTTCCATTTTGATTCTGTTCATTCTTCCCCAAACTTTGCCATTCTTTCCTCTGAAAATTTAAAAATTCCAAATCCTTACCGAAGTCTCGTCCGTATTAGCCAACTTGGTCGAGATCGTCTGCAAAAGTGCGTGAGTTCTCTTCGACCACCGGTTGTCCTCATCCTGGTCCTGATCTTCCTTCTCTTCCTGAAAAAAACAATCCAAATGGTCAATCAACTTCATGATTTTTTTCTTGCATATCAATGAGAAATTCTCTTCTCGCCACCATCATCAGTAACAATGAAAGGCGGCAAACAACAAAGAGAGTTCACTCCGGAGAGAAGGGTCTTGGTCTCGGACATTCTCATGGACCGCATTCTTTTGTTACCGGTTGTTTGCACTAACACCGACAAGTAATGCATGCGTGTTTTTGTAATGGGTGTCATGCCGACACAGTGTTTTAATGTCGTGATAGGGGTGGATGAAGGGAGAAGCCTTTATCCACCGACTCAGACTAATTAGGAGAATGTGAGAGCCGTTACAGGTCGCAAGGGATCTCAAAGTTTGAATTTGACAAAAACATACCTCCTTCTTCCTTCGCTTCTCATTCGGGGACATATCATCCTCATCTATCATTGGAGCAAACGGAGACAGTGGATTTGGTTGCATCATGTCATAGTCATCATCCGGATAGTCTTCAATGTCGTGACGGTGCTCCATCATGTCCAGTTGGTCCAAATCAATTGGAGCGATCTCTTCGAAGTCGTCAACGTATGCTGGGTCATCCTGAAAACAAAATAACTGTCATTTTCCCATTTTCATTCCCGGTTTTCCAGATTTTTAACATATTCAGATGTGCTAAGCAGATTACGGTCGGCTTTATAACGCGTCATTGGATCCCAGCGATACCAGTAGTCAAGTTGGTCACCGGCCGAAAACTGTGTCACCACTTTGCACTTGACACAGTCTACACACACATGCCCGCGCTTTGCCTTTCTTGAGCCGATAATCCTATCGTTGTAGAAAGTAACCAGGTAGCCAAAGGCAACATGAGGCAAAAGAGGGGTCCTCTAAATATGGGGAAGAGCCGTGAACATATGTTCCGGTGCTCAAGTACTGGATTGACATACAATTAAGTGTTTAATCGTTTGGCACCCACTCTCAAACACGCCGCTTACAGGACATGACATACGGCGAATGGCAAGAAGCTCCGGACGGTTATTATCTTTTGGAACACATCCTGGTTGAGGGACCATCCGGAATACTGGGTTCTTTTTCAAATTATGTTGTTCGGTTTACAGGTGAGTAAGCAGCGACCTGAGGAGCATCAAACCACCTTGCTTTCTCATATTGCCTAATTTTATGACTAATGTCCGAGACTCATAAACCATGAGCCATTCTATTCAAGCGTGCACAGCTTCCATTGTTCCGTGTATGGGGTCGAATTGCGCAACGCGTACGTGTGTCTGTGTGCACAACACAAAACTATAATTGCGCTGCTCGTCGTCTTATCGGACCTCTCCGTAATATCACACCTTCTCTTTTCGGGGGTCTCTTCCTGGCAACTAATGCATGTTTCGGCAAGGGTTACGCAAGAAAGGTGCCGGATGACACGCGGGCAGTTCAATGGGGATGCCAAAAACACCGGCGGAGATCACGCAACAGTTTTTGTTATTGAAGCAACATTACGAAACAGGGCTTCTAATTGAGTGAGATGAGCATGGTATATCTGGTAGTCAATGAATGGGGAGCTAGAGTATCTCTAGGTGAGGGACCAAGTTTTGCAAAAGTGCAAATCAAATAGTTTCAAAGTAAGCTGTCACGATTAGAATCCAATGTCACTAGAACTCTCGGAAAATGAAAAATCCGAACATTGATAAGCTATGAGAGTGTCAGAACCAAGTGAATCACTGTGTTCAAACTCTATCTCTCATTTTCAGAACTAAGCCGTTGATGCACTGATTGAAATGTATCTCCCTCAGCTTTCTTCACTTTGAGGAAGCTTAACCTTCAAATTTTGTTTCTACCTACCGGAGCGTGCATTTCCATCTCTTGCTGCTGTTGGATCATCTCTTCCTCTCCAATATCACGAAGTCCCAACGAGTTCTTGACATGCTCGTCTTCCATCTCCGTACTTCTTTTGATGTCAATAGCCAACACTTCTCTGTACGCCTGAAATCACGAAAATAAGAAAAACTGTCCCGCAGAAAAGAAACTTACTCTGACAAACGGCCAAGCCTTCGAGAATGCAATCATAGCCGGGTTGTGATGCATATACTCTCCCATGCTGCTTTTTCTCAGCTTAAGCAGTCTTCCAGACGGACAGGCCAGATCAAGACGAACGAGAGTGTCCCTGAAAATGTATTCGTTTGCAGAATGTACAATTTTTCCGAAGAAGAACCCCTTGGAAAGTTTTCCAGTTGGAACATAAGTTTCAGTAGCTACGGTTCATTTAGAATGATGTGAGCTTTGTGTTTTTTGTTTGTTACAACACTGCCGACCTTAACCCAAATGTGTCTCAAAAGTGACTTTTCAAAGATACGTCACGTTACACTTCACCGCAAATTACGTTTTCTCGCGTCATGATTTGGTTCAAAAGATTTTGCTTCATCAAAGAACTGATGACGACAATCAGGAAAGCTAAAAGTGATGGCGTTGTTTGCCAAACTCAAAGCGTATGTCCTTGGAATTCCAGGAAGTTCAGTCGTTTCATAACGCAGCTGTTTGAAATATGTAAATTGACTAAAAGCTCACTGGTTGCTATTGAGGTTCACTATATCAGGAAAAGTACAGAATCATCAGAATCCTGTGATATCTATGTGTAATTGTCGCCCAAACCTCTCTCATCAGTAAAAAGGCAAAATTTCCGAGGTGAATCACTAAAATGTAACCTGACGACGTGATGCTAAATGTCACTGAATATTTCTATCGTTCTCTAGCATTTACTGATTGCAGGGAGTCACTTATTTTGCCTCATTCAGTCAATCGTGCCAGCTTCTGACTGTCATTTCCAAGGATAACAGAGTGTTTTCATATTAATTCCACTCACGTGTATTCATTCATATTTGCCTTCATTTCGTCACCGCTGATGATTTTGATTTCATCCATGCGACGTTTCTTCATGCTCAGTTGTTGTTGAGCTTGTCTCTTCTGAGCCTGACGTTCGTAGAAGTTCTCCACGGTGTCCTGCTCAACGACTGCAGACGGGGCGATTGAAAGAGCCGGGCTTCCTGGGCGAGCCGGATCGGTTCGCAACGGTGTTGCTCCGCGGAAGGCATTTTCTCCCATCGGAGTCATGTTTCCGGTATGATGGTTGTTCTCCATCTGATAATCCATCACGATGTCTTCCATTGGACCATTGTGGTTGATTCCGGAAGAGCTCTGATGGTTGTGATCGTCCTCGTCGTGATGCTCATCGTGATGGTTGTGGCTGAAATCGTCTTCACCGAAGATAGCGTTTCCTGGAGCATGGGCGTCGGAGAGGAATGGAGTTGGCTCGCGTTCCCGTCCTAAGAACGTGTTGTTTGAAGTATCGCCTCCCATTTCCAAATCAAGCTCCATCTTGTTGCAGTCCTCCATCATACGAAGGTAGTCCTCTGGTCCGACACCAGCAGCAATCTCTCCGAAATCGTCATCCTTAAGAAAAGAATGAATTGAGCACTTGAGTGAAGTAAACTTACGTCAAGAGATCCCGCTGCATGCTGAAAATCGAATCTGAGAGGAATGTCCTCTTTCATGGTGATGTCGTCGATACGGCTCTGGCAGATCGGAGCATGGTTGAGCTCCTCGTCGTCAAACTCTGGCAAGATGTTGTCACCGAACTCTCCATAGATCTGAAAGTTATAATTGATTGATTGGTGTTTTCAGAAAACTTCAAGTGGAGTTAGGTTATTTGGAATGTTTGGACTCATGGGCTTCCAAGATAACAATCATTTGAGGTACGAATCACTGAAAACAGACGCCGGAGAGAAATAAAATGGATGAAAATTTGAATACCCGATGAACTAGAATGAAATCATGCAAATGGAATTAAAATGGCTTCTCTCGAGAAAATTTAATATTTTACAACGGAAGTCCACGAAGTTGCGGTTTGAAAATCTTCTACGAGAAAGATCAGGGTGGTAGAGAAAAATTCGCTGATTTTTATGCAATTTTTAAAGCTCTGCTGACGGGCACTTTCAGATTTTCTATAAATTCATGAAAACGTAACTTTGTGGGTTTTCTTGCGAATCACGCATAGCGCCCACTGATTACGCAATTTATATGAAATCTGAAAGTGCCCATCAGCAGAATTTTGAAGTTGAATAAAAATCAGTGAATTTTTTTCTACCTCCCTGATTTTCTCGTAGGATTCTCAAACCGCGACTTCGTGGACTTCGTTTGTTAAAGGAAAACATCATGTAATAGATGATTCTCCATTTGATTAACGAAATTGATAGACTTGCGTTTTTAGCAGAAAAAGGAAAGAGATCTTCTGTATGTCTACAAGTTTGGAGCTGCTAATGAAGTCTGAAGCTGAGGTCTGACTGCTAACGAGAAAAAGCAAGAGGAATGGAAGGAATCGATGCATCTATGGGGAATGAGAAAAATGGGCAAAAAGGAGCAATGGTGTGGCGATTCGTTATGAATACGTCGACATTTGTATGGGATGAATTGAGCTAAAGAAAAGGTGACAATAAGGGCTTAGAAATTGGAACCATGGGTGTATTCAAGAAGACGCTGAATGACATTTGAGAGATATCTGCTTGCTGAAAGCCTCAGCGAGCCACATTCATGTTATTTTGCTCGAGGATTCGATTTTTTGACAGCCAGTCGTTTTATAGCTAGTATCTTGCTATTGGCTGATTTTTGAGCAATATGAGATGTTTAGAAGGGAAAAATGTGAAATATCGAAAAAACTCACGTCTTGGATGGAGAAATTCTTGACGACTGGGTTTGGCTCGTCGAGAGCTCCGTTGCGGAAGGCGAGCTTGATCTTGAGGAAGGCTTCGTTAGTGTCGGCAAGCAGGTACTTGGTTTTCCTCGAGTACACTCTGCAGATTCCGAGGAGCAAGTGTCCAGTGGTACGGAGAGCCAGTTTTTGCTGCAAAATACTCGTTTTAGGGAGAGTTATTTTAGAAAACGTTTAAAAATGACTTACGGAAGGTCTCATGATCTCATTGACTGCTTCATCGACGTCTGTTTCGAAGATTTGAACTTTTGTCAGTTTCTTCTCCCAATGAGCGGCAAGCCATACTTTTGACAGCGGGCCCTTCTTCGATAAAACGAAGTCGGCATAAAACATGCTGAAAAAACAGACGATTACAAAGGGTACTAACGGAATATGAAGAAAGAACGGTGAAAATCGCGTGGAAAATGTTATTAAACAAGGGAGTATGTTGATGTTGAACCAAATAGTAAACGCACGCGACGCGAACGCAACGCGCGCCGCTGGCCTAGCGTTGGGTGGCAAGGAGGCCGCACGGAAGGCGACTCGGCGGGCAGCTGGATGCGTTTGCGCGTCATTTGGGTTGCACACACACAGAGATGCTATTGCGGCCAGGAGATAAGGAAACGAGCGGAATATGGGAATAATCAGTGATTGGCACTGTCAAATCAACAAATAAGACGGAATGAAACAATCGGAATAGTACTAGAGCATGGAAAAGTTGGAGACGATGATAAGAGGCACTTGGGCAAAGAGTTAATGCGTTCAGCGAGTAGACACAGACAAATAGAGCGTTTTTGCGACAAGTTGAAAAGTGATTTGGCTCGGAAATCAGGTGAATGATCAGCTTTCCCTTAGAGAATGGAGTTTGTTTCTCTTGTCACTGCTGCTTATTATTTTGATGCTTTGATGCATAAAAACACGCATTTTCTTCACGGTTTGCTAGTTTTTTTCTTTTTTTGGAGTTTATTTCTCGGAATTCAAGACTTCCATCAAGAAACGTCAGTTTCATCTTCATTTCGCCTACTTGGGTCGCATCCGTTAGCTATTTGTTATCAACAAACCGAGCCGCTACAACCATTCCGTTTTGTCGCCCCTATTTTGGTTGTCGTAAAGAGCCACACTTTGTGTTTTTGCAAAGTTCCTTCCATTCCAATGTTATCGTTCCACCCACCCCTCCGTTCTCCTCTCTCTCTCATTTTCCACCTGTTTATTGAAACAGGTGCGACAAAACGGACATCGAACAGCTGAAATTCTCATCTGAAAGTTAAAGTGTGCCTAATCTTCGAAGCTGGCAACACAACGGTTCTTATCTCAAGACAGTTCCTTCTACGGCGGTTTGTCACTCCTACCACCCCCTCACTGAACACTGTGTGAAATGAGTCATCCATTGTGAACCGCCCATCGAAATGACTGATTTTTTGTTATTTCAGTCGCTTGAAGTTGCTTTCTGACTCATTCTACCTACCTGTCGGAATAACCGTCTCCGGAGCTTCATCTAGTACTTTTACAAGACTTGTAAGAGCCAAAAATTACCTGGTTTCCGTGATAAGCGTGTTTCCGATCAGAACTTGTCTTGTAGGTTTCCTAGAAACTTGAAAATCACTTCCTCCCCTCTTGGAGACGGTCTCCTTAACTGGAAAAGGAAGTAACTACTTATTGAACGTGCGAACGCGCGTATTGATTTTTCGGGCGGCGGCGAGTGTAATGTTTTGTGAGGTTAAGGGTCATTTTTCAACAGTTGCTTGCTCATTTGATCCCGAAAAAGATTTGTCTAGCCCGATCCGTCACTCTCAAGTCTAAAGAACAGCCCCTCGCGCCGAATAGTGCCTTCCTCAGGTTAGGAAGTAAGAAATCGGACCGTGAGCAATGTTTTCTTGTTGTTTTGCATGTTTCGGTTGACTCATCGGAAAGCGAGTTTCTGCTGGTATCAACTCTTCAAACTGTGAGATGAGTCATGCGCCAACTGGTCCATATCTGATTCTTGTGGACAGAGAGGCAGTGTTCCGATAACTTCTCACACCTGCTTCACTAGCAGGAATTCAGTCCCAGTAGTGCAAAACTTTCTTTTTCTTCAAAAATTTCCTAGAAATTGAGGAAATTTTAGAGGAAATTTTCTATGATTCATGAGGGGTCGAGCCTGGCACCGTGGCACCGCCCTTTGACTCGCTCCGCCCATTTCTCCATCAAAATTTTGAAATCAGTCATCCGAATATCACTATTTCTTAGTTTTTTCGCTTTCTCCTGATCGCTCTTCCGAACGTCAACAACTGTGAAGCTGTTGCCGTGTCAGACGGCTCGTAATGCAAAACATCGGACAGTCGCGAATCGACCCTTGTTTTTGTCAAAAATTTTGGGCAAAGCGCTCTGTTTCCTCTCACTTGCGTACAAATTTTTGGTGACAAATAGTAGTACCGCCCGGAGGAAATTTCACAATGTTTTTATTAGAATTGCGAAACGTTCGAAAGGTTGCGCCCAGTCTCATTCCGTCCGACCGTTATGCAGCATTGAGCACGGTTTTTCTGGATTGCTATGTTTAAATTTGAAAGATTGGAAAACCCCACCATTTTTGGGAAGATAACGAGTAGAACTGTCATTTCCTGTCGGTTTCGCGGGTTTCCGCGCCAGTCTCTTCACTATCAACCGGAAACGTTCTCCATTTTCGTTTTTCTCTTTTCATCGCGTTGTTCTCGAGGGAATACCACCAAATAACAAGCGAATTCAGCGGAATATTAGGCAAAGTTTGCATTTTCCGAAAGGTCTCGTCATGGCGCATGTCGGCGACCGAGAAAAGAATGGAAACAAAAAGGAACGGCCAGCAATGTTTTGATTATTCACTGGCGAACCGCGCTGAACGCACGAGGACGCGCGGCGGTCGCGTCGCGGCCAGTGTTCCAACGGGAACGTTGCACTTATTTACGCGGGTCCTGACCTCTCCACTCACCTATCTCTCTTCCTCTCGCCGTGCCCTCTTGCTAGGAAAGGCGACGGGCAGGTGTTTAGTTGGCTTTCGCGTGTTCTTTTTCTGCGTCTTGTTACGAAATGTGCGATCTAATCGACGTATTCCAATTGCAAGTTTCCGCCGCGTAATAGTTCAATCGTTCGCGCTCTTCCAATTCACTTTTTCTCGAACGTTCCTCCCGTCTCGCTGTTTTTTAGTCATTTCGCAATGAGACCGAATGCGCGTGCGCTCTCGGCAAATGAGGCTTATCAGCGTATTCACGCTCTGCACGCTTTGCAGCATGCTATTGTTGTTGTTTCAAAGTGAACTCTAAAAAAGTGCAATTACCGAGATGAGAGCGGAAGGAGAGTGCAGAGCAGCGTGAAAAGATATCGCCTGCTCGTCCCAAGTCAAATCCGTCGTCTCAAATGAGCGCTGCTAATCTCTCGACCCCGCTCCTCTCCCTCTCTTCTCTTCTTTCTGTAATTGCAACTCTCTCAAAAACACGCCTCCTCCTGCTTCCACACCCTCCAATCTTCCAAATGAAGGTGTCGTCCGACCTTTCCGCTCATCCCCCTTCCGTTCTGACCCTTTCAAAAACCTCTCTTCTTTCAGACTAAACCATCATGAACCGAGAAGGTTTTGCTCTTGGGGGTCTCGGGTTTGGCGAACTCACACCACAACCACAGCCACAACCACATCATCCATCTCGCGGTAATAACCACAACGTGCACGAGCTTCTGGCGCAAGCTGAGAAGAACTCCGGAATGCTTGCACTCCAAGGTGAGTACTCAGTGCTCTAAAAATAGTAAACTCATCAACGTATTCAGGAGCAAAGAAGAAGGCGGACGTGAAAGATCTGATCGTCCTGGGCGACATCGGACACGGCAGCTGCGGAACCGTCTCCAAATGCAGCTACGAGGGAGTCATCATGGCTGTGAAGACGATGCCACGCACTTCAAACAGCTACGAGATGTCTCGCATCCTGATGGACCTCGACGTGATCTGCCTCTCGTTCGACTGCCCGTACATCGTCCGTTGCTTCGGCTACTTCATCACGCCGGTGAGTATATTGTGGTTGAGAGTGTAGCCTACAGCAAGCTTCGTAACTCATGGTTCCTATTTTGGGATTGAGATACTAATTAGCTTTGACTTGAACTTTTGGTTTTCAGTTTGACGTCCGCGTGTGCATGGAGTGCATGGCTACGTGCCTGGACCGTCTTCTCATCCACATCAAGCAGCCAATTCCAGAAAGAATCATCGGAAAGCTCAGCATTAGCATCATCAAGGCGCTTCACTATCTGAAGACCACGCACGTACGTTAAGCGGATCAATTCGAAAAGACCGTGGTCACTAAACTGATCCTTTTTCAGCAGATCATGCACCGTGATGTCAAGCCATCCAACATCCTGCTCGACTGGAGCGGTGTCATCAAGTTGTGCGACTTTGGAATCGCTGGAAGACTCATCGAGTCGCGTGCGCATTCCAAGCAAGCTGGCTGCCCGTTGTACATGGGACCGGAGCGTCTCGACCCCACCAACTTCGACTGGTACGACATCCGCAGTGACGTCTGGTCGTTGGGACTCACGCTCGTCGAGCTCGCCACCGGAAAATACCCGTTCGCCGGATCGGAGTTCGAGATGATGTCCAAGATCATCCACGGAGAACCGCCGCGTCTCAGAATGGTTAGTCTTGTGGTGCTGCTGATCAGAAACTAATCTCTCTTATTTCTAGTCCGACGGATTCAGCCCCGAGTTCTGCGACATCGTCGAGAGATGCCTCCAGAAGAATCCGACGAACCGCCCGAATTACGACGAGCTCCTCGTAAGTTTTCATCTCGAAAGAGTAAAAATTCTAAACAAAACACTTTACAGGAGCACCCGTTCATCAAGTACCATGAGACCCAAGACACCGATGTGGAGGAATGGTTCGCCGACGTCATGGGCGTCTAGTTCCCTAGCTTCTTCCTTCCTCAAACCAAACGGCCAAATCTATACCGGACGAAAACTATGAACCGATCCCCGTTTCCTCAATCTAAAACCGTGTTTCCTTTCCATTTCCGAGTTTCTTTCTTTCTGTGAGTAATAACGCTAACCTCCGAGTTTGTAAAGTGATACGAGTGTTAATAAGCACTTTTCCCCCCCCCCATTTAAAAAGTACTAAAAAACTGGCATAGCATTTGTTTTCAACATTTCTACCCATCTTCATTTGTGTTTCTCTTCTTGAAAAGTAAGCAAAATCAACCATCCCCCAACCGCCAAAAAGTTGTGCTCACTCACAACTTCGCACCCCATTATAGGTTAATTTCTGATTGTATATTCGATTATCACCTGAGCCTCTCGCCTTTCAAACTCGTTTGTGAGTTGATTGGTAAACTTTGAAATTGTGATGCGATTTTCTCAACGGATTCTTGAATTAATAGTCTATGGACCATTTTGTGCAATAGAATTATAAATGTTTTCTAATTGAAGAATGAAATATTCAATTCAACTGACTTTTTGTTCTCTACCCTCCTGGTTTCCGGTCTGCGGGTCTTTGCCCGTGGTCCCGATCCAATTAACAGGTACCTAATGAATACGGCTTCTTCCACCTGCCCAATAACCCCGCAAGACGGGATTACGTGAGCGCAGCGCAGTTACGGAGCCCTTAAATAATAGCAGGTTCGCTGCACATCGCCATGGCAACTGCTGGACACCTCCCCTCGGCGTGCTGGCCAGTGTTCCCCTCCGCAGCTCTCCGCGGCTCATTTCCTCACGCAACCGCTGCTTCGATATCTCCCAGCCACCCCAAATACCTCTCACTATACATATATCTAATCTCTTGAGATGTCTCTGATGATCAAAGGTAACATTCTTTTCTTGGAAACATTCTCGTTATTGAGACATCATTTTGCAGGAAAAGCTGCACATATTGCGCCGAGAAGACGTCCGAGTCAAGGAAGTCAGCCGAGAAACGACCAAAGCTCGCGTAAAACCTCAACGGCAACGTAAGTATGAATAGGGGGGGAAATGAGAAAATGTGTATTGCACTCGGGATCTTCCAGAGATTCCACCGACCATGAGGCTAATGAGATTTCCAATCTGGCTGAGCAGTACGCGCAAAGTCTTGCACAACAGATTGAACTTCTGCAGATCGAGAACAACTTCTTGTGAGTGTTTCTAGTCTTCCGCGAAGAATAAGAGCTTCCAAATTTTTTAGGAAGCAAAAACAAGAAGAGAAGGAACAGGAACAGAAGGAGGGGCAGAGACAGAGACAGATTGAGGAACAGTTCCGTTTCGAAAGGCTACGGGAAGAGCAGCAACGGAAGGAGTACGAGGAACGACGCGAGTCATCACGCAGGGACCGACGTGGCACCACTACAACGCAAATTCTCGCGAGAGGAAATGAAGTGAGATAATAACAGCCTCGTGAAGCCATCGGCATAAACAAAAATATATAGGTATCGTTAAACGGAGAGACTTGGTGCCAATTACCACCGTACCACCCGCCGATCCCCGCTATCATTAGTGATAGATCCCAGTATTCCCAGAGAGGAGGAAGGGAAAGAGTGAGTGACTGACATGAAATCTGAAGAGAGACAAAGGGTATTTTTAGAGTTTCTACTCGGACGATTATGCCCGGGACAGAAGGGAGTATAGCGTGCCTTGTATCTCTCGAACCCGACATGTGAGCTCTGTGAGGTAAGATTTGACATGAAGCAATTTCTCAAAGGTATTTGGTTTAGGGAGAGATCATTTGTCATGAGTCAGAATTTGGAACGGGAGGAGACATTGGCGCAGGATTTGGAAGAGGCTATTGAGGTAAATACGCGGGGAATCGCGAAGATATGTAATTGAGTTCAGAAAAACACTCAACTTGAGAGCGAGATCGGCTCCTTGAAAGACAAGGAGGAAAACAACGAGAAAATTATCAGTTCGCTGAAAATCAGACTCAAAACGCTGGAATCTGAGAAGAAAAAGGAAATGGGTAAGAAAATGTTGAGGTTCAAGGCAAAACTCACTTTTATCAGATGTCGTTGTGAATGAGAAGAAGAGCCTGCTCGAAGAGTTGTTGGATATGCAGAAGCGGATTGACGAATTGGCACCTGCCTGCGCGGAGAAGGAGCTGAAAATTGTGGCTACGGATAACGAGAAGCTGGACTTGACCAAGCGGCTCAGACACGCTAATAGTGATATTTCACATCTCCAGGTAAACTACTAGTTTATGAGATATCTTGAAAGAGACACGGTTCTTCAGTCAAACATAATGCATCTTCGAGAGGATCTCATCGGCAAGGACGAGAAGATAAAATCACTGAACGAGGAGATTCAGTACATGCAGAGCCGCATTCTTGTCGTTGAAGGAGAAACTCGCGAATTGAGAACAAGAGAAGAGACTAATCAGGTACGCCCATTACAATGGAACATGTAATCCAGTGGAATTACGAACACAAAAGAACTTTCAGGAGAAGCTGACTGCCTATCATCAACAAGTCCGAGAGTATGAGCTCACCAAGATTAACGACAGGAAGATGATTGAGAAGGTGGGAGAAGTTCAAGAGATTCTCTTGAATACTATTGTTACAGGTCATGGAAGAGAATTCGAGTTTGATCAAGGATAACGCGAGACTATCCACCAAAGTGAATCGTCTTGAGCATGTGGATTTTTCGTTCAAGGAAAAGGAAATAAAAGAAGCACAAGTAGCCACTGAGACAGTTAATGAACTGCGATCCGCTTTACAAACTGAGAAAAGTTCTACTCACAGTTTGCTGAACAAAATTGAGATATTGAGACAAAGATGTGAAGATTTGGAGAGAACGGTAACGTCATTGCATCAAACCGTTTGCAAATTAAAATTACAGATCGTTGACCGAGATAAGAGTGAGGATGAGAACATTGTTGAGAGAAGCCGTGTGGAGAAGGAGCTGAATGCCTTGCATGCACTGTCAAAGTAAGCGGGACTCGGTGAACACTCAGGATTTCAACAGTGTTTTACAGATCGCTATCATCTGAAAACAAGGTGTTACGCGAGGAAAAGATGATGAATGAAGAGATCATTGACGAGTTGAAAGGAAAGGTATACAAATTGAAAGGTGACCAGACACCCAACGTAAACATTCACAGATTCGTGCATTGGAAGCGAGCATTCGATCTGCACAGGCCGTCTACCAAGAGAAAGAGAAAGTGAATGTGGCGAGAATAACGGAATTGGAAGAAGAGGCGTCGAAAAAGCATCAGAAATATCTTGAGTTTGAGGAAATATCTAAAACTTTACACCAGATCACAGCGCTGCTTCCATCTAAAACGTCGAGCATGACTCAACCGCAGCAGCAGCAGCACGACTGTAACAAATGATGATGTGTGATGTCTATGTGACCCTGTGCTTTTTCTACTGTATGTCATATGTTAATTATTGAATATCACATTTGAAATTCTAATTACTTCTATGATTTTGATTCTAATTATCAATTATTATTATCACTCCTCATCTATTCATTTGTCATTATTTTGAATGCCGTGGCATCATATTTTCACTTCTCTCCTAATGAAAATGAGGGAAGAGGTGAGAATACCTAGATTCGAACGTTCTACTAACTATTTCTATGTTTTATCATATAAATTATTGAGAAAAAGCTCTACAACTCGGGCTTAATCAGAAGCGTTGCTAAGAGAAATGTACTCAAAACATTAATCATGCGATATTTTTCCCGAAACGGATGTGGGCGGGGCTACTCAACTTCACTTCAAAAACACATGTTCTCAGCAACATAACAATGATGTGATGCGGCAATTACTGCCCGTTTCCTGCCGCTACCAAACAGTTGAAATTGAAGAGAAATAGAGAGTGAGTGAACTTGTTGTCCGTAATTGGCAATGACTCACTGCGTCACTCGACCTGTTCTATTATATTTCCATTTTGATCCCCACCGCAGCAGAATAATACTAAATTTTCGCGTCCGCTAAATGAATGAGACATCCTAAGTATCAGCCTTATAAAATAGTCATCACCACACATTTCGAAACCCACGCCATCAAGCTTCTCGCCGAGGGAGACAAGCTATCTTCTTGTGCGGCCGCCACAGCTCTTTCACTCTCATCCATTGAAAACATCTATAGAATTTCGCAATGCCGGCGAGCGAATGTTTATTCGATTCGAATGGAGTACATTCCTCACACAAGTTTTGGCAATGTACACATTGAGCGTTATCGGAAGTTTGGCATGAGTTGTTGGTTTATTCCGGAATCGTTTAACATGACGCATAATCAATAAAAGATAATTGAGGGGCTTCTAATATTTTCTTCATTTCCCTCTCCTCGCGCACATTTCGTATATTTCGTAATGCAACGTTACTCTTCTCTGCCGCGCTATTTCGCAGCAATTTCCTCTCGTCCAACTCTTTCATCTGCTTATTTCCACATTAATTTCCTCTTTTTCAGGTAATAGCTAGTGCATATTTTGCTGAATAGGACAAAATGAGGAATGCCGATGAAGCTGATCGGATGAAAAGTGAGTTTGTTTTGAGTTTTTCACAGGAAAAAAACTATCAAATTCAAGTTGAATTCGACTTGTTCAAATTGCCAGCAAACACCATCAAAAGAGACCCTCCGCCGGTGCCGAGAAGATCCCCAAAGGACATTCCGAAATGCCTCGAAGAAGCTCAGAAAAACTCTGGAGTTCTTGACATCCGTGGTAAGTTTTTTATTTGAGTAAGCCAAATGAACACATAATTTTTCAGGGGAGAAACACGTAGTTCAATTGAAGGATTTGGAGGTATTGGAGGAGATCAACCACGGCAGCAGCGGAACTGTTTACCGATGCAAATGGCAAGGAGAAGTCATGGCGGTGAAGTCAATGCCTCGAACTGGTGACCCGGAGACTATGGGCAAAGTTCTGATGGATTTGGATGTGATCCGAATGGCTTCCGCCTGCCCGCACATTGTTCGGTTCTACGGATACTATATAACTGAGGTGAGCAAAATTTTGAATCCTGCGTGTGACTGAAACGAAACAACTTCAGGGCGACATCAAGATTTGCATGGAACGCATGGCCACCTGCTTCGACAGCCTTCTCCGTAAAATGAAGGCGACCGATCCATCAGCGAGTATCCCAGAGAACATTCTTGGAAAGATGAGTGTCAGCGTGGTCAATGCTCTTCACTACTTGAAAACCAACCATGTAAGCATGTTCCAAACCAAACACAATAAGCCGTTTATTTAGAAAATCATGCACCGTGACATCAAGCCATCAAACATTCTTCTCGACTGGAGAGGTGTCGTCAAGCTCTGCGACTTTGGAATATCTCGTCGACTCGTGGATTCGAGAGCTTATACCAGACAGGCGGGCTGCTATTACTACATGGCACCGGAACGATTCAATGTTGATGCGAGTTCCTATGACATCCGAAGTGACGTTTGGTCGTTGGGAATCACTCTTGTTGAGCTGGCAACTGGAAAGTACCCGTACTCCGGAAACGATTGCGCAATTGCCTCGGAAATTGTGCACGGAGCCATTCCAAGACTTCCGTCTATGGAAGACAATGATGGCGAGGTAAAGGTTAACGCTCTTCCATAGAGATTTCTATTCATTTCAGGGTCTTCGATTCTCGCCAATGTTCCATGACTTCGTGGAGAGATGCCTTCAGCGAGACCCAAGAGACCGACCAAATTTTGACGAACTATTGGTATTGAACGAATCGTTTTTCTAACCAATAATTGTTGTTTCAGCATCATCCGTTCATCCTCCATCACGATGCGGAGGAAACTGACGTGGAGGATTGGCTCGAAGACCTCATGTCATAAACGGAACAAAATTTTATAACAGTTTCTGTAAAAAGTCTAACTAAAATATTTTGAATTGAAAAATATGTACATTTGTGAACTACTATGAAATTCTATTCTTAATTTATTTCTGAATTCGGATAATATCTTTTATTTTTCTGTATATTGCTCATTTGATAAAGTCCCTCCTGTAACCGAACAGATTTCACTTTTTTCATACGATACTGACACGGGCATCGCTATCTTTTGTTCACATTCTCTCAAAAACAGATATTTTATCATTATCAAGAAATCAATTTGATACGCGCGACGCATCACTGTTGATTTCAATTTTCTCTCTTGTCAACGTCTTTTCGATATCATTGACGACTAATAGCAGCGATTTTGTTGTTCGATGCCACACCACAGTCTTTTTTTTCGTTTCTGATGCTTTACTTCTGAACACATCAGCTGTCCGCGTTTCAGGGTAGCTCGATACTGGTGCAAAGAACGGTTATGAGTTTAGCGGAACTGCTCCATTTATCCGGACATCTTACTATCAATGGTATTTTTTAATTGATGTTATCGTGAAAGTATTTGCATTCCAGGTAAAACTTACGCGGCAAACTGGGAAGACGTTATAGAAGGAGTCCGTCTCGGGGAGCCGGGTGCGCATGGAACTGTATACCTGTGCGAGTTTGAAAACAACTTAATGGCGGTGAAATCAATTCAATGCAATGGAGCAAACGAGTTGAGAATCGCTGAAAACGATCTCAGAACGATTCGTTTGAGTCACCCGAACATTGTCAAGTATTATGGTTTCTTCATTGTAGAGGTAAATGTTTCTCTCTTTCTATTTACTAAAAGAGGTTGTTCTAGAACTGTCTCAAAATTTGCATGGAAAACATGGCTGGTTGCTTTCATCAGTTTCTGCAGACGACCGGACTTCCAATTCCAGAGAATGTTGTTGGGGTAGTGAGTGTAGGTGTGGTTAAGGCACTCGACTTTTTGAAGACGAACAACGTAATTTTCATTATGATAACTTCTGTCACAACGAATTTGTGTTAAGATCATGCACCGGGACATCAAGCCATCGAATATTCTAATGAGTATGAGCGGTATAGCAAAACTCTGTGACTTCGGAATCTCGCGAGAACTTGTTCAGTCTCGTGCTCATACCAGAGACGCCGGATGTCTTCTGTATATGGCTCCGGAACGGTTTACGGGTAGTGGCTCGTATGGCATTAAGAGCGATGTTTGGTCATTTGGAATAACTTTGGTGGAATTGGCAACAGGACAGTATCCATACCCTGGAAAAGAATACGATATCATGGTAGCCATCACGGAGAAAGATGCACCTAGGCTCAATCCAGTGAGAATTGTGTTTTGCAACCACTTAAAAAGGAATGTGTTTCAGAGCAACTTTTCCCAGCAATTCTGTGATCTTGTAGAGCGATGCTTGCAGAAGGATCCAGATAGACGACCAACGTTCCGTGATCTTCTGGTACACACATGTTCAGATAATAATACGATGTGCAAAAAAAAATTTCAGAATGACCCATTCATTCAGCAATATAGCGGAAATACGGATGCAGAAGAATGGGTAGCTGATGTTTTGTCGAAGTAGACAATAAATGGAACAGTTTGCAGCATGATAATCGTTTAGTATTGTTTTCCTTCTCATTTAGTGTACAATATCTTAATAAAAAGTTCAAACTGGTTCTGTTTCAATCGGTAGCAATATTTTGTCTCAGTTTTCTGCCTAATTGTAAGTTGTATGCACTGTTTTTCATCCGTGCTATTCATTTTTGGAAGCTTCTCTTTACACTTCCTACATAAAGCCCATTGTTTTTTTGGTTCCGTATCGATTCCTGCCCACACACTCCGATTTTCTGCGCGGCAATCGCAATGCGCAATCAGATCGCAGCTGCTCCCCCTACTCCCGTCAGTGCCGATCCCCAACATAGAACACACAAAGTCCAGAGAGAGTTAGAGAAACCGCGGGGCCTAGTCCATACGATGTGCGTTTCCTCGGCCGCACAGAACGATGTAGACGAGGAGGAGGTCTTGCACTCGCATCTCCTCCTCTTCTCGCCGCCTCGTTTTGCATTCATAGTCGAGTCGTGTCGTTATTCGGACGTCTCTGGAATATTTGAGAGGATCACCAACAGCTTTCCCGACACTTGTCCATCCCTCGACGGACGGTTTGTGCACATGAAACGAGTGCTGCGACGCTCTGTTTCAAAGTATACGAGCACACTGTTCAAAATCATATGCATCCTTGTCCTTTGCTCGTTCATTTTCTACTTGAAGTCCGAGGAACGAGCCGTTCAACAGGTTTGTTGAGCATAACCCTTATTGAAAAGAAAGTTAACGTTCAGGAGATAGCAATCAATGCTCCGAATTCAGTCCTGGAAGCGGAGGAGGAGGTGCCAACCGTAAGTGCTTTCGGTAGTCGTTGAAGCATTTCCTTCACTTTCAGTACAATAACAACTCTAAAGACCAGGAGTTCATAGCAGCTGTATTGGTATTCTGTGCTACACGGCCCGATGCGCTTCGGAACCATTTATCTCAAATCCTAGCGTAAGAATAACTTGTTCTAATCACTGTTATCTGTTATCTTGTAGTCAGCGACCTTCCCATTATCAATACCACATCGTTATCAGTCAAGATGGCAACAAAAGCGCCGTTGCAGAAGTTGCGCAGCGTTTTGTGAAAGACTTCCGGAACGTCACACATATTCAAGTGAGTTTTCTGTGTTCCCCTGTTCAACTATACAATTCTCACGCATCGTACATTGTTTAGCATGAAAAACTGGAGACGAAAAAGCGCAATAACTACCCTGCAATATCGGCGCATTATAAGTGGGCCCTGGACAAGGTGTTCGACGAGTTCCGTTACGATCATGTCATTGTGACTGAAGGTTAGTTGACTTTGAACCGACGGCTCCCAGAGATTACAACCATCGCCTTCTTGTGTGGCCGAAGAATGTGTTTTTTTTTCAGATGACCTTGACATTGGTAACGATTTCTTCTCGTATTTCCGCTGGGGGAAACAAGTTCTCAATGCGGACGACACTATCTGGTGAGTGTTTTTGAAAGATCTTTGGAAGAATTGTTTTTCAAAACAGGTGTATCTCGGCTTGGAATGACAATGGAGGTGGGGCACTGATTGACTTGCAAAGGGGAGATCTGGTCTGGAGAACGGACTTCTTTCCGGGACTTGGATGGATGCTCACGAAGAAGTTGTGGAAAGAGCTGTCTCCCGGGTTCCCAGCTGCTTACTGGGATGACTGGATGAGGAAACCAGAGGTGCGGAAGAACAGATCATGTGTCCGACCGGAAATCAGCAGAACGTCTCACAACATGAAACTGGCAGGAAAAGGATCCAGCGGGTAGATATAGAATTTCATTTTGACTTCACAGCAGCATTTATTCAGTGGCATGTATAAAGACTATCTGAGCCGGATTAGTGCATCTCAGTTCAACATTGACTTCTCTCTTCTTCCAACGTCACTTGTCAGCAAGAAGTCCTACGACCAACGTCTTATTGAGGACATTGAGGTTGGCTGAGTACTTTTGTTTCTTTCCCTATAATCGTTTCCGTCAGAACGCGCGTCCGCTGAACTTGGAGAACGCGACAAGCATGGTGAAAGCCTACAATTACAAGTGAGAAACATGACTTTTTGTTTTTCAATAACACTTCTTTTTCTCAGGATTGTGTACAAGAACATAAGGGACTGGCACAAACTTGCTGCGCATTTCAAGTTGATGACTGACATCAGGGTACGTTAATTGCTTCCTCGAGTCAAGCACAACTTCATGAAGCCATTTGATGCTGATGTGGGGGTCTTTCAGGGTGGCATGCAGCGTACAGCATATTACGGCGTTGTCACGGTGATGTTCAAGAAGTGCCGTGTTTTCTTGGTGCCTGAGCCAACGTACCAAAATCCTAAAGCTCTCATGGAATACGTCTACGATTCAAGCTGGGACAAACAAAATCGGTTCATTGAGTTCGAGGCGTACTACTGTAAAACGAAGAAGTACACTGGGAAATGCGACCCTTACAGTCCGGAAATGATAGCTTTCTTCAAGCGGAAAGGATGGAGGAAACGATTAGAGGACTGGGGCGAGATGATAGTTGTTTAGTTAGAAGGTACGTGTACAAATAGGGGATGAGTCATGTTTTCGTCACACCAAACATTTTGTGAATATTTCCTCTCGCACTACTTCTCTCATTCTTCTCTCGAGAATGTATTCCAAATTATTCACGCTGCTCACCCTCTTCTCACTTTCTTCAATTTCGGATGCGTACGTAAATTGCATCAACTCCTTCAACGGAGAGACGTTTGGAGTTGTGCAGTGCAGCACGAATTATTGCAAAAAGTATACGGGAAGCTCGGGAATTGTCAGCAACCTACATAGGCTCAACACTAAAGAAGTTACTTTCAGGTTCAACTATCTTGCGATGATACGGGTGATTGCAAACGCACTTTTGAACGGACATTTCAAGGTCCGGTGCAAGTAAGCAACCCATTTTCAAAACCCATTCATAATTCATTCCAGTTGTACGCTTGCATGTCGGACCAATCAACCCGCCAAACATGTTGCTGCAATTACGACTTCTGTAACGGTTCATCTAGCATTCATAATACTAATATTTATGCGCTTGTATTGGTAATTATGATAAGTTATTCATGCTATGACTCTCTTCTTTGTCTTCTCGGCGAGATCCTTTCCGCTTTGCTCTCTCATCTTTCAGTTGTTCCACTATCTCGTTGATATGCTTGTCTTTGGTCTCCGGTAGATAGAATATCAGCATTAGAATGCATCCAACACCCGGTATCACAAAAAAGGCGACCAGAACCAGAGGACCTAAATACAATACTCATATGTTTACCATTAGGATTTGCTCATTGTTTTTGGCCAAAATGAATAAATATGCGGTTACTTTCTGTCTTACTCACCTATTAGTTTGTAAAGTGGGAACGTCAAAAACGCCAATATCAATGCAATTGTATGATTCACACCCAGCACCAACGACTGCGCAGCGGCTCTACAATTGATAGGAACTAGTTCTGAAGTTATGAACCAAGCGATGGGACCCATTGCAATACTGAGAATTCCGAAGTGAAATTGCGTTTTTCTGGGTACCCGGTACCTGTATGAAACGCCATGGAGTATCAGGCACACAATACATCCGTATCCAACATTCTCCCAGAATTCCGACAGTATCGCACTTATCGAGAAACCCAAAATAGCTGTGACATTGACTGCGGCGGTTCCAATTAGCAGCCATTTCCGAGAGAATTTTTCAACTGTCACCATCCCTCCGATAGTGCTCAAGGTACTAAAAACACTAATAAAACCACTCTCTTCCCTGAAATTCTACCTAATAAATAGCATTATAGTTGACACGTTTTCTGCTGTATCATAAGTGAATCCGACATCCATTAGAAAGTCTGTGGAGTAGAAAATGACTGGCCACACAGAGGCTGTTAATTGCATTGTCGCAAGTCCCAAAAGAAATCCTCGTCTAGTTGGCTGATTGGAGAAAATGTCGAAGATGGAGCCAGTCCTCTGATTTTGCATCTCTTCCCTTTCCATTTTTAAGTCGTTCAGCACATTCGCCTTCTCCTCCTCGTCAGTGATGTTTTGATAGAATTTGAGCGCCCTTCCGGCTTCTGCGCCGTCATTTTTGGTCAAGAACAGATATTTGGGCGATTCCTTGAGGAACACGGATAGAAAACAAGCTATAGCTGACGGAACGATGGACACCCTGCAATCTCATTCCACATCGTTAGATGGACTAGAAATTCTCCAATTTACGCGATGAGTCCGACGAGATTTTGACCTAAGATTGCTTGCATGCCGAAAAGTCCTCCTATCAGATTGGTGACGACAAAAGCCATCTCGCCGTTAAAGGAGATAAGTCCTCGCATGTGGACCGGCGAGCTTTCCTGGAAAACGAGCTGGTGTTTGACCCATCGGTGCTCTTTGTTGTTTTCGCTTGGTACTTTCTCATTTTTCATTCCTCTCCCGTTTCGAAATGCATTCCTTGGCCAATGCCTCATTTCTGCCTCGTTTACTCACAAGATGAGCTTTTTATGGCTGTTTGGTGCACTCACATTTTCATTTCAATGTGGCCAAAAAGGAGAAGCTAGGCTTCCCATTAGTGGAATGAAACAACGGGTGAAGAGAGAATTTCCGGGAGAAAATAGAAAAAGAGAAGAGGGACCGACCTGGAAGAGCAGAATAAGCCCATTCATGGAGATTGCCGCCGAAAGAGACATGACCAAACGGGAAAAGCCGAAAAGCGAGGGAAACTTGAGAATTATGGAAAACAACGCTATGAGTGCAGATAAGAGACTTCCAAATGTTCCAAGGCAGAGTGTCCCTGAAAACATGCGTAACGCTGATAAGAAACTGACAATTTACATTTCCTGCCGATTCTGTCTGCAATTCCAGCTGAAATTATACTTCCGGCGGCAAAACCAATGAAATAAACAGCCAGCATCGCTGACCATGCCCATTCGAATTCACTTTTTGACATTGTCATTGGCTCATCCGCAGATTGATTCAAAAACAGCCGGAAACTCCCGATGGCAGTGTTGGGGTAGGCGTTTGTGTAACCCATCTGTTGGTTGGTTTTATTTCATGTTTTTGGTTGAACTTGTTACCTGAAATATAGCAGTCACCGCTAACACCGCGGATAGTGCAAGAAGTCTCCAGTTTATTTTCTGTTGCATGGTTTCTGTAAAATACGTGATTTTCAAAAGCTTTCGCGTGAAATAGGAATGAAAGCAGGGGGAAAGTTGTCATGGTGAAAAATGAATGGGAATAGCATTATGAGAGCCTGCCAAAGCTGCCTACGTCACGTGTTCACAGATGGAAGCTCAAACAACAACAAGAACCCTCCGTTCGTATCACTATATCAGAATTTCCCCTTTCCTTCACCGATAAACGTGGTCATTGGGGCGAAAGTGTTCAGTGTAACATTCGCGGCAAACAAATGTCAAGAGGTCACTTTTTCGCGGCTTTGCAGTAATGTAAAGTGAGAAGAAAAGAAAAAATTGGAACCGAAAAAAAGAAGAGGAAAATAGAAAAGAATGAAGAAGTGAAACCTAATGCAAATGCAGAACCGGAAATCGATACTTTTAATGGGACCACATGTCCTTTGAGAAGGAATTTTGAAAAGGTCTCGTTCTCTATTGTGAAATTTTGAAGTTTATTGCGAAATTTATTGGGATGAAAAGAAAAGATGAATAGAAACACAAAATACGAAAAATTCAGAAGCATTTCTCCTGGGCTTCGAAGACGCTGATTTTGTCAACGGACTCAAGGTTGTGAGCAAAGGTGTTGTCGCCGAAGACGACAAATAGCATGGTCTGGAATGAAAATCCACTTGGGGCGTGAGATTAATATTTGCTTGGAAAACGGAGACACGCTCTGCCGCTTTCATATCATATTTTGTGCCCTAAAGTCCAAAAGATGAGAAATCATACGTCTGACACAGAGAACTTTCTCCGAGTCGGACGTATTTTGTTGTCTCTTGTCTTTCTATGTTAATTGATAAGACACACTACAAAATGCGCCTTTTCAAAAGCCACTGTAGTACCTGCACGTCAGAACAGGTGACGGACATTGTCGAGTTTGATTCCTTGTCGGTTTCCTCTTCGATCTGTAAGCGAAACTTTCAACATTCTGTGGTAGGTGTCCAATTTCATACTCCACGTCCGTAGAGCGAGTGGATGAATCCAACTTGGACCCATTTGTTCTCCTCGTGCAAAGTGCATTCCAGTGGAGCTCCAATATCATCCCAGCAGGCACGTCCGGTGCTGTTCTTGTTGTTGACCTCCGAGAACATCAAGTTCTCCTGATCGGCGTGGACTTCGACTTCGAGAGCCTGGACGTCTTCGCCAGAGTGGAACTTCTCAACTGAAAAAAGGTATTCCCTGATTTGAAAAGCCTGGTAGACTATGAAACACTCTTGCTCGTTCAGCCTCTTCACTACTAACCGTCATCATTCGTGGTGAATCCGACAACTCTGCAACGCAGATCCTGCAGCTCCTTCGGGACAATGGACTGATACGTGGCGTCAGTGAGACTTGGCTTGAAGTTGAGACGAGACACTCTGTTTGGGTGTGGGTACTTGTCGCAGAAGTGTTCCTCGACAATAGCGTCGATCTTCATGAGAGCCATGTCTCCCTCGATGCGGAATGCGAGCATTGCCTTGTGATAGACGTCCTTGGTTCCCCTCTTGAGAATGATTGCTTGACTGTCCAGGTTGCTGAAAATTGAGGTTGCAAAGCTTCTGAAATGCCAACCTACGTCTCCGATTCCGGGAAGCACTTGGCACTGGTAAGCACGACGGATGGGGAGAGAAGACTTCCAGTGCAGGTAGAGATATTCTTGTACTTCATGTCCCTGGTCAGAACCTTAACTGACCCGTAACACACCGAACGATACGTTGCACTTTACCTTGACCAAGTACGGATGTCGGTCCCACATGGACGGGTCCGAGAGGTACATCGAACATGCCCAGCCGGAGAGCAGAGCCAAGAGACAGATTCGCAACATTATTTTGCAACCGAATGAAATGTTGCCGGAGAGCCGTCAATCCCCTGTTGTAATATCCGCTTTCAGAAAAAAACCATCGGACACATGCCCCGACACATTCCTTCAAACACCCACACATCGACCAGAAAGAAAAAAGTTTATTGGAAAGCAAAAGCTTGTCTTCCGAGACGTCGCATGATCGGGAATCATGCGATTTCATGGAAGAAATATTTGAGAATTCAATAATGATTGCATGCAACAAAGCAAATTGACTGACTGTTTGGAAAAGTACCCAGAGTGTCTGAATATCATGAGAAGTGAAAATATGAAAAGGGCAGAATAATCGAATAAATAGTGGTTAAACATGAAAAAACGAGTATATCTTAGAGTTCGGAGTGAGCGTCACCGATAACGTTGTCACTGCGGTCATCGGCATCGGAGCCCTTGGAAATGACCTCACGGATTTCGTCATCGTACGTCTTCCATTCTCCAATAATTCTGGTGGCAGAGTCAAGTTTTGGCTCCTTGGTCAAGGGGTTGTTGCACTGAAAATACAAGTCTGAGATTTTTCGAAATAGTGAACAGTCTTACCAAGTCGATGGTCTTGGCGTTCTTCTTGCTAGCATCGTCACACCAGGTCTCGCACCAGAGCCATTCCTGTGGCAACGACTTGATCTTGACTTGATGGATCATGTTGTTGGGAAGATCCTGATCCAAGTTGGCCAAACTGTTCGGGTCACCAGACAGTCCTTGGTACTGACCACGAAGACGGTCTCCGGCGGCGATTTGACGGAACTTCTGGAGATCAACAACGTAGAGAGCACTAATGTGGTAGCGTCTCCCAGCAAGATGGTTTGCCCAGTATCCTTGCTTCCAGAAGCGGAATCCGTCCATTTCCTTTCTGCTCTCACAGAATGGAACGTATCCGTATGGGGCGTTGCCAAGGTCGAACTTCATCAATTCCATCAAATCGGCACGGATAACTTGGTCGGCATCGACGAAGATGATCTTCTGGACGTCAAGTGGGAAGAGCACGTCGAGGAACAGAATCTTGTATCCCCACATGATTCTCTGCTTCTCCTTTTGTTGATGGAGCCATCTGGGCCACTTGTACTCGACGAGCTCATACTCGAAACCGTAGTGCTTGGCGAGGGTTGGAAGAGTTTCTTTGAATTGCGGCGACAAGTAGTTCTTCAGCAACCAGAATTTGACTGGCGATTTGGTATTCTTCATGACGGAAACAATCATAATTCTCATGAATCGCTCGTACAAATGTCCAGATGCGAGAGAGAACACGTTGATCGTCTCTTGTGACTTTTCCTTGTTGCTGACCAAGCTGAAAATGAAATGTTTGTTATTTGCAACAATTGTCTAGTTCTTACTTGCTCAGACTGCTCCAAACACCTTCTTCATCGTCGGAAAGCACATTTCTCTCCTCCATACCCTCTCGCTTCTCGACACGAACTCTGACAGATTTTCCGGTGAACGAGTCAATGACAACTTGGAGAACATCCTCGCCAATCTTCTCGGCTCCGACGTGAGTTCCGATCTTGTAGATCTCGGCAGACTTTCCTTCACGGATCTCTAGTTTCCATGCTCCCGGGTTAGCCTTCAGCTGGAAGTATCCCAAGTTGGCCATGACAATGGTGTCGAATTGCTTGGGGTTCTTGTCGGTTCCGAGAGTGAACTGCAAGCCTCTTGGTGGCTGTCCGCTGACTTCATCGAAACATTGTCCTTCAACGAGGAGATGCTGCAGAGCGAAGACGGCGACAACGTCTCCGTTGGCTTGTTCCATCTTGATGTTGTCCAAGTCGTACTTGGCAGACACAGCTTCAACTATCCACGAGTCTGGGGCTTGGAGGGAGAGAGTGAGGAGCTGTTTGCTTGGGAGGTTGTCGAATCTGAAATAACAAACGTACTGGTTGTATTTTTGAAATTGTGTGGTACCTGACGACATTGTTATTCAAATTTCCGCTATGGTCAAAGCTCAGCTCGTTGGCAGCAGCGTATCTGTAGAACCTCTTGAGAGGCAGCTCGGAGTGCTTGTCCTTCGGGTTCATCACAAGTTTGATGTCGCAGTTTGTGACCTTCTTAATCAGTTGCAGGATGGTTCCAAGCTTCTGAGCCTCCATCGTCAGTGGATCAATGACAGCAAGCACGTCGATGGCTGGTTTGTCAGATTCATCGGCCGGAAGAGTGACAACACTGTGCTCGTCTCCCTTGATCGAAACCCAAGTACGTTTCTGAGAAGAAGCGTGCTTCCCGATGAGTCCAGCTATCGCGAAGACGACGTTGGAGCCGGCGCCATTGGCAGAGCTATACTCCCATTTTCCCAAGTGAGACGAAATGACTTCGGCTCCTCTGGTCAAGAGCATGTTCTCGAGAAGCTTGAAATCAGCCGCCTCAAAGTGCTCGTTCTTGTCGAGTGGTCCGATTTGCAGAGTGTTTCCAACAACAACACGGTCTCCAGCGGCGATGTCCAGAAGACTCTTGATGATGTTGGCTTCGGTACGGGTGCGCTCGCAATTCAGCTTCTTCTTGTCAGCAAGGAACTTGGCAGTGTCCATTCCTCCAACACTCAAGTCATCGAATGTCATCTTTCCGGAGATAAAGTCGGCGGCATATTCCTCATTGCTCAACTTCAGAATCAATCGCTTAGCTTGGTCCATCGGAAGGTAGTCCAGAGCGGCACGAATGTACGAAGAGATGCTGTTGGCTTCACAAGTCTTCTCCAGATTCTCGGGGTTGAAAATAATTCCAACACGGGATTTGGCAGATGACTTGAGAGTTTGAAGAGAGCTGTAGATGAAACGACGTCCATCGACCGAATCGGCGTCGGCGACGACCCAGAAGGTGACTGGCTGAAAATTGAAGCATAGAGATTAGTTTGAAAACTTGCTCTTACCAAGATCGCGTCGTTGGTGGCTTTCTGAAGATACTTCGTCGTCTCAAGAATGCATCTAGCCTTGTCAGCTTCCAAAGCACTCTCAGCTCCCTTCAGTGTTTTGCATTCCTTTGATTCCAGCAAATCAATGTACGTACGCTTGCTTGGAGCGGACAAGATTCTCTTGTTGATTCTTGGCATAACCTCCTTTTGGTCCAACACCCAGTTTCCGACATTCATACGATCAGTGAGTTTTCCCTCCATGATAGCTCTCTGGATCTTCGGAGATATCTTCATAACTTCCATCATGATCGTCTCCTCGATATTGTCACCGCGAACACCTTCATCGTCGAGAATGAAACCGTTGAGCAAAACTTTTGGCGCAGAGTTGAGTCCTGTCTTTTGGAGGAACTCGTATCCGTGCTTGCGTCCCTTGTCGTAGTCAGAGTCGGCTCCAAACACCTCCTTGTACACGGCGTCTCCATACTTTCCTTCGAAGAACTCCTTGAGGTCCTTGACAGTCGGATCCTGGGATCGGTACTTGTCGAGGAAGTTGTTGAGTACTTTCAGAGCTTCAGTGTTGGAATGGTCGATCGAGACAAAGTTGAACAAGTTGAGGAGACCAACTCCGAGATCGTTCTCTCCCGTGGCTTTAGGGTCGTTGTTGACGGCGAAGATGTATCCGATTCTCATGGCGATATCGTGGCTGTTGAAGGTTTGTCCGATTCTCAAGAACTTGCGGCCTTCAGCTGTGCTCGGGTCGACGATGAACACTAAGTTGAACAAGTTGCGAGCAATTGGACGGATCATTCCAGGGTAGTACGGCTGGAGCATCAGTTTCACACTGTTTCCCCACTGCTTGTACTTTTTGTCAGTGTCCAAGTTATTGATGAACTGAAATACAAAGAATATAGGATTGGAATGCTTGTTTGTGACTTACGAATGGATATCCCTCTCTGTAATCAACGGCGTACGTAGCCTTCTCATCGTCGGAGGTGTCCATGCCAACAAGAATTGAAAGGTATTCACGCTGAAATTCTTTTCATTTTCTTCCTGTTTCCTGGAAATGTAACTCACGTTGATGCCCATTCCATGGAATCCCTGAGCCAGTTTATTTTCTTGTTTGAGCAGGTCGGCAAGCTTGAACAAGTCCAGGCTGTTGATGTCTTGGTTGATCCCGTTGATGTACAGAGAAGTCTCTCCGACCTCGATGCCGTTCTCTTCCAACAACTTGCGGTTCTGGAGGACTTCCTTGCGGAGCTTCTCGGAGACACTCGTCTTGGCGAGGGAACGAGCGTGAGTCGGGAAGTTCTGCGAGTACTCCTCCAGAGTTCCGATGGCTTCTGCTGGTCCGGCATTGACGATCTTCTGTGCAGCCTGATAACTGAGATCTTGCAGTTCCCATCTCTTCAGCGGCGTCAGCTCATCAGAATCCTTGAGGTTCACACGGAAAGATTCGATTTGCTCAACAGAGTCCGGATGGAGTTCTTTGAGAAGCTTGATGTTGAAACCGAACAGATCCGTCTCGTCCTCCTCGACGTTCTTCTTCTCGTTGCTCTCATCAACAGCCTTGTATTCAGTGTTCTTGATGGCCAGCTCAACTCCATATCCGGAAAGGGAGACTGGGTGAGACTTGACGTTCTTCGAGAAATGACGGAAGATGAGACCGGTCTTCTGGGTCTTCGAGAGCGTGGCCCAAGCCTTGGCAAACGAAGCAGTTCCGAGTTCTCCGTAGATGATGACAACCTTCTTCGATTCCTTGCTGCCGATAAGATGGTCAGATTCGAGAACCTGGCTGTCCTTCTTAGCATCCTTTATCATCTGCTCAATCTTATCGTACTGGCAAGACACTTGCTCTCCAACGACGGCAAACACATCGCAATTCTCTCCATACTCCACAGCAATCTAAAAGATGATGATGAGGAATAAGAGATACATAATGGAGAGTTTTACCTGCTGGAAAGATTGAACACGAGGAGAATACTGTCTGAGAGCGAGGGCAAACTTCAAGAGGTCCACCGACGACGACGGCAAGATCTTGGTAGCTGTCTTGATGGTGTACTCGTATTTTTGCTCATCCGTCACTAAAAATTCAATATTTTGAAGAGAAAAATCGAATGCTGACTTACATGTTTCCCACTTCAAGGTACCAGCATCTTCGTTCACAATATTGATAAATTTGAAGAATAGTTTTTCATCCTCATTGGCGATAAATTCACTGAAAATTATATATTTCAAATTTTCCCAGGAATTTTTTACAAACCTTGCTTCAGCCAGGAGAGACGTCGAATCCCAATTAGCTTTGAGAGAAGTGTGTACTCCCTTCCTGTCGAGGGCAGCGATGAACGCCAATTGGCAGAAAAATAATATAAAACCTGTCAGGTTCATATCACCTAAAAAATGTGAAAATTGTGTGGAATCCAACAAAAAATTACAAAGAACGAGAAGAAAAGGCCAAAAACGAGCCAAGATGGGGCAAAAATGACCAGAAACGATAAAATCTGTCGTGGCTAACGAGTAATGCTTACGTAGTCACAGCAAACGCGCCAGCAAAGCCCCCTTTGCGCACTCGCTCGCGCGACGGTTCTTCGCGTGCCGCAGTGTACGAAAAACGCATTTGCATACGCCGCAGCAAAAGAAACATGGGGAATGGAAAGAAAAACAGTTTTTGATAAGAAAGACCAAATATTTATAATGATTATCAAATAAATTTCAAAATATGAATTCCATGAACATGAAAAACGTAACAAGACAGTTAGCAACAAAAAAGAAAATACTGAACAGAATATCTGCCCAAGAGAAGAACCGCTGCCATATTATTCGATTCTTCTCCGTCGAGTCCTGCTCGTCGAGATACTTTTTGATTTCATCCATACAAAACCTGAGTTCCTGCACAAGATCGGCGGGTTTTGAACAAAAATCTTCCTCTATCTGAAAACGAGCATTTTTCTTCAATGTAAATGAACAGAAAACCGTACTTCTTCCAAAGACATCTTGCAATCATCCGAGAACAACTTGTAGACCCAGTAGGGCGGGTTTGCATCCAGGTAGAGCATCCTTTCATGGGCAAAAATGATACCGACAGAGATTAACACAGCTATGACAGATATCACAAACTCGACAAGCACATACATTCCTGGAAGGTCAAAATCAGACAATTCAGTGATTCTACTCCCACCTAGCAAAGGAATTCCTTCACTACTCCTCGGCATTTGACCCGTGACCATATCTAAGATAACTGCCATTGTAAGCATAGTTGTCAAGCCAAGAGACACCTGAAAACTCAAAGTTCAAGTGAAATATCTTTATACGCAACTCACATGCTCCTCTCTGTCTCCATGTACTCCATGAGGTGTGAACAATCCAATATTTGACACTGTGACAATCAAAAACGATGGAAGAAGAATGACGACAATGTAATAAAGAGGCTTTCTTCGGAGTTCCAAGTAGTAGAAGATCTCTTCGTAGACGTTGAAACCACCCAATGTATCTCCGTATTTAGTTGTCATTTTTGTTGCATTGAAAGAAACAATGTCCCATTCGGAGTTCTTCTGAAAGTGTCAGAGATTTACTAGACTTGCATAGAAAGTGTAACTACGCTTTTCTTTGGCACAAATGTATCGAGAACATTAAAACTGATCGCATGTGCCTGATATGACCATGAACCAAACTGAAGGGCACATAACTGGACATCAAATGGGAATGAAAGTACTGACATAGGACATGTCAAATCAACTAGCTGAAACTTTTTTTCAGCAAGGACTCATTTTTGTACTCGCCTTGTTGAAATCAACTTCCACTCTCCCATCATATCGGACTCTTGCGTTATGATTTTCCAATGGTTCTGTTTCTTCCACTCTGAATAATTTCACAATAAATGAACAAATCTGGATAAAAGGAAACTATTGACCTACGTGTTAAAGATATAGCCATCTGGAATCCAAATTTGTGACTTCGGAATGATAATTCGCTCAATTCCATTCCACTCTTTCGGATCCCAGGTTAGATAGTCGTCTTTCCAACTTTGAGGGAACCACAGCAAGATTTTGATTTGTTCGTTTTGCTCATTCTGAAACAATGCAATTGAAGTCTTGTACTGCTATGTTTTTATTCCAACTATCTAGAATAGACTCTTGTATGTTACCAACAAAACATTGAGAGTATCAAATTACTCCACTCACCACCTCTACCAAGTTGTAAATCTGTGGCTGTACCGTCACATTGAGCACACTGGAATAGTTGCGAACCGGCCTTGTATACTGATAGTAATCGCTGAGAAGATGCTTTGCCAACTCCCTCTCATTCTTCTCCACTTTCTCCACCACTTTCTCTTTTTCTTTGGTTTTTTCTGAAAGTTTCGAAACTCAATCCCTGCAACCGTCATTCTTCAAATAGATATGTTCTGGCTGAACTCGACATGTAAACTCCGAAAAAGTTTTGCGGGTGGCGGATGGCCAACGCAAGGCCAGTTGAGGCCACGGATTTATTTGACTACGGGAGAAAATCTGTCGGGCGAGGAAACGTCGGAAGCGAACAAAGTGGAGGATTTGTGAGTTTATGTGTTATGGTTGGGGCCTGCTTCCTGACAGTTGGCAGCTCACAAAACTAACAAAAAAAGTGACGAGGTTTTTAGAATTTCGGGATTCTGGAGAATTATATGGTTACGATATTTTCGAAGCAAATGCCATAAGAATTTTGAAAAATAAAGAACTCACCGCATTTGGCGAAAAAAAGTGCAATACTAATGAATAAAACTGATGAGATTCTGTACATAGTTTATAAATATTGATGAAGATCAGATCCAAAAAGAAAAATTGATAAAGAGATAGTGGTACGGATCCAGATTCACTCTTATTCCTAAGCTCTAGTGAAAGACGGTATATCGCAGCCAAAGAATAATCGTCTTGTTCAACACGCGATTTATTTGCTTTGGATGAAGTATTTGACTGTGGGAATATTGACCTTAGATTTCTTTCTTCTCTCTTTTTCTGCCAATCTTCATCTTAAAGTGGTACACTACGTGTTGTAACGGTTCGGGTGGGAGATGCACAAGATTAAGTGCTTGTTGCTCTTTCCATCGCAAACCGCCCACTGTTATGTTGCAGAGATCTCGGCCGCAAGAGGGAATGACAGTTTTGAGGGTGTGAAGTTGGAGTGCATTAACCATGAGATTCTATGAGTAACACCGATTGTGCTGTAGTATACAACCCAAGAGAACTTGCGAAATTACACGAAAACTTTTATAACTGAAACTGGAGATCGAGACATAATAAAACGTAAATTTTAAAACTTAAGTAGGCTCTGGAAATTAAGGAAAAACAATATAACTTTCAAATTTCATATCAATTGTTAGCTTGGAATCAAATCCAGGGATAAGATGTCGGGCAGACTCCGCACATTCGGAAACTGTGAGCCATCTGTCCGCGAGCCCTGCCGTCAAAACTGCATGTGGATGGAACTTCACATGGTTGAACATGGTCGTTCATCAGGAACTTGCACTGCCATGACTTCAGATTCTTGACTTCGTTCAAGTCAACTGGATTCTTCATCCATTCAATCACTTGACTTCCGGTGACCACAAAAACGTCTTGCTTTTGAACAATCTGAAAATACACGTATTATCAGAGAATTCCGTGTTGATGAGTTACATCTTTCAAAAAATCTTCGAGAGCGTAAATGGCACCATTATCCGGAAGATATGTCAAGAACTCTGTATCCAAAGTGACAACAAATGGTGCGCGGTTAGTTTTGTAGTGGTTCATGAAGTTACGCATCAGCATTTTCTTCACAGATTCTCTTGAGTCAATTGGCTGGAAAAAATTATTATATCTGGAATTCCTGCTCACTTTGCCTACTTTCAAAGCCCTTGTCAGTGTCTTGTACCATCTCGTATCATCCGCCTGCACATTCTGCACCGGAATCTCCCAAATGCCTCTATGACCGTTGGTCGGACATCTACCATCGCATTCCCAGGCAAGTTTGTGATCCAATGTCTGCGGCCAATATGCTCCATTAGCAAACATTGAGTTATCATAAGTGAAGTTGTTCTCAGCCATCATGCCGAATTGCGCATCTCCTGGTAGCAATGAATAAGATATGGAATCAAATTAATCTTACCTCCAATCTTGTAGTTAGGAGCTCTAGTTCCAATAATCTGCGATCTATCAACATAACTAAACTCTGCGAGAGTTTCGCGCATTCCTTTCTGCTCTCTGAACCATCTTTCTCTAGTCCTTCCAGACAAATCTTCTCTGGTAATTGAGTTCACACTGATCTCGTGTCCTTTACTGTGAAGCCAGAGGGTTTGATCGTAATTGTTCCATTGATGAGAGATGAAAAACGTTCCCTTGATAGCACATCCGTTGGGGTTTCTGATTTTTCCACTGAACAGAGATTTCAAAGTGTTGATGATTCTATCCGTGATTGGATCATCGAAAGACAGCATGACCATTTGAGGAACACGTTTTGGATCCAGGTTGTTTGGTGGTACCTTTCCAGTGCTGAAATTACAAAATTCACTTATAGCCGTGCGTTTGCTGCTTGCCTCGAACAGAAACAGTTTGGAAGTCTGCAAGATCCATCTCTGGGACACTCGGTAGCAGCACCTGGTGGAATTCTTCTCGCGAGGTTTTCTGAACAAGGATTTGTCATTCATGCTTCAAAAGTTAGTATAATTTATTAAGTTAACAGTTTTTCATGCAAATATACAAAAATTAGTTGAAAAGCAAATGATTAGGCAAGTCATGCTACACATTCTCCATTAATAAGGTTAGTGTTGAAGGAACATTCGCAGAATCCGTCTGTTGAACATGTTTGTAGTTTTCCGCAGTCTTTGTAGTTGCTGCATTTTCCTGAAGAAGTAACAGTTAGCTGACGGATACGGAAAGTTCCAAACTTTTTGCTTGGGTTTCATGTTGTGGACCGACAAAAAGCTCTTTGTCGCTCTCATCTTGTGGTATCACACAGTATCCGAATAGACAGGTTGAATTGTTCTGACAAACTGTATTCCGTTCACATTTTGAACCAGGATATGCTGAAAACCGGATTTGAAATTTTGTGAAAAATAAAGTTAGATACCATTCAAAGAAAGTGTTCCAGTTGGCGCAACACAATCTAGTTCTGCATTTGAGTGATTCGTTTTTGCACAGACACAATATCCATTCCGACAGTCTGCTCCTTTACTGCAGAAGCTGGTGTGACAACGCGATCCGGGTTGGTTCTTAAAGCGTATTCTTTTCTATTATCTGTCTCCTATTACTTACCGCTAGTTGACAAATTCCATTAATCATCTCATGGTCATTCCGACATGCGCACCGCTTATCAACACAAATTGCTCCCCCAGTACACTCAGAGTCGAAAGTGCAGAAAGATTTTGGAAATGATCTCGATCGAACGTTATATCTATCGATAATGACACAAGAAGTACGATCTGAACTTGGCGTGTATCCGGGATCACAAGAACATGTTCCAATGATACAAGATGAACCACCGATGCAGACAATTGTGTTGTCACAATTACTTCCCGGATTAGCTGTTCTTGTGAGATTCTGAAACTTCGGATAAACATTGATAAACTGTAAATTTGATTCTACCGTATTGTCGTTTAGCGGGAAGTTAGTGGTGCAGACATTATTGAAAACATAACTTCCTTGAGGACATGAACAGACTGAATTGCTACATGTGGAACCTCCAGAGCATCTTTGCAGGCAAGGTTGGAAACTGCAGTTTGGATCACATGTCTGACCAGGATTCACTGAAAAACTGAAACATAGAAGAACTTTCAAAGAAACGTCATACGGTTGATCACAATGGCAGGTATTGCAGTCGTGACTGGAATCATAGTGAACCGAACTTCAATGATAGGAGTACATCTTCCGGCAGTTGGTTGGAAACCGGTTGCACATTGACAAACGTTTTGGTTGCAAGAGGAACCACCTAAATTACAAGTTGGTTATAGTAAGTCAAAAGTATGCACACCTCTACAAATCATTCCACTATTCTGACAACTTTGTCCCGGTAGTGCATCTCCCAGATATTGAACACAATTGGACCCACTAATCACTCTGTTTGAAGGGCAGGAACAGTAGTTGTTGATACATTGAGCTTCATTTCGGCATGGCGTTGCATCTGGTCGAAGATCACACATTTGGCCAGGAAGTCCCAAAACTGAAAGGGAAAACTTGGTAGAGTGAAAGAAAGCGTTGACAAACATGGAGAGAACGACTGCATTGGAGAGCATCCGTTTCCAACACATGGAGCAGATACTGAACGTTGAATGCAGTTGCACCGGTCACCAATGCAACTCTCAGATTGAGCATAGTAGCCCTGAATGGAAACTGTGTAACTTGAGGTTTGAACTGTTTGTGCTTACAGTTCTGCATTGACATTGATCTTGAATGCAAACTTGATTGTTGCCACATTGTCGAGAACAGCCAACGGCGTCGGGGAGAATCTGTTGGGAAACACAGTTGCAACGATCACCAACACAGCTATCTGGTTGAACGTAGTACCCCTGAAATTATAGCTTTCCTCTAGTCATTCAAATGCCAAGCTCACATTTCTACACTGACACTGATCCTGAACACAAATCTGATTTGTGCCGCATTGATTGAGACAACCTCCAACATCTACTGATGGCTGAACACAGTTGCATCTATCAGCTACACACGTTTCTGGCAGTTGTAAGTATCCGGTTCGACACTGACATCTATCCTGGATACACATCTGATTTATTCCGCATTGCCGGGTGCTGCATCCATCAACTTGTGACATGTCGATTTCTTGAATACAGTTGCAACGATCAGCTACACAACTGTTGGGTGGTTGATAGTAACCCTGAAAAACATCCTTAACTTTTGATCTGACGAGTATTACATACTGGTCTACACTGACAAATGTCTTGAATGCAGATTTGATTATTTCCACATTGAGTTTGTCCACAAGCCATATTTCCCATATTCGAGCATCTTCCATTAATAGCGCCTTGATTGTTTGGACATTTGCAGACACTGTCTACGCATTGAGAGTTGCCAGTACAGATAGTGTTTGTCAAATCACATAGTTCTCCGGGCGCTGAGAACGTGTTAACCGCGATGCATGTTCCGTTTTGAACAGTCTCGCCGCCAGGACATATGCAAATGTTGTTGGCGCAGACAGAGTTTCCAGTGCAAAGAACGGTGCCATCTTCACAAGCACCTCCTGGCTCCGCTGAAACAAATGATTGAATTCAGCACTGAAAGAACCGAAACTCACAAAGCTGGATGACCGACAGCGTTTCACTATTCACACACATTCCATTGACCAAGTCGTAACCAATTGGACAGTTCACTGCTGCTGCATTGACAACACGGTTCACTTTTCTCCTTCCTGATATAGACTTGATGTTTTTGCTGCGCACAGGTGCTTCTTGAGGGTAGCACTCATCAACATCCGCATCATACTGGTCCATGCACTGACAGTAGGATGAAGAGCATTGTGAACCTCCAGAGCATCCAGTAGTCATTCCGCAAGGCGCTCCAATTCTTGATTCGTATCTCACACAAGAATCTCCTTGTTTGAAGTAGTCTTCTGGGCATTTACAGATAAAGTTTGTGCAGACAGAGCCACCGACACAGAAACCTTTCCGACAAGATTCTCCGGGCAGGGCAAGAGTGGATATCACTGGAAATATGCGAATGAGGAAATTTACTGAAAGTGTTCCGTACCTGACATTCTGGGAACACAAGACAAGGAAGATTGAACAAAGTTTCTTCCACATTTGCATACATTTTTCAGACATTGTCTCTGACTTTCACAATGGTCATCACGGAAGCAATACTCTCCAAGCTTCGCTTTCTTCTTGGGTGTAAATCGCAAAAGTTTCCGGTGTGCTGCCTCGTTTACAAAACGTTTTTCTGAATGGTCATGCAGTTAGGATATCAGTAGGCAAACCAAGCAAGATTAGAGTAATTAGAAGAAATTGTTTGAAAAAATACCTCTTGGCGTGCGGACACATTTGTTATCTTTGAGTATGAGTGGATCATTGCAAGTGCACATTCCATCGGCGCAGTGAGAATCTTTTTGGCAACGCTCTCCGTAAGCACATGATGTTCCGGGTTCGGCTGGAAATATAGTTGATCAGGTTGAAACTATAGAAGGCCACATACCAAATGTAATTGGAACACAGAATCCATATCTAGAAATAGCAAGCCCTGGCTTGCACTTGCATTCTCCCTTCACACATTGAGCTCCCGACGGACACTGGTTGGAAGCCAAACATTTTGTTGCTAAAAATAACCAAACACGTGCCTCCTCTTTTAGAAACCAAACTTTTACCCTCAATTTGACTGACACATTCCTCCCCATACAACTCAAGACCTTCAGGACACCGACAGAAACCATTGACACACACTGAACAGCTCACACAAAAACTCAAGGAATCACATGGACGACCGGGTTTGGAAACTTAGAAGGAACATGAGACATAGAAAACAACTGCAGAGACAACTTACGCTTCCATTTGTACTCATAGTTTGGATTAGGAGTAGTTTGAGGGTTCGGAGGTGCTGGGCCCAGTTTCATTGAGATTTTGATAGGGGTGAGAGGAGGTGAAGTAGTTGTAGTGATGAAAGAAGTTGTAGTAGATGGTCGGATAATATGTCTGCTGGTTGTTGTGGTGGCGACAGTTGTTGTAGAAGTGGTAGTTGCCTTCTTCTGACTCGGAGCCGGAGTTGCCACAAGTTTGTTCGGATGGATAAGTTTCTTCGTTGTTTCCAAAACTCGCAGTTTCTCCACCATCTTCAACCGCTGACACTTTCCTTGATATAGGGTATAGTCCTCTTTACAGAAGCACATGCCATGAACACATTCACTATTTCCACTACACTCTTCCCCATTCAAACATGAAGATAACGGAGGAACAATCACTAAAACCAAAGGAATACACTGATATTCAGAAAGATTGAACGAACCTTTAATCTTGGCTATATTCTTCACACATACTCCATCACTTTCATAGAATGTCTCAGGACACGAACACACTCCATCCTTGCAAACGGCGCCTCTTTGACAGAGAGACAACTTGTCACACTGTTCGCCGAGTTCTACCAACTTGCTCGTTTTTTCCACCTTCTTCTCTTTAGGCTTTGCAACTCTCGGGATGCACTGTGTTGATCCGAAGATTCGATATCCATCTTTGCAAATGCAAACGTTCCTTCGGCAGTGAGAATGTAGGATTTTGCAGTGGTCATTCGTTGTACAGATATGACCGATGAGACCAGCTGAATAAACACGGCAAATTTCACGGCACACAGAACAGAAAATAGTAAAATAAAAATAGAAACTGATTACTGATTTCAAAATCGATTGCGAAATGAATGTTAGAACACTCACATTTGACTTGGGAAGAAATCTCCGGTTCCGCAGGAGTCACAATTTGAGCAGTGCATTGTCCATTAATGTTGACGAACCCAGTCTTGCAGGCGCAGACATTCTCACGACAATCAGCATTCCTGGTAGCACACCGATCATCACTTGTGCAAGTTTGACCGAGTTGGACTGGAAGTTTATCTGATCAGCTAGTAACGAGTGTTGACTTACTGTAACTTCTGCATCTTCCATTAACAGAGAACAATCCTTCTGGACAAGCACACTTCCCAGAATCACAAGTCAATCCTTCTCCACAATCGTCTCTGGAGCTGCATGGACTTCCTTCTAACCCTATGCTCTTCTTTACGCAGATATTGTGCATTTGCTTGTAATCTGGCTTGCATTGACAGACTCCCTTGATACAGATTGATTGGCCGGTACAGATGTCTTCAGGGTTGCAAAGATAGCCAGGAGTTACTGAAACAAATATTTCTCAACATTTTTCTGACCTAGAAACTATTACCTGTTTTTCTGAGGACACAGACATTCAAGCTTGCAACATGACCAGTTGGGCATTGACAATAGTTGTCATTACAGGTTGAATTGCCAAGACACTGGTCTTCAGGCTCGCAAGAACTGCCAATGTTCACTTTCCGTCTTTGAATGCAAAGTTTGTCCCGAACAATCATCTCGTTGACACAAGTGCAGCGATTTCCCTTGCAAACCGACAATCCGGAACAGGTCACACTTTCAGTACATGGCTCACCAGGGGCAGCTAAAAGTTCTGTTTTGTTTTCTATCAGATATTTACAGGTTTACCTGTTTGTTGCAGAACACATTTTTTATCAACCGCATGCATGCTGAATGGGCATTCGCAACGTCCACGAACACAGTAAGATCCTCCGGTACAACGAGCCGTCAGGTCAGTGCACAAGTCTCCTGGATGAGCAAGTGTCACTGCTTTGCATTCTCCATGAATTTCCTTTTCTCCTCTTGGACAGGCACACTTTCCTGAATCCACATTGCAGTAGCTTCCGCCTTGACAAATGATTCCTTTGCCACAGGTGTCTCCGAGTTTAGCTGGAATTCTAACTCTATCAAAATTTCAGGTAATTCAAGTTACCAGACACTGGATCCACACAAATCTTGTTGATATCGACTTTTCCATTTGTGCATTCACATCTTCCATTAACACAGACAGAGTTGCCAACACAGAGTTCTCCCATACTGCATCCGTATCCAGGATGTGAACGGAGCCGTTCAACGCATTGTCCTCCAACAACCATTTGAGATGGTTTCACACACTCGCACATGTTTGTTTCCTCACTACAAATGCTGTTTTCAACGCATTCTTCTCCATTTGCACATGATGCTCCAGGACGAGCTGAAAATGGGACCTGGAACTAGAAATTCTATGGATACAGTTTACCAGCAACTTGATCAATGCAGACTCCATGTCTCGGAGTTTTTCTCAATGGACAAACACAGATTCCGGCCACACAAACTGATCCACCATCACATGTGACTCCAACTCTTACGCAAGCACTTCCGATTGGGACTGAAAAGAATAAACGTTTTTGGATTTAATTTGAGTTAGTCACAAACCAATCGTATCATTGTTAGCAGATTCTGTTAGTGCATGTTGCAAACTGTTACGTGATTTGGCTTGGCTTGCAAACCGCAGTCTGATTCTGCGGATGTTGCTCAGTGCGGTGTTATAGGCATTCACAGCTAGATTAGTTCGGGTTAGTGATGAGTGCTATGTGATAATGGTACTTACCAGCTCTGTTGGGTTGACAGAATCCGTTTACCAGCTCTTGGTTTCTCGGGCAGATACATTTTCCATTGTAGCAAACAGATCCTTTGGTGCATTTCTCATTGTTCTGGCAGCTTCCATTTGGGTCACTTTCAACTGAAATTGGATTTCCAGGAAAGTTTGGGTTACTGTAACTTACTCGCTTCACACTGGTTATCAACCACATAAAATCCTGGAGGACACTGACATGTTCCACTCTGGCAGAAACTTCCATACGTACACTGCGCATTTCCAGAACATGGCTGTCCAATGGAAACCTGAGTGACGCAACGACCACTGACTTCAACGAAATTTGCAGGACATGCTGGAATGATATCTCATGTAATTGCAAAATTCCCAGTTAACAGTTACCCTCAACACAAATCTCTTTGTCGATAACTCTTCTGTGGGATGGACACGACTGCGAACATTTCAATCCATCAAAAACGAGACCATTCGGACAGCGGCAAGTGTTCTTGTCACAGACAAGTCCTCCGAATGCTGCCTGGCATTGTGATGAGTAAATGCAATCTTGTCCCGGCTGCTTCTCTGTAACCATATGATTAGCCAAATTTTGAATTCGAATGCAAACCTGGAAGACATTCTCCAGTGACACCAGAGTACACTTGTCTATCAGGACATGCTCTTCCACATGTTCCGTCAGCAGCCACAGGCAAGTTCGGTGGGCATGTACAAGTTTGCATGAAACAAGTTGCATCTGGGTATGCTCCAGAACATTGCAGGTTATGAGAACAACCTTTTCCGCCTGGTGGGATCACTGAAAATCAAAACAAATACTCATAATGAACATGCAAATCTTGATTACCTTCCCGGCACTCTCCAATCTCACTAATGAAAATATGGCCGCGTTCTTTGCAGTCGTTGTTTACAAAAGTGCATCCATTACTGCTCTTCTTCATTCCATAGACACATTCACATCTGAAGAACGCATCAAATGAAAATGGGTATAATCAAATGCTTCGCACCTCATTTTCAAGCAATATGCTCCTGGTTCCAGAGCGGAACACTGTTGGGAATACTGGCATGGTTCTCCAGGTTGTTGAACTGTCATGCAAGTTCCAGCTTCACGGATATAAGTTTGCCCAGCTGGGCATGCAACAGATGATTGCAAAGCTGAAACACTGTTCAATTTCTGAATACTAGTTTTGTGAAATTACCAGTAGAAGATGCAATGCAAGTTGTTCCAGTGTTCAGTGACCCTTTCACACACTTGCAAACAGAATCACAGATTGCCAATGGATACCCGGAGCACTGATTGTCATAAGAGCAGGGGAGATCTATCAGATTCAATTCACACAGTTCAAGCAATAAACTCCTACCTGGTCCAATTTGGAACGCTCTTGGGCCATCGTAGTTCCTTCGTCGGAAAAAGTTACCTCTCAAGTCAGATCTGTTGATCATTCGGTGATCCGCCATGATCTCATTTTGCAGCATCATTTCTAAATGCAATTGTTAAATTCTAGATAGAAACTTGTTTGTTACCTAACAATATAACCAAAACACAAAATAACCTCATTTTTCACAGAGCTTTAGGGGTTCAAGTGATAGCGTGGTTCAAAAAGATTAAAATAAGCAGTGAGGAGAGAAAGAGAAAAGAAGAAAAAGGTTGCACGAAGCTGAACGAGAATCATATGACGGAGTGAGTTATCTTTCATTTTTCCTATGATTGATAGACATGGTCCCCGACGACAAGCATGACTCATCCTAGCGCCTGTTCCCTATATATTTTTCTGCTGGGCAGATTTCTCCGCTTTTCAAACTAACCATTCCGCATCGGTGAATGAGCCACACCTCGATCATTTGGGACGCAGGTTTGTTGCACTGCCATGAGACCCACCGGGCATACGCAATTCCTCTGAACATCACAGTTTGCTCCGGGGAATCCCTTGTTGCACTGGATTGAATCTTCGCATCCGTGTTGTCCCGGGTAGATTACTGAAAGCCGACTGTTGATCTGAGCAGATGATTGGCATCAAGCGTGTAACTTCAAAGAACTTTCCGTTGAGTCAACAGAAGCTGTCTTCTGGTGCCACCCGCATTAGGAACGTTTGTCAACAGATTATTCGACAAACAGTTAACCTATTTGGCTACTTGAGTTGTTAGACCGTGAAAGGAAGATCTCGGAGTTTGCCTCACGTACCCGGTTTGCATTGGCTGCCGACATCAACATGAGTGCTGAGGCACATACAAATCGAAAACGACGAGCAGAATTCTCCCGGACCATGGCACTCGCCTCCACCACGGCAGTGTCTTTTGAGTGTTTTACCTGGAAAAGGAGATGGGATAGGGATACGGGTACATGAAAAAAAAAGATGAAAGGGAATATAAATGAGGTGCACGATTGCCCCTCTCTGCCCTGCCTTCAAGTGTTTTCAAATCCGTCATGAGTACGAGAAGCACACAAAACGACAACTTTTCACCTCATTTTTTATTCTCTTTTTCCGTTGTTTTGTTGTCTTCTAACCGGATTGAGTGGCTGACAAAATGAATTTGAAGAGAAGAGAACCCACTTTTTTCCGTGACACACTGGCCGTTGACTGCTTTGTAGAAGCTGGCACACATACAAATTTCATCGATGCATTCCGCATTCTCCGGAACACATCGTCTCTTCTCGTTTGTCAGACAAGGTTGGCCAATGAAACCACTCGTTTTCTTTATCGCATGTACTTCATTTGATAGAATTCCTGGAATTCCTATGTTATTCTTGTTTCTAGAAGCATACACGTACCACTTATAGAGTAGAATAGTAAGAGTCGAATCAGCATGATGTTTTTGGTACAACTGTCGGACTGACGACCATCCGAATACCGCATCTCCCCTTTGCCGCGCGGCTTTTTCTTTTCCGCCCTCCCGCACCGGCGTAGTCCCAAACGGAGCGCTGTCAGTAGGCGAGACGGTTCTGTTTGATCACCTGAAATAATAACAACGTGAGCACCATTTGCCGGGCGAGGAGCCGCTACTGACCAGTACTTGTGCTATGATGAAGGGCTAAATTTGTAGCTCAACCGGGGCAGTCTTTGTTCTAGGAGGGGTTAAAAATAGACATGTTTCATCATATACAAACATGCTGAATCTGCAGCAGGATGAGGTGGAATTAAAAGAACGATATGGATTCGATAATGACATGTTACAAAGTCCAAGGGCGTGTTTCTCGGAAGAATATCGGTTGAGAAAACAGAATTGTTCACATCAAAATCTTCAGTTTCACGTAATAAAACTTTCAAGCTGAACTACTCCTTTTGTTAGTACAGAATTGAAATCTCACTGCTTGAGCTTGTATGAATGTGCACGTTGAGTTCGGAACTCAAAAAACACCCACGCAGCAGGTTTTCCGTGGGCAGATCGCGTTTTGGTTTCGGCTAACTTGTTCAGAACGACATTGTTTATATTTTCCCGGAATTTCTCGGCAGTATTGGGTATTTGGCAACGTGGCCTTCTCACTATGTTGTTCTGCTGAGATTTTCTTTTAAGCTTCATCAACAGAGCTTTATGGTTTCAAATCACCATTTAACCACATTGCCACCTAAATAATTCACACAAAAAAACGAGCGCTTTTGCCATCAACAGTAATTAGATGAATTTCTGCGGCATCGAGACTCATATTCCGCACCTGTTACCCTTCTGTTGTCTGACCTCTTTTTTCTCATCCCCCAGCTTCTTCTTCTTTTCTTGACAATGTGAAACGAAGCTTATTCTCACATTTGCATGTTCCAAACCGCATTCCCATACCACTAGAGTTGGCGTCATCAAAAACCAACATGAACACTTCTCCACCGCACCTGTTTGATGAGTCTGCCAACGCAATAAACCGAGATTACGTCATCCGGGGCCGGGTCGAAGGACCACGGAGCAGTGTGTTTAGCGAGTTGGGCTTTTTTATTAGCTACGTACCATAGACCTTTACATTTAATATAACTGTTAGTCATACTCCATTTGCTTTTATATTAAAACATCTGATCTTACGACCAGACACCTTTTTCTGTTTTTCCCAACATCAAAGAATTCGAGTTATTTTTCCATTTTCCCATAGAGGCGGGAAAATTGAAAAAAGAGGAAAAAAAGAAAAATTTCTGAACTGAACCCAGTGTTAATCCACATCAACCGTCTTCTTTTCCCTCTCTGGATTAGCTGGTGGCAAATGAAAATTTGAAACTTTTTCGAAATTTCTCTTCTGTTCATTTTACTTCTTCTTCATGACTTCTCATTCCGATTCTTCTTTTCTCTTCCGTCACAAAAACAACAATGGAATAATGAAAAGTAAGTAAGTAACTATTCAGTATTCTAGTGCTAGTGACTCGAACCAAAACAGAAGGGAACAACAGGGGGAAGCGCAACTAAACGCCATTTGCTAGTAGCCCTTCCCTATTTGATGTAATTTGCCGGGTGTCAAAAGTTTCGGGGTGCCAATTATGGAAATGGCATGGATTGCCTGGCATACGGCCTTGGTCCAATGTTTGTCAGGACCGTTCCCAGTTATATCAACACTGCACAAAAGACCCGGACCCGACTAGAAAGTCACCTCTGTTTGCATAACCTTCGGGAGGGTTTTTTATCGGCTCCTTCATTCCGCATTACACCATATCAACCCCTGGTCCGGCAGGCCATGCGGTAAAGCGCCTGGCCAGTACTCGACAGGTGTTCTTGTCATCCGTGTCGTCTATCCCATCTAACAACATTTGATGTGTTCTCATTTCGGTTTCCTCAACGAGCAGCCGAGCATTGTCCAGTTGTTTTCCTGACACACTCCCGGCTCTTTCTCACAATGAGATGTTATGGAGCAAGAAACAGACGTGTTTGCTTCTTTACTGTACTGGTTTCTGAACTGATTGTGGTAGTCTGATAAGATTGTCTTGTTTTTCAACTCTCATTGGATTTTGAACCGGACTATCAACTGTTTTGGTTTTTCTTGCTCTCCATATTTGTTTTGGCCTGTGCTCAGCCAGTATTCCATTTTGGTCCTCCACTTCCTTGATCCATTTTGCATACACATCGGGATGATGAAAAGCTGATCCACGCGTATAGGATAATCTGATCAACAAGCTCCATCCACATAGTGAAAAATTAGCATTGATAAATGGGGAAAGAAGCAAAAAGATAGATCAGTACGTTGTAAATCTAATCCTGATCTGATGCATCCCATCAATCCAGCGCCCCGATCTGCATGTAGCTCGTCGTCTCGCGCCCCTCCCGAACTAATGTTATTTTTTCACCAATCTATAAACATATCTCATCATTTTTC
>LR539975.1:1842323-1875888 GCA_900536315.3 Caenorhabditis becei | reverse complement strand
CCTTCTTCTCTTCTCGCGATCCCCCACTCATTTTTCTCGGAGCCCCGTCTCTCGGCTCCTTCTCACTTCTTTTCTTATTATCACAAAACTTTTTGGTGGTCAGCTGTTTCGTGCCTCGAACCCAACGACGGCGGCGGCGTCTCTCTCCCATCCACCGCATCTATTGTCATTATCTCTAATCCTTCGGTCGGGAGGGTCCCGTCGGTGCCCCGATGCATCGGTCGGCGGCACAAGGAGGCGCCCTCCGGTTTACACACACACACCCTCATATATTTCGCTTCGGTAATTCGTTTTCTTTCGATGACACCGCTTTTTGTTAGGTTCCCCCCTATCCCTCTATCACTCGAACATTTGTCCCGAGGGCTCGTGTCCAACCGACTCATAACTCCGATGAATGCACATATTCTGCCAACTCCCATGAGGTTCATTTACGAGAACGACCGAGGCAAAGTCTCAGATTTTTCCGAAGAGCCCAATTGGCTCATAGTAAAAGAAACGAGGACCTATTAGATGGGTTTTCTCGTTTATTCCGCCCTCTTTTTGAGAAGAAAACAAGGCTAATGTAGCTACTCAGCTGTAGGGAGTGAATGTCACTTTTCCAGTAAAAGGGTACTAGTTACTTTTACTTTCCGAACATGCAGTTGAGTGACCTCGTTGACCAAAAAAGTGTTGCTCCCACTCGTTTTGTTTCTTTTCTCTTTTCCTTTGTCCCTTGGACCCGTTTAGCAGAGAAGGTTCTTCAGAAAGTCACAAGCTTGTTCCACTTTTTATGCTTCCTGCTTGTCAGATGTGTTTCGGTTTCTTATCTTTCCTTTACTCTTGAACATTTCTCACATACCTAACTTTGTATCGTATTTCAGTGATGGGCAGTAGCCAGAGCATGAATCATAATCCCGGAGACATGATGGACCATCATCAGTATCCAGACATGAACATGATCTTCAAGGGAATCCCGAAAATGATTCAAGTGAGGCTCAACCCGCCAGAACTTGCTGGAACTGGGCATTTGCAGGTTGCTGATGACATGCACCGAATGACAGACTACATAATGGATCTGCGCAACCTCACAATCGCAGTTCTCGCGATTTCCGTCGTCGGACTGATTTGTTTCTTGATCCTGAAGATGGTGCACAACAAAAGTTCCAGGAGGAAGCGGCGCTCGATTCAGCGACAGGTGCCTTTGCAAAAGAAGGGTCATAATGAAATATTTTATGGAGTTTTAGATAGAGGAAGGCTACCCGCCAGCTGCGCCAAGATACTATTACTCATCGCAGTATGCTCCGGAACCATGGGACAGGCCGAAGCACACGTACAGGTATGGAAGGGTTACATAACAAACTCAGCAAGTAACCTGAGATAAGCTAATCTTAGTTTGGTATGTTGTTAATGATTGGGCACTCGTGTCGTTCTGACATGTTTGATTTACTAGTTTTTTATCAATTAGGTTGTCACGCAATGTTTATTCAATCAAATCATAAACACATCTGATCAAACTAAAATAAACATGCGAACCAATAGTGTGGTACAATTGAAGGTTGATGGGCTGATAGCTGGGTATATACTAGACGGCTTCATCATGACTATTCTTCTTATCACTAAGCTTCGAAAATAATGATGTTTCAGTCCATCAATCGAGGAGAAGAAGCAATTGGAATGCAGAAACAGCAGCCCTGAGTTCAAAGGAAACGGTTCCGTGAACTATAAGGTACCACCTCCATACCTTGATACTTCCCGAACATTATCCTCTTCCAGCCCTACACCAACGAGTCCACAGAAATCTCTCCGGAAATCGAGAAGAAGACGTCGCTGGGCAACGACATGTCACACAGAGGAGCATCTACCGCCAACGTGCCAAAGGTAATTATTGACTCGGAGAACTACTTCTGAACCTCCATCGTCGGTCAATTGTCAGCTTTGTCCTACCGTACTACCCCTCCGTTGCCTTGTGATAAGTATTCTTACCCTCTAACCCACATTTTTTTCCACCGATCACCACGTGACCCATTCCGCTTTTTCCCCCTTTTTCATTTTTGTTTTCTTTCGTTTGCTCGTATCAGTTGTCGATGTAGATTCATTTCTTTCCAGAGGTCACTTGATCCCATCAAGTTAGTCGTTGGTGATCTTCCATATGTCGATTCGTCCTGAATTGCTCACCCCGAACTGATTTTCAATGCACCGTTCTTTGAGAGTCACAATACACTCTGCATGTTCTGTCATTTCCTTTTTCATCCAGTTTCTTATGCCAAATGTATTCTCCACCCTCTCTCTCCTCTCGCTCATCCTGTTTCAATTTTCTTTTCCTTTTTTCCTTGTCTCAATTGAATAAAATGATTTTATTACACGTGGCTTGACAGATAATATGAAGAGAATTTGAAGAAAAGTCATGATTCATTAAAATGAGACTTTGATGAATGTATGGCAAAATGATTTGGCAACTCGATGATCGGAAGGGGGAAGAGGGCGAATTAAACAAAAGTGAACACCATCAATCATAAATTTCGAAACATAAGTGTTACACACCATGGCGTGGAGAGATGAATGAAGAGGGATTGGTCAAGGTGTCGAGGGATACGTAACAAGTGTTTGGGGGAGGATTGATGTAGGGAAAGAAATGGGTGAGGAGAAGCCATGGGCGAAACTGACGGGAGGCCCATGGACAGCGGGGGCTATTTATTTATGTGTTGGTGTTGAAAACTGCGGGAGAAGAAAGGAAACAGCTGTGAAGCCGGGGATAAGGTTTGGCAACGGGGGGCCAAACGCGTAAGTTGTTTGGCGGATAGCTGAGGTAGGGTAAATGGAAACTAGTGCTCACGGGACGGTAAAGCTAGATAGTTAAAGATTGAGACAAATCACTAGAATTCTAAAACTGAGATAAGCTGGATTTTGATTAGATTTGATGAACCGGGTAGACTTAATTGACTGGAATCGGGGACTTAGATGAATTGAGAAGCCATGTGAGATAGAAGGTGTGCATCTGGAGGGTGGAGTTCATAAACGTTCGTATTCAGTGGGAGAGATGTTGGAAACACTGCCGATGACAAAACACCCAAATTTGCCGGTGGAGAGGTGAGATGCTGCAGGGTTGGCTCGGTGGATGGGGTATCGTGACGGAAAACTGTAAACACATCATTAGGCTTATCAGATTTTACAATACGTACATTTGTCAGGTGTCTGCTCACGGGATTGGTACATATAATTACTCTCATTTCCGTCGTCCAACGCGTTGTCCAGGAACACTGAAAACACGGAATTAAGAGGATTATTAATCAGCTTAATAAATCTCACGGTAATTAGGGCTCTGTCCGTTGACACTATCCATCGGAGAGTTACTGTCACTGTCAGCTCGGTTGTTGGATTTCCATCGACGGCCGGCGTCTTTTTTCAGTCTTTTTTCCTTGGCGCGACGGTTTTGAAACCACACCTGAAGTAGAGTTGTTGGGTAACCCAGTGACATCGGAAAACTACCTGAACCACCCGCATATCGAGCCCTGTCTCCGAGGCGAGCTGTTCCCTGACATGTCTTGCTGGTTTGCTGCTGGTTTGATAAGCCTGTAAAGCAATGCGGTCATGTGAGCTCAACAGTTTTTCCGAGATGTGATGTGCTGCTCTCATTTTAATTGCATTTCATTACACTTGTCAAACGGATGCATGTTTTGCGGTTTTTGCTGCTTTTTGCCCGTCAATCCGTGGCTCTGCCCGCATTACACAACATGATGATTTCTTTGATTTTATGACTGAACTAAGCCAGTGAGTGGGTAGGAGGTGATAATTCTCCCGGAGAGCAGATCACACCCACCTGCTTCAATGTCTCCAGGCTTTTTGCAGAGATTGTCGTCCTTGGCCGCTTGTTGCTGCCATCTCCCTCGCTTTCGGCCGATTCTGGAAGATTGACTATAGGGGAAAAATCGTAGAGTTCTCTGCAAATAGCTACTCACGTTTATCTCGTGCCTGCTCGTAATCGTCTTTACATACAAGGCGAGCATCGTCCGCAATCAGATAAAACTCCTCTCCAGTTTCCAGTAATCTGAAAATAAGTCTGTTTTCTTCTGGAATCATCCAAGGTAATCTTCACATGACTGGCTTCAGAACAGTGACCTTGCTTACCGTTTACATATGAAGCATTGAAAACATTCGACGTGATAGATATGTCCGGAAGCTTTCCGAACAACATGATCCGGGATGATACCTTCACTGCAGGAGGCGCACTTGGTACCGTACTTTCTGAAAAGGGAATTTATGTTTTGTAAAAAGGGGTCCTGTGTAACATGATACAGGAAGCAGACAAAAGAAATGTTGTGAAAGAAGAACGAAAAAGCAAAACAGTGTCGTACTTGTAGAAATGCAACCGACAGAACATTGTTTCGTCGCGCAGAAAGCATGTCGTCGCCAGTTCGTCCTTGCAGATGGAACACCGTAAACATGACGAATGGTAGCACCTACAAACAGTCATTTGTTATCAAACACCCGAAGCCGTCGCGACTACCTTCCATTGACTTTTGACACGTATCGGTCTCGTATTCCCTTGTCACAAACTGAACAAACGGCTTCTTCGCTATTCGGATGGCCTGCATTAACTGTAATAAATAATTCAACTTGTTTCATATAGCGGCGTCGGTTGATTCTCGTTCTTGACACATATTCAAGATGCTTTGTCTTCCCTATGCCGTGTTATCCGTCATGTATGTGACACGAGGTTCGGTTTTGGCAGAGTGTGGGGATAACCAACCTAACGGTAATTCAATGCTCATCGCCGGCTCGCAGGTGGCGCTTCCCTGACCATAGAACTGCTAAAGGTGCGGATGATGCGCACTGGGGAGAGGTGTGACCATTAAAATATCAAATTTCTGGGACCGATGAGGATGGCTAAGTAGTGAAAATAGGTTGTTTTTGGCCGACAAAACAAAACCGAGAAGGTGAACAGGTAAAAGTGTGATTGACCCTACAGTTTGGGTGTAAGGTTGATTGTGAGTCACAAAGACAGGACGGTCAAGGAAAAAGGAAAGTGATAAGCGGCAACGACTACTGTTTTTTGTAATATGGCGGTGATGTTCAAAGAAAGAAGGAAATAGACGCCGGAAGAGGGAACAATAACAGAAAACGTTTCGAGAAGGAGAAGAAGAAAAGGATCAGTTCCTACTCACCGTTGTTGAAGTCCTCCTGCGGTGACAGAAGACCAGTGCTGCACATCACGATATGATTGTCCAGTGCATCGCAGGCGCCAAGTGTCAAAATGTTGTGTCCCAGCATGTTTGCTGAAAACGCATTCGAAGATAAACATTCTCCGTCTGAAGATGCGGGAGCAGAACGAATATATCGATGTGGGACTTTTCGAGTTAATCTTGGATTTTCCCGCCAGGAACGAGGCGGATCAAAGAGTAAGCAGCATAAGCAGGATAGAGAAAAAAGAAGAGAAAAAATTGATTAGAAAAGGAAAAAATCCCAAAAAAGAGGGGGAATGAAGGAGCAGACATTCCTGATGAGACATTGCGAAAAAGTTATACTCATATTTTATTCATTCTTGATTCTTTGCTATTCACTCGAAAAGGTAACAAAAAATTTGGAGCACACTTAGGTGTAAGCTGATTCTCGGTTGTGTATGTTATGCGCGTCGAGCCATGAATGTCCCCAAAAACCGCCCCGCCCATTCCTTTTCTCAGGCCAATGAGAGAGTTAGAAGAAGAATTCCTTGAGCATTTCTTATTCGGTATACGATAGGCTTTTTTTGAAGTAAGAAGACACTTGACAGGTTTCTTTTGATGATTCACTCTAAACCTCTCAAACTTGAACAAAGCACTTTTTGTACAGCGTTAAAGTGCATGGATTTGTCGGTCAGAGCTCCGCAAAATTTTGTATCCCTAAGCCGATTTTAGAATCGTTCGTCAGAAATAAACAGGAATGTACCATTGAGTCAGCAACGTCCATAAGTACAATACGTTTGCGCTGCGTCGGTCTGGAAATTACTCTGGATCATTCCTCCCGAAGAAAATTGGAAAATTGAGCAAAGAGAAAAAACAATTATATTTTTTTTATTTTAGCTCGGTCATAATTATCGCGTGAGCCTTGAAATGGCGGAATGCAAAAGGGCAAGTTGGTCATGCAACTATGCAGTTTCGGAACGAGCTAGACTGGCGAACCAGCAAAAAAAAAGGAAAATGAGAATTTATGATCCGGAAATTGGAAAATGCCGCGATCGGTGTTGGTTTGATAAAGCACCAGGGGTCAGAAAGAGAGATGCTCTTGTTCCGAAGAAGATCCATTTTCTGACACTCACATCAGCCAAGGCTATCAAAAAGAATGGCAGGAAAAAGCAGTGGGAAAGTGAGCGACAACGCCAAACAGACGTGCGAGAGCACATCCATTATCCGGCTTCCAGAGGAGAAGCGCTTCAAAATTAGGTAATAGCTGGGCTCGCTCCGGGATGGCTGCCACCAGGGGTTGATATAATGACGTCGTCGTGCTCTCTCCGTCCATCAACGCGCCAATATGGTGCGCGTTATACGGCACAATGATCGGTAATGGTGGGGGAGGAGGACCGGACATGGGAGGGGGCAGCTGACAACATGTTCGCAACAAATTCTGTGCTTCTCATAAAATTGGTGCTAAAATGGTATCAATTAAGTTATTGTGCGGGAAAAGTGCGAGTCAGGAGGCACAAGCATAACGGATCCGCGTGCCGGATGGCGTGTTTTGACGAGACAATAAGACGTGAACAAGTAACGGTCCACTGGTTCCAGCCTGTTCCCAGCTTCTCCATCTTAATTCCACTAGTCACAAGTTGCTCCGTGAGCTTGCACTGTACAGCGGTAGCAGGCAACACCTAGTACCTGCACCTGGGGATTACAGTTCATGCATCATCACTGGCTTTTGCTTCTTCACTGTAAATCCTGAGTCAAAAACAAACACCTTTTACACTGTTGGCACTGGTATGAAAGGTTGGATAAGAGAAGAATGGATGGGCAGTGAAAAATCATAAAATATTCACAACTTATGACTTGTCACGAAACGAAATTAACCGCGGCATCCTGAAGACATAAGCAACACATTGTCCGTGCAGGAGACGTCGCCGCTGGATGAAATAATAATCCCGGAGAATAATTTAACAGGATCTTCATTTCATGCCGTTCCGTAAAGCTTCATCTTCAAGATCTTTGCTTGCTGGGCTCCTGGAAGGTCATACCGGGTGATCATAAAGTTGGCCCATAACACATTCATTCCGGCAGAAGAGACATTGAGTGCTCACACGTATAATTAGGCTCATTTTACTTAACACCCCTCGTTGGTCTCGGTCATTACAGTAGTCAAACGATATTGTAGATGTGTCTCCTTCTGCGCGAGAGTCATGCGCATGCGCGGATGTTGCCTGCCATGCCAGCTGCCTTTCCAGCCGCCTCGCGGTTTTATGTCTTCGAGTTTACGACCGTGCGCCGTTAACCCAACGAATTTCCTATTCAATACCTATGTCCGTTGGCTTTTGAGTAGCAAGGCTCGGGAAAATCTTTATTTCTCGGTAACTCACGGCGTTTATTAATTTCGAGATATGATTTACGTCAAAACAAACACATAAATAAGTGTGTAACGACACGGTGAGGAAATTGGAAAATTGGAAATTAGAAATTGGAAATTGAAAATGGAAAATAAGAAAATGAAAAATATAAATTAGTTGAGGTAGATAGTAGGCTACGGTGATTGGTTTTGGCCGATCAACGTCAGGGATTGGTTAGCAGGTCTCGACAAGTTACTTTCCGTAACCGCCCCCAGAGTAACCACCACGAGTTGGTTTCTCCGGCTCGTCGTTGGTGTCAAGCTCAGAAACCGAGGGAGCAACAATCTCTTGCACTCCGCAAGACGATGGGCAGTGGCCTCCTGGCTCTCCGGAATCTCCTGGTGGTCCGAACGGTCCTGGTGGTCCTGGTTCTCCTCTTGGTCCTGGAGGTCCTGGTGGACCCATCTCTCCGATTTGTCCGGTTGGTCCGCTGTTCTGAGATGGAAGTCCATTAGATCCTGGTGGTCCCTTTGGTCCTCTTGGTCCTGGGGGTCCTGGTGGTCCCTTGATTCCAGTTCCTCCAATGGAATCATCTCCTGGTGGTCCCTTGATTCCTGGTTCTCCCTGCTCTCCTGGCTCTCCCTGTGGTCCGGCATCTCCAACACGTCCTGGCTTTCCTGGTCTTCCAGGAAGTCCCGGATGTCCTGGTTCTCCTGGCTGTCCTGGTCTTCCGACTTCTCCCTGTGGTCCACGAGTTCCTGGTGGTCCGGCTGGGCAGATGACACATGGGAAAGCTGGTTCAGGGTCGAGTGGAACGTCAAGTCCGTCAAGTCCTGGCTTTCCTGGTCTTCCGTTGGCTCCATCCATTCCAGCTTCTCCTCCGACTCCTGGTGGTCCGGGTGGTCCTGGAGGGCATCTCAATTGAACGCAGGAAGTGCACTGCTGATTGTCAGCCTGGGCTCCATCACTGCCGTATCCCCCGTACTGCCTCTTGATTCTTCCATTGCTCTTCACCAAAACAATGTCATGCCAAATGTTGCGAGCAACGAACTGGAACAAAAGCGGTTGTTTGTTTTTGATTTTCACGCATTAGCAGTCAATCACATACCTTAAAAGATCCCATTCTGTTCTGCAGGCGTTCCTGAGCTTCGTCGAGTTGAACGCTCAACACAGTCAACACGGCGCCAAGAATCAAAACACTGAACACGCTGAGAGCCACGGTGGCTTTGGCCACGTTGTTGCCACCAGTTTGTGGCTTCTCCATCGCGGACCTGAACACAAATCGGTTTTTGTTGGGTTGTTGGTTCTCTGTCCCAGGAAAAGCTTTATTCATTCGGTTTTGCGAAAACGCAGCGAAAGAAAATAAGATAGAAATGGAAAAGCGACAGCGAGAACGTTAAGATAAATGCGAATGAATGCGGGATGTTGAGGACGGTGTTGTATAGTACGTTAAATAGGTCAGTCTTGATCGACACAATAACCCAATTATCGGAGATAAGGAAGTTTTCTACTCGGGAAGTACATGCGAAGGAAACGGAAGAAAGGGATAGAAGAGTGATGAGAGATAAGGAAATGCGATTAGAGGAAGACGGTGTCCGACATTTCGTTTTCGCTGGTCTTGTTGTTTTCAACGTTTGGATTGGGTTTTGGGCTGCGAGGATCATTCTGGAAACATTATTGTGTTACAATTTGTTGAAAATTTGAATCTGAATACCGGTGTCAGAGACATTCTTGCAAATGGGCAAGCGACTGTTGATGTGGATGGAAGACTTGAACTGGAGCATTCTCCGTTTACAGCAGAAGATGTGGAAGTGCTATTCTGAATTTGAAACAAACATTGAACATTATTTTGAGTTGGACTCTTACATCTTCCAGCAACTGCTGTGTTGCGTAGTGGAGAACCGTGTTCTTCTTCATCTGGGCTTCATGATCTGTCCTTCTATTCTCATCAAATCCGGCTCTCATCTGATCCACCAGACAAGCTGTGAAGATGACCCATGCTTGCCCCGCTCCTGGCAGATCCCGAACGGCTTCCTGCGCTAGCACCACATCGATCATCACTTCTCCGAACTTCTCCCAGTAGTTTCCGGCAAGTCCATATGGTTTCAAGATGCTGTGAGCACGTCCTGAAAAGTGACACTATGGGAACATTCTGAACATGTGTCCCTTACCAATTACTCTCGGGTCGTTTTCTGTTCCAGTGTCATTCCTCTTCGACTTCTCAACATCAAAGTTCTTGATGACTGCTTCGATCATCTTCACACAGCTTTTCGAGTGATCCCGAAGAGTGGATGTTGTTCCACGAGACATTGCACACAGGAACATTCTAGTCGAGAACATGTCACGGATGTTTGGCAGATTCTTCACCAGCTTATCGAACACCTGAAAGAAAACCTGTATATCGAGTTGAGAGCATGCAGTAACCTCCTCGAAGACATTCTCAACTCGTTTTCCACCGTTTCTTGTCTGGAGTCTGTGCCATGTGAATTTGATAGCTCTCTTTTGAATTTTGCTGAGCCTTGTGTCATAGTTGTAATGTTTGAGAACTGGAGCCGGTGGAGCAGCTGAAAAGTTGACAGAGTGCTTGCTTTCAGGTGTCCGACAAGATTTGTTTAGAATTTTTGAGTAGTTAGAAATTCAAACAAAGATCAGTGACCCAGCACTTTATAAGTACCTTGTTGCTGAAGATCGTAGATGCTTGGCATGCTGCTGCTCTTTCTCGCCTGCCTTCCATCCTCCAAAAACGCATTGGAATCGACAGATCCTCCTCCGGTCTTCTTGCGTACTGTTCGGCTAGAACTCACGCTTCGCATTATGAAAAAGTTAAAGGTCAACTACATTTTCCGGATTCAGCCCCCATATTCATTTCTTCGACAGCCATTCTTCTCCCCACAAATTTTTGTACGAACAACTAATGCTATGGCATTATGTTGTAGTTTTGATTGCATGGTTGGTGTCGTCAGGAAGAGGAAAAAAGATGACGACGTGTGAGATTGAGATTGACAAATTAGTTGTCGGAGGAAGAAAAACGGAATCGCACGAGCGGTTTTTTCGGGTTCGTTTTGGTGTTGGTGTTGAGTAATGAACTAGCTGACATTATTCTGGATTGACTGAGAGACGAAGAATATGTTCTTAGGAAACCCACCAGAGATCGGTTGTTTCTTGATCCCTGGAGGAGCGTTTTCACACTAGAATACCTTCTTTTAGGCCGGAAAGTTGATGGATCTCCTCCTTGTTCTTCGCCAGTTGGGCTTGATTCATTTCCACGGCGGTTTGCCTGAAATTCCAATTTAGAACAGAGTTCCAAGTTCTAATGTCTAAGGACGTTCAGACTACAGACAAATAACAATTGGAATTAGAAATTCAGAATTTGGATGGGAAGACAAAACAAATAAAGTTTGTCGTCACTGAACTGAACTACAATTCAAATTTTGAAAAACAAGAATGGTTGTACTAAAAAGAAGATAGAACGGATTAGAAATCTTCGAACTCGTTACCTGTGAATTGGACTGTGCTGCTGCTGCGTCGGCGGCCACGTGTTCTTCCTTTTCCTGCTTCTCCAACTCGTGGAGAAGTCGTCGACCACGGACTATTTTCGCGATGAGAAACATTTTCAGTGGTAGTCTAAAAATAGAAGAAATTCAAGATAATTCATGCGCGGAGGAGTTGAGGAGGTCGGACAAGGCTGAGATGACCAGTTTATTTTACATTATCCCTAGTTTAGCTGATAAGTCAAATGTTGACCGTGAGAGGATGACGACTTCGAAACGTACGTCTCTTATATCTGATTATATCCGAGGAGCCATGTTTAAAAATAGAGGGAAAAGGTGTGCGAAACAGAGAACTTTCTGGAAATCGAAGGAAACGTGAGAGTTAAGGGGAAAACGACGGGAAATGAAGGAATCTGAGCAGCGAGAGACCATAAAATGAGTCGAGTCGGCCTCAATTCCTTAAGGACTAAGAGTAAAAGCCACAACTCATAAAAATAGTTTTATGCAAAAATTCGTCATTGTCAATTACTGCTAATGGAATCGAATGAGATTGAATTCATTTTCTTCTAGTACGTAACGGAACGAGCACTTTTTTGGTTTGGCTTTAGAATTTATGACGGATGGAAAGAGCATCGTAAAATTTCGTGCAAGGTTTTGCAGGATCTCATCAATAGAATGGGATGCTGGGATTGGATGGATTACAGAAGAATTGTGTTCTGAAGGGCAATGCTCTGATGGATCCCGATATCATCAGGGAATAGAAATGAAAACGTGAGAAGAAGAAAAGAAGGGAGCAAAACAAATTGGGGAAGGAACTGACCGGAAGCGCAGAGGTTGGAAGATAATTTCACCGCAGGTCTTTTTCCGTGTCTAGCACCCCACACACAAAAAAGGAGGGAGTGAGGAAATACACAACATTTGCCTATTGAGGGTTGAATTGGCCCGATTCGGAGTGCATATAACAAAGAAGTTAGCGCTGAATCGATGCACTAATTGAAGCCATTAAGCAGAAGGAATGTTGGAAGACTTCAGGTGGAGGAGCTCCTTCGGGCCTCGCTTCTTCTTCTTCTTCGACCGCCGCGCACGCGGCGGTGAACGACGCAAGATGAAGGAGAAGAGCAGCTACCGCCTTTTTTCCCTCTCTCTTGTTTTTTCTTCTTGTTTCTCTTTTTTTTCACAACTACGCCTTTCAGACAGATTGTCTATTTGTGGTCCCAAGATCACATGAAATCAAGAAACATAAACATTGGCGCGCGATGAATCACGTTGAATGACTGGAACGAATGCATATATGAGTGAATTTCCATTCTCATTTTCATCACGAGTTTTGGATTTAGTTTCAGAGTTAAAGTTACTGGAAGAAAGGGGGACTGGAGAATGCAAGAATGACTGAACTTGAACTAAAGGCTCTTCGGAGAAGGGTGCAAAAAGTTTCTAATTTCCTGCTTGGAGAATGCCAAACAGGAAATTGAGAAGAGTTCTAAAAAAGATATGAGATTTCTCTCACCGTTCTCAAAGTGTCATGGGATTCTTTGATTACGTAGGGGCCCAACTACAACCGTAGGAACAACGAAAAAAAGAAGAAGAAGACGAAAAGAAGGAGCTGACGCGGAGGATAGCGAATGGAATGAAGTTCGACGCACTCGACATCGACTTGCTAATTTCATTCGAGTTTGCAAAAACAAAGAGAGGGACGACGAAACAAATGAAGTCATTTTCTTGACGGCACCACAAACTGGCGAGTCGTGAGGAATCGGTTCGCCTATCTTCTTCTCACCATCCCACCACAACCATCATTTGTTTTTTAAGGCGTGAATTTCTTCGCTTTTTCTTATTCTCACTCGCTCGTCTTTCTTTGGCTCCGACTCTTGGCTCCCGAAAGTGGCATCTAATTAAGAGGGTGAAATAAGGGAACAAGTCTGTGAGAAGGGAAGAAAGTGCAGTTTAATCAATCTTCTGGTAGCTAGCTGACTGGCTGGCTGGAATTGGTGTCAAAAGAAAATGTGAGAATGTGAGAATGGGAAATTTGGAAAATGAGGAAAATGCCTGCAGCACCACGTTTCCCTAGTTTTAGTCATAGGAACAGGTGGAAACTGGGGACTTTATAAATTACGAAATTGAGAAATTCTATATAGTTCTAGTTACCAGATTTCGCATTCTCTAGTTTTGAATTCCCTCCTGAATGACTATACAAGTGTCTGCTATTTCCGCATCATGATATCAGCTGAGAAATAAATAATGACACGAGAGAATTTCATTCAAACTCGGGACTCTGGAATAATTTGGCCGCAAATCTTTGTGTTAGATGTAACGAAGTCAGTTCCTGGAATGAATACAAAATGCGGCCCGACCACGTGGTCTGACTTTGCACATTTCAAGTTTGACAAGGTGCCATGGAGAAAGCTTACACACAAACACTCGTAAATCCCAACTGCTTTTTTTCACTTTTACGATCTGTGTTGGGAGGGAGAAGAACGCGACTCATAACGGATGTAGTTAGCATAACTTGGGGAGGCCTATGTTGTGCTTTGTTTTTGTTTCGTATCGGAAACTGACTGGACCAGACCGGACCTTCCGTTTGTTTGTAAGTGTTCGAAGTGTGTTCTGATGTCACCGATAGACGGATTCGTACGTGACCATTGGACGGCTGTTTCATAATTGGTTTCTGGTGGGCGCATTGGAATGCTTGAGGGAAATTAGAACAATTGTGGCGGCGGTTGTGCAATGTGGAGGATGTCGCCGTAGGTTGTTTGAAGATTAAGTCCGGGCGCCCCTTTCCATTTTTGAAGGCAATCACCCACACGGCCACCTTCTCCCCCGCGTCAGGCTTCATCTTGCCTTCTAGCCGTCATTGAGGTGCGATGCAAAAACTCTTGGAAGGAGAGTGACTTGTGGGGGAGGGAGTGGAAGAGGGGGCTGCTGTGCGCGCAATTATATCGGAGGCGCACCGAAGGATGATGCCGGTTCTACAACAAGTACTCGTTGACGATTTGATGCTTACAAAGATTTGTTGCGGGATGAGGAAGCGAGGGAAAAAACGACGCACACAAGACACTCACACAATTTATTTTGATGAATATATGAGTGAGTGGAATGGCATCCGAGGAACGTCGGCTTACTAGTACACATGTATCCACTAAAGAGATTGAATGGGAAATGATTTGTGATGAAGCACCTGGTAGCCCCGGAGAATGGTAATTGGACACGCGTACTTAGACATCAAGTGACATGACATACCGAAACGGAATCCATGTTTATCCTTCCTGTACATATTTCTGGAACAGGACACGGTAATTAGATATCAGTACCAGGTTCAAGTAAGATTGAATTGAAATGAAATGAAATGGAATGATCCCAATGTAATCACTCCAATGATTCGAGTTTTGAGATTCGAGATTTGAGATAACAGGTTGAATTCAATGGAAATGGTGTAATCCTGAAATTCTGAATATCTGAATAGAAAAATAGAAGAAGCATGATGTTTTCACTCCTCAAAGCAAAGAGCTGCACAATGGGCCGGATTTAATTCCAGTTTTAACATATCAGATTTAGTCAAATAGTCTTGATCCCTCGTTTGCCATAGAACATGGCATCTTATGGGATCCCTGATGCCGTAGATAAAATCCGCTGTCGGTTCCCGCTCTGGTTCAGTTTCGCACCCTGCCATTTTCCCCTCCGTTGTTTTGAAATTGCCATCGGAACTGTTTGCATAACCAAAGTGTAAAATGATCGGGACGATAAGAAGAGCGAAACCGTCCGGACATCTCATGTATTCGTCATCGGCGCCCCCCGGCGGAAGAGACAACTGAGATTATATCATTGTGTGTTTATACAGTAATTAATGTAACCGTCTTCTGTTTTTCGAGTCGTCTGCCACTGGCAACTAAGAAGCCTCCTCGCGCCTCTTCTCTCTTCGCCATTAAGCATGGGGGGCCGTCCCGTCGTGTGAATATCCACATTTCTTTACTCACTCATCTTCTTCTGTATTGTGGGTGGAGATTGCGCCAAACTGCGCAAACACTTGTATATAAAAGCCACGCCAATTGTCGCAATTCTTTAATTATTCGAACACGACGACGCTGCGCAGGCAGTGTGTACTTGCATAATCTTCTTGTCTGAAACTTTCAGCCACACTTCCTTTTTCTTCTAATCATGACTTCCTCCTCCAGCTCGGATGATCCGAAGGTTCTTGAAGAGCAAGCTAGGTCTTTGAGGAAGTGAGCGTCCCCTTCATCCAATTTCCATTTCTGATTTTTATTTCTAGATTTGCCTTTTATGGTGTTGCCATTTCCACTATCGCCACTCTTTTCTCCGTCATCTCAGTGCCAATCTTGTACAGTGTGATGCAGCACATGCAGTCTTCCATGCAGTCTGAAATTGACTTCTGTAGGCTTAGATCCGGAAACATCTGGAGAGAACTCTCCAAAACTCAGGTGATCCTTGATCCCGTAACTTTCCCTCATGTTCAATTCAATGCAGATCTTAACCCAAGTTGCTGGTGGCGCAATTGTCCGCTCCCGTCGTCAAGCTGGTTACAGTTCCGGTCCACTTGAAAGTAATAAGCCCTTTCTCTTTTTTTAAGTCATTACCATGATGTCATGTTGTAGGTGCCGTTGAAGCTGCACCAACCAATGTTGGAGGAGGAGGTGGTGGAGGATGCTGTGGATGCGGAGTCTCCCCACAAGGACCACCAGGAGTTCCAGGAAGAGATGGAGATGATGGAGCTGATGGAGAGTCAGGACAGCCAGGAAAGGACGGACCAGACGGACCAGCCGCCACTCCAGCGCCTAACTACGAATGGTGCTTCGACTGCCCACCAGGACCACCAGGACCAGCAGGAGGTGCCGGAGCTAAGGGACCAAACGGAAATCCAGGATCTCCGGGAAGCGACGGACCAGTTGGAAACAAGGGAAGTGCTGGACCACCAGGACCACCAGGAGCTCCAGGAGCAAACGGAAACCCAGGCGGTGCTGGAACACCAGGAACACCAGGAAAGACTATTGAAGTACCAGCCCCAGCTGGACCAGCTGGAGCACCAGGACCCGCAGGACCACCGGGACCAGCCGGAACTCCGGGAGGTCCAGGACAGCCAGGAAAAGATGGATCGCCGGGAGATGCTGGAGACAACGGAACTGCCGGAGCTCCAGGACAACCTGGAGGCCAGGGACCAGTTGGACCGGACGGAGCCAGAGGACCAAGTGGAGGATGCGAACACTGCCCACCGCCAAGAACTGCTCCGGGATACTAGACAGCCAATCCACAGTAATCATTCAGTTTTTCGTTTTATTTCCATTGTCATATCGCCAGTTGAGACATCTTCGATGTGCTTTAACATCACATTTCTCCGTGATCCTTCCTTTTTTCAGTGTTCAATTCTTTCGTATCTAACTTATAATCCCAATAAAATAAGACATCACAAAGCTGACATACCATGACGGTTTCCAGGTGTGCTTGCGAAACGAAAGATTGGAAACATTAGAAAAACGTTAGAAACCGAGAATGCTGTGAGGCGGAAAACACGGAAACTGTCTGTTTTTCTGGTTTCTCTTCCCCCGTGACTGTGCTGCCGTGCCTTGCCGCTGTGCCTCTTTTAGTTTGGGAATCATCCGATTTTACAAACGTTTTCCGAATTTGCATGCCACTCCCGTCCGTTTAGTCTCACTGATTTTTCACTATTGATTTTTGTTTAGTTACCTTCTTTTTCAAGTTTCAAAGCCAAATTGGCACACGATGTTCCAAGAAAAAGATGTCGGCCAGCCGAAGCGTTGGGGCTGTCTTGTGGCGGTTTTTGCAATCGTGAGTCATAATTTCGATAGCTTTTTGAATTTTCCTTTCTTTCAGATTGTAATTATAAGCATAAGTATTGTCATTGTTATTCGAGGTCTTCTGGACACCGAAGACGAATTCGGCAACCCCATCATCCAAGGTCAGCAAGCTTAATTGGAACTTTCTTCTCAATTTCCAGTTTCAGGGGAACTTCGCGATGAATTGACGGTTTTCCTGGGGGTTTTCACCATGACGTTTTTCTTCGGATGTTTCGGATGTTTTTGCTGTGGGTGTGCTCCGTGCAAGTGAGTGAACAAATGGAACGTTGTCAAGAACCGTTGTTATCTTCAGATGGTGCTTCTTCAAGTTCCCCTATGGAATTACTCGTTTCTGGAGAGCCATCCCCAATCTTTTCGTTAACAACATGGATCACCTTCCAATTCATAAGTTCAAAGACCACGGTAACAAGATGATTTCTGTCCTCTGAAGTTGATCCCAAAAACTTGCAATATTCCAGATGAAACGCCGCCGCAAGAAGACCATGTAGCTAACGCAAGAGGTGTATTATCAACGAAGATGGATAACAAGCAGTCGGATCGGTGTGCCTACGAGAATACCGGTTATGAAGACATCATAGAGGTACAATCATGTCTTTTGACACTTTCCCCAGTCCTTTGTTTCCTTCAGATGGAGCGCATTCCCCAGCCTCGGCTTATTCTTCCTCCGGCGGCCAATGGACGCTTCCGCTCCCAGAGTATCGACATTTCCGCAATTGTCTGAAGGGAAGCTTCAATAATTTATTTTGAACTGTTAGTTTGATGGTTTTCTGCTAACATATGTTATCTTTAATGAAAGACGGAGGAAGGGGAGGCAAAAAAAGTTTGAGATCAGCAGTCGGCTGCGGAACAAAACAAATATTCAGAAATTGCGGTAATAAATTAGAAAAATTACAATAGAATTACAGTAGATTATAAGTTATCGTTATCAAAAAAGAGTCAGATGTGAGAATTGAAATCAGGGGTAAGGTAGAAATCATGATTATGTGATATGCTATTGAATGCTAGGGGTTGCTGGTTGGTTTACTTTCTTCCTCCGAAAAACTGCGAAAGCATAGAAGCTGGCTCTTGACGAGCTGGTCTGGCGTTGGTACGAAGGAGAGCATTCATGATTCCGTCAAAGTCTTCGGCGGTTCCACTGTATGGCTTGTCCGGAGCAAAGAGTGCTCGAAGTGGTGGAGTAGCTGTGGTGGTGGTTGTTGGTTTGGCGAGTCCGAACATCTCCAAGAAGTTGATCCTTCCACGGCCAGATGATTGTTCTGGTTGTGGACGTTCTGGTTGTGGAACTGAAACTTGTTCATATTCCCAGAGCTTTTTAAGTCAGAATGCTTACCGAACAGGTTCATGATTCTCTGAACTGGAGTTGCTTCAGTTGTAGTTGTAGTGGTTGGAGCTGGCGTTGGTCCCATGAATCCTGCAAGGTTTGAAAAGTAGAATAACGTTTCTCTAAGTATCAATAGTCACCAAAAAGATTCATAATGTTTCCGGCTACGTTGGAAGCTTGCGCTGATTGTTGTGGCGTCGGCGCAAGATCTGAACAACATAAGTTTTAGTAATTCCATCTAATACGTAAATAGTTTTACTGGAAGAATCTGTTTGTCCCCCGCCAAGCAGACTACCGAACAGGTTTTGCTGTCGTGGCCGTGGTCGTGGAGTTGGTGGTGGTGGTAGGTTGTCAAAGTCATCGCCGCCACCTCCAGCAGCTGATCCACCAGTTCCTGAGAGAAAAACATGATATGAATGGGGAAGTGATTATTCTTTATTCTACCTAGGAAGGAATCAATGATCGACTTGAATCCAGAGGGCGCTTGCGTCGTTGTCGTCGTTGGCTGGGCAAACTTTGCGTTGGCAAGCATTCCTGAAATAAACTGTGTCTTTTATGTCCCCGCTCGGTTCCTCATTCGGGCTGGTCACAAACCTCCGTACTGTTGGAACATTTGCGCCATTGAATTCATTCCACTTGACGATGATCCTCCGCTCAGGATACTGTTGTCTTCCGTGAACGATCGAACTCCTTAAACGCGATAAACTGACAGATTTTGTATCACTATTCTATTCGAGCGATGATAGATTTGGACAAGGGCAAAAAACGGCAGGAAAAGAACAGGTCTGCGGAAGCTATACCGAACTGCTTATTGATAGCCGCAAATAAGCGAATCCGCTGAGATTCCATGAGAAAGTGATTACCTTGAAAGCGAGGACGGATTTCTCCGCCGTCAGAACCTCCGTTCATGATGTTGCCGCTTAGTTCCATGATGCGTGTAGCAATGCCGTACACTTAAACAGAAAGGTTGCTATGAAAAAGATTGTTTTAAAACTCACGTTGCTTGAAATTCTCCGCATTTTGCACCACTTCATCTCCTTTCTGAGCAATAGCAATAGCTGGTAAAAGGGCTAATAGATAAATCCACATGCCGACTGTATACTGGTTCTGAAGCAAGGATGCGTGAAGTTTTGATATGATGATATGATAAGACTGGGAGGCGAGGAAAACATAAAAAAGGAAGAAAGGAAAATGAGATATGGAAACGGGTAGACCAAAAAATATGAGGTGTGGAATTCCTAAAAGGACACGGGACACCTTATCATTCAAATCCTGACAGGCTTATCTTTGATATAAAAAAAGCGAGGAAGGACAGAAAATGAAACGGTCGAAGACGACATAAGCTTGATAATGAGAAACGAATATCTGGCTGGTGAGAAGAAGGAGGGTCTCTGTTTCTCTCTCTCTATCAAAACCCTGTTTGTTGGTGGTGGTTTGAGGGAAGAAAGAGAAGGGGGCGGATGAGATAACAGAAGAAGCATTGCGTCACCGTCAGAGACCTTTTTCACGCAATGTTTTTCCAACTCGATTCGTCAAGTCCATGTCCCCCCCTGGCGGCCTAAAACAGGCGCCGACACGATACGGACGTGAGGAAAAGCGGCTGATTAAAAAGAAGAGAAGAAGAGAAAAGAACCTGGTCCAGGGTTGGCGGTACAGGAAAAGCCAGCAACAACTAGACCATCACTCTTAGTCAGTAACTTAATTAATGCTTTACTTCGATCGATTTTCGGAGGAAGGTCTCCGGTGTGTGGGAGCGCAAAAGAGGAATAGGAGCGTATCGTCATTAAATACCACACAACGTTTTCTGCAAATGAAACTACTTTCGCTTTTCGAAACTTCACCACTACTACTCCTTCGGCGGGAGATAGATAATCCCATTGTTGCGAAGTGAGATGTGCCCTCATCCCAAACCGCTCTCATCAATCTGGTCTGACTTTTTTTGGCAATTTCTATCTCTCGGATTTCTCTTTTCACTGTCAACAATACTAATTGAGTTTGCCATCGATGCTGTGCTGTCAACCGGAATTGCCATTTGCGCACGGTAAACTTGTCAGGTGTCGAGAAAGCTTCTTATTCGAAAACTTTCAGAGAAAACGTCATCGGAAATAGCATGATTCATCAAAGATAGATTTATTCACAGACATGAAGATATTTGTAAAAGTGCTTCTGCGCCCCGTTCAAGGTTGCGAAATCAGACGTGTTCATCGCCGTCAAATTGATAATCGCAGTGTACAAAGGCACGCTCCACGTAGGGAAGCTTCTCCAGTTTCACTTGCAGACTCTCGGCCACATCGTGCGCCATTTGCAGCGTTGCCGGTTCCTCGAACACAACATGTACTTCCACTAGGAATCTCTCGCCAAAATGGTAAACATGAACAGTGTCCAACGCTTTGATGCGTTGGTCGTGGTTGATGGAGATCTGTAAACAAACATGTAAACGGGAATCGGAGGGAAAATTGCTTCTGCTTACATTGGTTACTCTGTTGATAAACGCTTGGTCTGCTCTTTTACCAATCAGGTAAGGAATGTGTTCACGAATGGTCAAAAACCATGTTGTGATAATGAAACCGGAGACGAGGAATGCGCCAAGAGGATCGGCGTATTCCCACCATTTCTGACCGACCCATGCGCCGAGTAGAGCAACAATGTTTGTCAAGCAGTCGTTGCGCTGAAATAGGCAGTTGGTGACATGATCAGGTCAATTTTGATATGATACCTGGTCGATGGCAAGCACCAGACAGGCGGCTGACTTGCGGGCTCTGCAAATCATGTACAGAATGAACTTGATTCCGGTTCCAGTGCAAAGGACGATAAGAGTGGTCAGGTCAACTCTGGGGTCCAGGTTATTTGTCGCAGTTTGAACTACTGCCCTCTCCAAAACAATGAAGTTAGCAAAAAGCATGATCATTCCAACAATAACGACTGTCAAGGGTTCCAATCTGGAAAATAAGAAAAAATAATGTTTCCTCGTAACTGACTTACTTTCTCATTCCAACTGGATAGTGTTCCTTGTTCATCCTTTCAATCTTGTAACAAGCATACCAAACAACAACTCCAGAAGTGATATCCATGAAACTGTCCACCACGGACGCCAAGATGGCCAAAGATCCTGAGAAGTACGCCACGACACTTTTTGCCACAATCAGGAGAATGTTGAGGAGAATGGTGAGTGTGGTGATTCGAGAATCCCAAACTTGGCCCTTCTTCTCCTGTTCCAAAGCGGCTGATGCATTTTCGTCATTCAGTACTTGTTCATCTTCCTTATGAGCTTCCAACAGTGCGTTCTGCTCTTTGTAGAACTTTGACAGTCTTCTTTTCTTTTGCCAATCTAAAAATAAGCTGTTATTTTTCTGACATCATGTATTTCACTCACTTTTGATAGTAGAACTGACGTTAAACTGCATTTTTGAGTTGAACTTGGGCTGACTCCCCTTATCACTGCTTATATAGTCTTGGCCCGACTACCTAAAGAAAGTTTATCAATTATGGAACAAAAAGCTGGACAAACAAGTAACAACAACTAAAGGGACTTCCGGAGGAAGAATGTCAAGTGATAATTGTGGACAACAAGAGATAGGTTAGATATGGCATCATGACAATGGAAAAGTTTGTGAACTGAAAGAAACTGATAAGTGAAAAAGTCAATCAGTCGCAACTCGGAACCTATTCCGAATCAGTGTCGCTTCATGTTGTATTGTTTTATACTGCTCCAACTATTTCGAAATTCCACTACGTCGCTTAATTGTGTCGTCGATAACCATCCTATAGTCTCCGCAGTGATAGTTTGACGCTGCGAAAAATCACGAATGGAGTTTCTGCAAACACGCAGCTGTAACACGTTCATGACAAGAGAACTGATAAAAAGAAACACGAAAAGAAGAGCAGAGGGCAAATGGAAAGAATTTTAGGTGAATGAGGTAAACGGAATCACGTGTGTGGGAGAATGAGAAAAACTGACCTTCAGTCCGAGAAAATAGGCGAACGGGCGTGTTGTTGTTCTGTTTTGGAGACACGAGACAGTTCTCATGCAACATGGGTTCACTTTCTTCTATTTGCCATGTTCTGAACAGTTGATTCTTAAAAGTCGTAGTCTTTTGTGTAAACTATAATGTTCATCACGACTAACATGCTTATCTGATCAAAGTGATCATTACTGACCAACTGACCAACCTGATAAACACAAAAACCATGTTTTGTGTGGAAACCCCGTTCTAAAAAAGTATGCGAAGTAACAGATTTAATCTGACAGTCTCGATTTCCGCCTATGTCAACAGGCAGTATAGCGGAAGGGGCTCGCGAAAACCATGTAGCCGCGGGGGGAAGCGCGGAAAGTGATTTAAGAAGCGGAAAAGAGTGCGTTCCGCGACGCGGAATCTTCCTCGGCTGTTTGTGTTTGGGACAACTGTTAGACAGTCTCGCACCAGCTCCTCCAGTTTTCCTCTCCGTTTCGCACCACTTGCTTTGTCACATGGGCTCGTTAGAAGATGTGGAAGGAAATAACGAGCAGGAGAGTCTCAGTTCCAAGTACAAATGCTGTTGTAAAAGCGTTGAGATTAAGGTTCGTGGTCTTTTTTTTGAAAATAATTATCTTGGAACATATGGTCTAAACTGACTTTTTCCATTATGTCACATAATTCTCTTATTTACGGTTTGATTAGCATAATAATTCCGGTTAATTATAGAAAGGAGCATACGCGGTAGCAGTGGTGTACACCTGCATTATTATATCTAATTTATGCATGAGAGCAATAAAGTCCGAGGAGGTGATGAAAAATATGAAATTAAAAGAATGATAAAGTTTAGGTAGCTTGGAATTGGCAATTACTCTTCCTAGTCAGTGATTCCATAGCAGTTATCAGTTTGTTTTACGGGATAACCAGGAATCGTGCAGCTTTCCTGCAGCCATTTACAGTGCTAAGTGTGAGTTGGAAACCAATAGTTTTTGATCATTTGCCCTGTGATTCACATGAAATCTCGTGGCCAAACTAGTTGTTCCTATCCACCCCTTCCCCTTGAACCACAAACATTTCTATTTTGCAGATAGTGACCGTGTCATTTTGTCTTTTGCTTTCTGTTTTCTACTTGTCCGCAGTCATTGATCCAAGTTCTTATGCTGCCGAACAAATAGAAATCCTGCTCGCTGATAAAGTCCAATATTTTGCTGATCTGCTGAACACGACCCCCCAAACAGGTAGACGCTTTGCCTCGTGCGGCTGACTCAACCGTGCATTTTAGTGATAATAACGACCGGTGCAATCGGTTCTCTCGTCTACGCATGCACTCTTTTTGTTCACAGCTGGTTTATGTTTATTGTGGTTCGAACTGCACAGTACTTCCGAGCGCTGACGAGTTTATGATGGCACGTGACGTCATCCCCGAGTGATCTTTACTTGTAAAATATATGAAATACTCATACACCAAACCAAATCTAAATCTGATATCATATCAATATCAAATATCAAAAACTGAAAACGTGATTGAATAAATGTTATGGCTAACTCTGTTCACAGTGCAATGCGCAAATAGAGTTAACCGCTGGGCATGTTTTCTGTTTTTGCTCATTCCTCCTCCCAACTCACACTTTCCTTCCTCTTCCAATCTTTATTACCGATTTAGTCGCAACTTTTATGTGTGCACTGCTTTTCTATCTGTTTTCGTTTCGTTTCGTTCCCTCCAAAAGCATTGCCTTCTTCTTCTTCCCTTTCTTCTTTTCCATCACCATTCCCATTCTATTCATTCCATCCACGTTTCGAAATATCATTCCTCAACATTCTCACACCTCTGACGCACTCGACCAAACACCTAACAGCAGACGCTTTCGGTTTCAGCTTCAGAATTTCACAACCGGCTAAACAAAACTTAATTTTTTTGTCATTTCCTATTTCCCAACTTGACCATGACGCAATGAAGGTTGTGTTTTGCCGTCAGTACATGACGTGCTTATAAACCTTTTCGGCTCACTATCTTCGCTCATGCTATCATTATCGTTCGTCGCTTTGAACACTTTAGTTTTAGAGAACACGCTCGGTGACGCAAATGCGGATCCGAATTTAGATATCACGGTACCCCAACACATAATTACCGAATGCCACGCCCCTTGAGATATGCTTATAAATAGCGATCACACTCAGTTTTTTGATTTTCGGCTCTCGACCGGGTCTAACCATCTGCTCCTAGCATATGCTTTCTCGTTTTTCAATTAACATTGCCGATACCCTCTCCAAACATAATCCTACTTCTGAAAACACCTTGCCGCCCTGCCAATTACCTTAACCGCCCGCTTGAATCTCCAATTAGGCTCAGCTTCTCTTTAATAATCTTTTTCTCTCTTCTCTCTACCAGAAGGTCGCGTGGTCTTGATCAGCCTAGTTCTCTGCGCACCTGCCTCCGTTGTCATTCGGCTCTGCGTGTCCCGGTACCGAAGGCTCGCATAGCCGTCGCTCTTTCATAATACCCCACGCAATCGTGACCCCGTACCGGCCTCCTGAGATGATGCGGCCCGCAGAAAACGTTGAGATGCAGGAACTGCCCCCGCCGGCACAACACAACTCTCCTCAACAACCAGTCGCACAAATGGAGGCCCAACGTCTCGAAGGAGGTATGCAACAAAATGGTACGTTTCTAATTGTTTCTTCGTGATAAATTTGATATGTTCCAGTTGAACCACGTACAAAGAGTTGTACGGAAATCCTCTTCACCGCTGTTTCCTACGTTCTTGTCATTTTGACTTTCCCAGTCTCTATCTGCATGTGCATCAAGGTAAACAAAAGGCTAACAGTTCGGAAACTTGACCGAAAGTTTAGATCGTGCAAGAGTACCAACGCGCCGTCGTCTTCCGTCTCGGTCGTCTCATTCCAGAAGTCAAGGGCCCAGGAATCTTCTTCATCATCCCGTGCATTGATACTTTCCTGAACATCGATCTGCGCGTGGTCTCGTACGACGTTCCGTCACAAGAGGTCAGTTGCGCAATCGCCGTCTGCTCGTATATCGTTGTAATCTCATATTACAGATCCTCTCAAGAGATTCGGTCACTGTCTCTGTTGACGCAGTTGTCTACTTCAAAGTGTTTGATCCCATCACATCTGTAAGAACAGCTGGTTGATCTTAAGCGTATTTGAATATTGCTTTAGGTCATCGGAGTTGAGAATGCGACCGAGTCCACCAAGCTTTTGGCCCAAACCACCCTCCGCACCATCCTGGGAACCCACACCCTTTCCGAAATCCTCTCCGCCCGTGACAAGATCTCCGCCGACATGAAGATCTCCCTGGACGAAGCCACCGAGCCATGGGGAATCAAAGTCGAGCGTGTCGAGCTCCGCGATGTCCGTCTGCCAAAGCAAATGCAACGTGCCATGGCTGCCGAGGCCGAGGCCACCCGTGATGCCGGAGCAAAGGTTCGCCGACAAAACGATCACCGGTCATTAGTGTCGTCACACTCATTATTTCCAGATTATCGCCGCCGAAGGAGAACTCAGAGCATCTGCCGCCCTGGCCGAGGCTGCCGCCGTCATCTCCCACAGCGAGGGAGCAATGCAACTCCGTTACCTCCACACCCTCAACGCCATCAGGTATCACTCAAACTTTAAGATTCTCTCGTCTAACTTCTCCCTTCTACAGCTCGGAAAAGACCAACACCATCATCTTCCCATTCCCAATGGAGATTCTCGGAGGAATCAACTCGAAGGTCGGTCCAACAGCATTGGAGCATTTCCCAGCTCAAGAATTCGTTCAAGCTGCCCTTCAATCTATCGGCCGTCAAGACACCGTCCCTGCCACCGCTGGCTCCGGAGCCAGCAGAATGTGAGAAGAAGCCAAGAGAGCGAAAAATCAGCATTGTCAAGAAGAGCTACAAGGATCAACTGCACGCGGACTCCCGATAACTTCCCTACCTTCACAACTTTCTTTCTATTGTAATAATCTGTAATTTCTTTCCTTTGAATCTACTTCCACATATTCCCCCTGTATTTTCTGTCTATATTTCCCAAATTCATGTTCCATATGCTTCATGCCGTGTCACCGCAAGTGTTCGTCAAATCTTTTGAGAATACGTTTGCACTCTTTCTATTTTAATCCTCAACCATTTTCTGTACTTTCTCGTTAATTACCAATCCCAGAGCGTCCATTTCCCCCTTCTCATGTCCTTTCGTTTCCTTTTTCTTGTCCGTTTTAACATATTCCCATTTTGATCCTTCCATCGACGCATAACGTTTCTTCTCGTGTATCTGAATAAAGTATTTTGAATTCAAAACTCATTGTCCTTCTGTCCCTCATTTCCGGATCAGCGTTGTGTTAGAAGACGGACCATATGTGCCAAAAAAGATAATAAAAAACACGCGGCAGATGGTCGCGGGTCGGTGGGCGACCGCGCGTAAACAGCGCACTGGCCGTAAGAACGGAGCGTCGTTGGGCCCTTACGTGGCGTTGTTTATTTCCTTTTTGTTTCCATTCGTTTTCTCTTTTTTCTTCACAAAAACTGATTGTTTTCAGACAAAACAATGCCTAGGAAACGGATCCAGCACCAGAAAACAGAACCGAATGAACGCGGTTTCACAGTATCGTCATTGGAGTTTTGTTTGTCGCAATTGAAAAAAGCGGACCCAGGATTGGTGAAAAAAGCAATTTCATCTGGCGACGGGCTCACTGAATCAAAGGGTGAGCTTTTTGAAATATTAATTAGCAGGCAAATAACCAAAGAACAGAGATTTTAGACGATGTCGGAACGCGGCTCTCGGAAGCGCATCGTTATGCCGTTCAGCAGTGTCTCGACAACTCGGAGCAACTTGCTCAACTCCATCATCAACTAGTTCACTGTGATAACGTGTTCGAGGTAAGTCGTTTGGCTTTTTTCGCTTGTTAACGCAGCCAAAAACTAATCAAAGCTCCCGAGAGACATAGTGCTTTCAGCGTCTCCAAGCAACGCTGTACAGCTTTCAAGACAGCTTAGGCACCATTGGACAAGACATGAAAAACTTGCAGCTGCAGTCTCGTGATATCCAACAGGTTTCGAAATTGAACTGGGAATAAGAAAATGATATCATGTGTTATTTCAGGAGCTCGAAAACCGACAAAAAGTGAGAGTAGAGTTGAGTCAGTTCGTTGACGACATTGCTGTTTCGCAACCAATGATGAAAACAATCAACGAATCGGACGCGAATTCGAGAGGGTTTCTAGAAGCGCTTCACGAGTTGCATCACAAGATAACACTGATTGTGCAGAGAGGAAACGGCGATGCGGTTGCTGTGAACGATACGATGCCGATTCTGGAGGGATTGAAACTGAAGGTACGGTTTCAAAAGAACAAAATGCTGCATAGAAACTAATTTGTAAAAAGTACCTCGGAACCCGACAAGAATTTCATTTCCAACAAATCCCTCGTAAACTATATCCTTCCCCAATCTCCTTCTATTTGATGTAAAATATGCGTTGGCGTGTTAGCCTCAGGAGATTGCTCATGTGTTTTCATGAATTTCAAATAAGCGCAATTAGAAATTGGGGGAGTAAACAGACTTTCATAACAAGTAATAATGAGACGTGCCAATTAACTGGCATGTTTTCCAAGAAAGCATAATTTTAATGATCACACCTCCTTCTGCGTGAATTTCAAATTCGGTTCTTCCAGGCAACTGTCAAAGTTCGAGAATGGCTGCTGGCAAAGATGTTCCAGTTCCGCAAACCCCTCTCCAACTACCAAGTCTTCCAACATCAACTCCTCAAATGCCGGTTCTTCTACGAATTCCTTCTCCATCATGATATGATTTCCGCCAAAGAGGTTTGTTTTCCTCAAATCTGCTATACCACCGTAACGAGTGTTTTTCAGCTGCAAGACGAGTATATTGACACCATCAGCAAGATGTTTTTCACTTATTTCAAAGCCTATGCCACTCGTCTCTTCAAATTAGCTGTAAGTTGTGTGTGGGAAAACTGCGAATTCGGCAGCAGCTTTGCCTCGTAAAGTCACCTGCCAAAAATAAGCTCTTCTTAGCTGTATAGTGACTGACGAGAAAAGCGCTTGAAGGGTCGTGAGAGCTCTCTTTCCCGGAAAAGCTTGCGATTTATGTATCCAACTTTCTCTCAGATGAAGGACGTGGCCACTAAGGACGACACACTGGGAAATATCGATTCAGCAAAGTCGGGCGGTTTGAGCGGCTTATTTTCGTCGAAGCAGCCCGTCGTGCGAAATAAAGCCACTGTGTTTTCCATCGGAAATCGGCATCAAATTCTTGGCGAAGACTTCCTCGGCGCACTCATCGTCCCACACGCTGCTACACAAAGCAGTCAAGCGGTAAGAATGGTTTTGTGAGAAGTGACATCACCCATCTTGTTCCTGTTTCCAGTACCAGTTCGAAGCGCTCTTCCGATCCATTCAGCTTGCTTTTGTCGACCATTTCAGTCATGAGTATCTCTTCATCACCGACTTCTTCCTTGTCACCAATGACGAGGCTATCGAACTCCATAATAAAGTGAGCATTACTCCGAGTTCTCAGGTCGACCATTCATTTTCAGGCAATGGCTCGAGCAATGTCAGTTGTACTAAAAAGCTGTGAAGAGCAGATCGCATTGTGCTGGGATGCAATCAGTCTGCACTTGTGCCTCTGTCTCTGCGACAAGTTCATTGAGATGCTTACCGAACGGGAAGTTCCAGAAGTCTCTGACTACTGGGACACTCTGACCAACTTTCTCTGGAATCGCCTTAATTTGGTCATGTCCCTGCATTACGATAGTGTCAAGACGGTAGATTTGAAGAAGCTGCAGAACAGTGGATCTCTCGACGCCAGACCTCACTTTGTAAGTTTTTGATAGATTATCCTGGTTTTGGGAAACTTGGAAAACCGATCAAAAACTTACAGATTGTCCGACGATATGCCGAGTTGACAAGTGCTCACCTTCTCATCGCAAAGACAAGTGGAAGAGAGATGGGAGACAAAATGGAGGCGGTTTTGGAGAATAGTGAGGACTCGATCGAGCAGCTTCTTACGAGAATGTCTGCAATGCAGCAGACGCAGAAGAATAAACACGTTTTCCTCATTAACAATTACGATTTGATTCTGTCAATTATTGACGATGAGGAGAGCAAGCACAGCAAGATATACGCGATTGTGCATGAGTTGGAGCAGAAAAGTATCGACGACTTTGTGGAGGAAGTGCTTGAGCCGCACATCGGATACATGATAAAGTTCGTGACGGAATCGGAGTCGCTGCTGGCTCAGGGACACACGCAGCTGCTGGTACGATATAATGGTACATGAAATGTAATTGGATAGGTTAAAAGAGTTCCTAGTTGCAGACAAAGTCGGTACAGTGGTGGCCAATTTCAATGCAAAATGGAAGCCAGCCGTGGACAGTATCAGTGCGGAATGCATCCAACTCTTTACCAACTTTAGCTTGGGAACCACTATTCTCCAGATGATCTTCACCAAATACGTCCAGTACATCAACCGTTTCACGAAAATCCTTGCCCATGACGTTTTCGTCAAGAACCCAGTGTGCTCGCAACTTGTCAATGTGCACCAAGTGATGCTGGAAATCAAACGCGCAAAGCCAGCGTACTAATTTATGAGATTGGTGTCTAGGTTTTCTGTATATACACTCACGTTAGGACCTTTTAGTTGTCTTGTCAAAAGTCAAGAAATCAAAAGCAACAGAAACGTTTGGTCATATTCTTTTATGGAATTAACTTGTGTCTTAAACTAATTGAACTAATTATTTATTGCCTTTATTGTCACTTAATGGTTGTGTTTTTATTTTAGTCATTTTCAGTTTGAAAGCTTTATTTTTCGGAATTTCTTGTCATAAAATCATTGTGTTCCACAGTTTTTATTATCACAATCATATAATCATATCACATTCAAGAAAAGATCAGAGTTGAGCGAAAGTTCAAGCGAAGGCGATTCCCTCGTACTTGTATGGTCCGTGAAGTTGGAAGTCATCGAGGATCACGTTTCCTTGAACGTCGAACACGCTAGCGTAACTGGCCACTGGCTTTCCGTCCTGAAAAAGTAACCAATGAGATTTCGACCCAGAAAGAATAAAAGCTCACCTTCTCCTCGGACTTGATGGCAACGATGAGTTTATGATGGGTGTTTGGCACGAACTGGAAAGCAGAGAATCCACGAGACTTGTGCTCATCGGATCCAACTCTGACAACTTCGAAATCAGTCAGCTGTTCGTTTCCGATGATCATCACATTGGTTCCGCGGTGCTCGTCTTCAGCCTCGGAGTACTTCTCTGTCGACATTCTTCTGGGGAGGAAGAACCACTTTCTATGAATTGGAGACCATTGGACAGCCTCGTGAATCATGTATCCTGGGTACTCAATTCCGGCGGCTCTACGGACTCGAACGAACACATCCTTCCAGTTGACATGATGGACGGCACCGCTGGCCGACACATGCTTCACCCACATCGGATGGTCGTTGACGTATTCTCCCTCAGTAGTTGTCCATTCCTTTCCGAGTCCTCCGACGATCATCTCAGTGTCCTTAACAGTAATCCACTCTCCTTTCAGTCCCTTTACAACATTTCCTGGTCCGTCGTTGAGAAGAACCCATGGAATGGCCTAAAACAAAACAATAGTTGCGGACAGTCGTCATCGCTCACCTTCTTGTCACTAATTTGATAAATAAGACCAGTTCTGTCGTCAATCGAGTACAGTTTACCGTTGAAGACAGCGAGGTCAGACAACTCCATAGCACGTCCGCCAGCGGCAATGTTACTGAAACGGTTATGATTGTTCTGCTGAACGAAAATGATGATATTAACTTACGTGTCGACGTAGTACTCGGAGTCCTGATCAAAGTGGATGTTAGCGTGCTTGTGGTCGGCGGAAACCTTCAGGAATCCTCTCGACACCAGACTCTTCCACTTCTTTCCATCCTTGCTGTCATGATCGAGGTCGGTGACGAGGACAATTGAGTATTCTTTCGCGCCGTCGTCGAACTTTTTCACCGAATACAAACTAGCGTGGCTGATATGCTGAAAACCATTAAATTGAGAAGGGAAACACGTGAAAGCAGTCATACCTCTGTTTCTTCAGCTCCTTTCTCGAATTGAGTACCCGAATAGAAGGCAATAGCCGTGACAAACCCGAGAAGAACTAAATTAACGAAATTTGAGTTGCCTTCGGTCGCCATACTGAAATTTTTGATTTAAATTGTGAAAATATCATTTTACAATATATTGAGACTGAGAACAACTGTAAATGTTGAGTTATCCAGGAGAAATCGCAGAAAAATGACATGAAAAATAATTATGCGTTGTCCACGTGTAATTCGCGGCCGAGGAACCGACATGGCCTAACATTTGCAATACACGGCCAAGCAAAATTTGCGTTCACGAACGTTCGTCGCTCAAAATTGTTGTCTTCATTTTGAATGAAATATTCGAAAAAGACGCATACTAACAGCATAACGTATAAAGAATAACTTTTGAGAGACCCTATTCCTATGTATTTGGGAAAAACAGATGATGAAACCGGCATGATGCAAATGGAAATAAAGACAAATATGAGCACTATGAGGTGTTTCGAATAGTGGAAAGTGGAACAGAAAGACGACCGAGTAGCGTTTTATGCTATCATCATCTTATCGCTATCAACCACAAATCGGTTGTTGTAATAGATCACAAAACGATAGATAGCAGAAACGTTGGTTGGCATTGCTGGCTCTTTTGCTAAGATAGTCATCTCAGAACTGGCCCGATCGGATATTGTTGGGAAAGAAGGACCTACTCGGATGAACGATAAGATTTCACGTACTGTTTTATAGAAACTGAGTGCGTGAGGCACAAATGTGGCAAATACGAACTTGTGCTTTGTGGCAGGCTGTAGTTTGTGTCCAGTGTAGGTTCTGTCAACTTATCGGACACAAAACGAGTTTTCTCTGACCGCTTTATTTCGATTACTTAAAAATAATGTTGCGAGTGAAAATGAAAGATGTTTAGGTGGAAAGGGGTTATGAAATACGGGGGAAATTGCAAAATATACATAAGTTGAAGGACAAATATTGTTAAAGCTAGGCGATGGTCTCGATGAATACTTTACAAAGATCGGCTAAGCAAGGCTGGGAAAATAAAAAGAATAGAAAAAGAAAAATAGAAAATATATATGGAAATATATGACTGAAAAATCGAAGACTTCTCCCCTCAGAATCTCGGAGACACGTAACCGCTGGTTCTTGGAAACAGGTAATAACTTTTCGAGTCGGTGTACCCGACGCCTTCCCGACCCATCATGTACCGAGAGGCACGCGGATTGAACTGTTTCTCCCCACGGTGACTGTACATGTGATAAGCAAGACCTCGGCTGTCAGAGTAACTTTTGGAGCAGTACTCGCAGATGTATGGCTTCGAGCGGACGTCGCTGTACACTCGGAGTGGGTGCTTTGGTTCATAGCCTTCTGTGGCGTACGCCGGTTGTGGAAGATCCTGCACGGACACTGGGATGATCTTCTTCTTGCTCACTTGAACTGTTGTGGTCTGAAAAAGGAAGTGTGTGCTGATAATTGCTCGGAATGAATGATTTATTGAATTTTGATTTTTTTTTCGTTGGCATGTAAATATTTTGCGATCAGTGTTGTGTACATGACAACAATCAGAATGTTAATAAATGATAATGATGCATATGAATCGTGTGAAAACTGGCAGTATCAAACTGTGCCGCCATAGCCCCACAAGCCAATGTGCTTTTGTCGGAGAGAGCCGCTTTTTAGATCAAAGCGGCTCTTCAGAATCACAACTGTATATTAGAAAAGGGCGCGAATGTTTGCCTTAGCGCCAGGGCGTACAGAAGGTGGGCCCCAGCCGTTGTGCGTGTTCACAGGCTGACATCATCCACTCGCATATGAACGCAGCGTTACCAGTCGATTTCTCTTCTCGGCTTTTCCTTTACTCTAGGAAATTGTAGTTCGCGCTGCTGATTTTTAGAATTCCCAGTGGACACCGCTTGAACTAGTAAAGGGCAGCATAACTTCCTCACAAGTTCTCATTCGCAGTCATTTCTCATACTCACTTCCGGTGCTCCTATCAGGTCAATCGGATCATCCGTGTGTTTGTGATAGAGCATTTCTGTGTAAGAGAAGAACGTCCTCCCACAGTCGCACTTGAATCCGTCCACTTCTGAATGCTGAGCTGCATGGTATTCGAGCTGGCACGCGAATTCGAAAGATTCTCCGCATTTTCCACACACATAGGGCTGCAATTGAGATTTTTGAGATGTCTCCATAGTTTCTGAAAATGATCACCTGGGAGACGTCGTGTATTCTTTCGTGAGCACGCAGGGTGTTCATGAAGTTGAACGTGAGCCCACAGAACCGGCATTTGTAGAAAACGAAGCCGTTGTCGTCCTTGTGCACGCTAGTGCCGCCTTCACGTACTTCCTGCAAGAATCATTCCTGATCGAGGAAAAAGACGCTCTTCTCCTTTTCACGCCTTCTTCCTTTTCCCATTTTTC
>LR539975.1:1740316-1842256 GCA_900536315.3 Caenorhabditis becei | reverse complement strand
TTCCGAAATCAAGCTTCACGATGTTCTCTGCCTTCTTCCGTACATTCAGTACAAAAACCGACGACGGCAACATCAACAACAACAGCAAAACTTTTATTCACAAACAAGAGTAAGTCAACAATACCCATGTGAATGATTAGCTTGGAAGAGGGTAGAAGTGGGAGGGAGAAGAAAGAGGAAGCAGCGGGAAGGATGGGTTTCAATCTAGTTAGTGTAAGATAATAAAGTCACAGAAAGAAATTTAGCATCCGGCTGAGCTTTCTTTGCCAACAAATGAACACGACATTGTTACTTCGACAACGGGCTAAATTGAATGAGAAAATCATGTTTCAATTTGAAAAATAAGGAAAACGTCATGTTTTATGTCTTATTACTCAAAAACTAAAGCTGCCGTTTTTCAAGCTGAGAATGCCGCTAATTGAGATTGTTTTTTCCTTACTGCTTACGTCTTAAGATTCTTGTTGACTAATTCCCTAGACTTCCGACACAAATGTACTTTGAAAAACAAATTTCGCAAGAAAACAGATAACACTGTCACCCTATCTCACTAACCTGCTGATCGCTGCCATCCAAAGCGCCTGCGTGGGATTTTATGACTGATGGTGAACTTGAACTTCCGACCTGGAACCCGTTGGGAACGTGGTTTTGTACTGTATTTCGCTTACATATGCTTCCACAGTTGGCGCGACAACTTTCATAATCTCCGGTTGTTTTTCTCCCTCTGACGGCTGTTCATTGCTGATTCCGAAGCTCTGAAGGCCATGGACCATCTGAAAGTTTCGCAATAGTTGGGATCCCTCCAAGCACCCACGCATTTCCCCTCGTTTTCTCTACTCGCTCTATCTCACCTCATTGTTCTTGACGGACATCTTCGCCAAGTCGCAGGCATTCATCAGTTCTTCGAAGTCATCTCTCTCCTTTCTAGCCTGAAAAAGTAACTGTACAGTGAGATAAAAAGAAAGTTCACGCATACCTCCTTGAAGATGTCGTCACCCATTGTAGCAGTGCGAATCAGCGGTTTGTAGAATGGGGGTGAAAGTTGTCAGGGGTAGAATGCCTCGGTGTGGCTCGCGGGTGCTCAACACACAGTGTAATGCTCGTGCTTCGTTGAGACGGAAAAATGCGAGAAGTCGGCTCGAGATCCTCTCGATCCGCAGCACTACTTCCCGATCGCTCCCACCACTCTCCCGTGGGATGTTTTGCGGGACACTTCACTGTCTGTGCTCTCTCCGAATCTCACTCCGTTGTTGGCGATGAAAGACGTCGACCGACCGACCGGCGGCGCCGAGTAAAAAGCGTCTAGATTTCTTTGCTGCTCAACATAACTTCAAACGCATCATGTTTCTCCGGATGAATTGCACAGATGCTCTTGCCGTGACATACACTCACATATACACATACACATTGCCCTGAGTACGCACGTTCAGACATGATTGATACGCTGAAGACAGGGAACTTGATGCATTGGAGCTGATGAAACAGGAAATTTGATCGGAAATGAACCAAAATACATCTCTCAGATTGATAAACAGATTCATTTCTTTGTATACGCAGTCAAAAGCCATTGGGAATACTAATGTCAAAATATAGGTCCCAGGGATCCGTCAAGTCAATCAAACCCGTCAAGAACATTCCTAAGTACTCGTATCGTAGCATTTTGATAAATGACTGTGATCGTCCGGCACAGTAGATGATCTAAAAAGATAACTGCCTTCCTCCCCTCTCGCATTGAAATCAAACTTCGACTTCATTCTCCATTTCCATCCTGGCAACATTCTCTCGCCGATCAACTTTCTCTTTTTTCAAACGTGCATATCAAGAGTTAACTGTGTTATCAGCAGTGCTAGAATCAGCGAGAATAGTTCCAGAGTCCAAAGTGCCACATTTTATGAGAAAACGTGGGGAGAATTGAGAAGTTGAGACCAATCTGCACCACTTTCTCTTCCATTATAAACAAAACGTTCGCACGGCCATGTGGGCTAGTTGACTCTTGGCCGTTTACTTCTTCCACACTAAAGACGCTATCAGTGTTCAAGTACACTGATTCTTTGGCTTGTTGCTTTTTATGTTTGCGTGCTGATCAGAAAAAAGACAAAAGGCAACAAGAAAAAGATAAGAGAACGCTCGGCAATGCATAGGTCATCGAAACCTCAAGAGTACATATCATTACGTCAATCGCCAAATCGAACCACCATCGACAACTTTGTACCTTCGGGATTGCTTAAGGCTACGTGATAATGAAACCTAAACGAATCATCCGATCCATCACCCAAATGACTCTATCTCGCCAACTGTGCGGCAGATATCTTTCCTCCGGCTGTTTTTTTGATGGGGTCGGGATGGATGTGGCCCTATTCTCTTTGGCCGGCCGGGTTCGCCCGATCAACATTGACCCATGTTTCATGCCCATGTTTTCAGAACATTTGTTTTTAGAAAGTTTCATTTCAGTTTTCTTATTGAGATTTGTTCAGTAAGATAACAATAGAACAAACAATGATATCATCTTGGCTATTTGCCAGAAGGATGATTGATACGTGTACCAACGTCTGTCCCGTTTGTCAAGTGTCACAATACCCATAATTGATCGATGCACTGGCATGCGCATTCCCATACAGAAAAAGACCACAACGGTCGTGTTGAGTCATCCTTCAACATACAAGATTTATGGAACCGAACCGCTGTGCATATCTTTCTTTTTCTTCCCCTTTCCTCTCTCTTTTTTGAGTGCGTGGTGTCATTTGATCATGGCCAACAAACAAACACAACCGGTAGTATAACCTAGCTCTCTACCCAACGCATGTTCGTTTTCTTGCGCTACATTCGTCCTTTTCCTTCTCTCTTTTTTTCCCAGCTGTTTTGGCGATTTTTCGCGATTTTTCGCGTTTTTTCTCGAGATTTCGTTGCCTATTCCGTTTACGAAAACATCAGGAATGGCCACGAAAAACAGCGGAGAAATTGGCCGAAATCCTTGTGGTCCTTCTTCCCCGCGTCCCGCTTTGTTTGGTCTTTTCCCCTCCATTTTTGCGGTTTCTCTCTCCACTCTGCGTTGTGTTGCGAAATGTGTGGCGTGGCGTGGCTCTCGGCGAACGAAAAAGCAGTCAACTGGAATAATGTATGGCTTTTGCGATTTCTATTTGAATTTCGATTCCAAAAAAAATTATAATTTTTTGATTATTCAAATTATTCCTTTCATATCATTAAATTAAAAAAAAACAGTGAACGTCATAATTTCACTAAACATTTGGTAGTTTCTGAACCAAATTAGGTTATAACCGCTGATGCTCTCACTCAATTATTCAGAGAATAGAAAATTCTTCGGAAAGCCCTCAACACGTTTTTTTTTCGCACATTTTGAAACATGTCCTCGACATTTTCCTTCTCCTCGAAGCAATTTGCCGTGTGCTCTTGCCACAACTAGCAATCTTGTTATGGCGAAGGAAAGAAGCAAAAGGCTAAGGCTGTTCATCTCTTCAGTTGCAATTCACCGCTCTTCGTCCCGGCGTCTTCTTTTTTTGCGCGTCAAACCTAGCGCCACATCTCTTCTCCTCCTCTACTCTTATTTCTTATTTCTTTTTCATTTCCCATTTCCTACACTCTATCTCTATGTAACTCAATCCCTCTTTCCTAATTCTAATTAGTGCCACGTGGCAGTTGCCAGTTTGTCCTTTTGGAGCATTTGTAGCCGAGAACAGTTCGTCAGTTCGCATGCTGATAAAAAGCTTATATGTTTTATCGTCAAAGAGAAAATGGTGCGATTTCTGTGAATCACACGATAAAACTTTCACCCCCAGGCGTCGCGTCTTACACGTTTCCACGCCTTTTGATAAGTAGAACGCGCGTACTTCGTTTCTTCATATGTTTCCCGACAGACAAGTCTACTCCCACTCTTTCCCTCTTTTATTAAATTTATAGAATTCCAATTAAAGTTCATAACAGTCTCTGAACTTTCAGAACAATCACAATGCCACGCAAGCGCACTATGGAATCATCGCCACAGTCGGAGGACGTTGAAGTGAAGAAGATGGCGGTTGAGGTGCAGTTTGTCACCAGAAGCTTGGCTTCAGATGAGCCAGCTCCGTTTTCCGATGAAGATGCAGCCAATGAGATCAGAGAATTGGTCGACTACACCAAGAAGATCACTCAGGAGATGGCAGCAGCAAATGAAGGTAAAACATGTTACCTAGTACTTGCTCCCTACCTGAAGTTTCCCTTTTCCAGCTGGAAGACCGGTCAGAATCTATGCCGACGGAATTTATGACCTGTTCCATCATGGACATGCCAATCAACTTCGTCAAGTCAAGAAAATGTTCCCGAACGTCTACCTCATCGTCGGAGGTTTGTCAAATGCCATTACTCCAGTTTGAATTCCGTGACTTTTTCAGTTTGTGGAGACAGAGACACTCACAAGTACAAGGGACGTACGGTGACTTCCGAAGAGGAGCGTTACGATGCAGTCAGACACTGCAGATACGTCGACGAGGTCTACAGAGAAGCACCATGGTTCTGCACGGTGGACTTCCTCAAAGATCTCAAAGTCGACTTCATTGCCCACGACGCTATCCCATACTCCACATCCGGAGAGGAAGATCTGTACGAGAAGTTCCGTAAGGAAGGAATGTTCGTGGAGACCCAGAGGACTGAAGGAGTCTCGACCAGTGATGTCGTGTGCAGAATCATCAGGGACTACGACAAGTACGTCCGCAGAAACCTGCAAAGAGGATACTCTGCCAAGGAACTCAATGTTGGATTCCTTGCCGCCAGCAAGTACCAAATCCAGAATAAGGTGGATTCCTTGAAGTCGAAGGGAATCGAATTGCTCTCAACCTGGAAGAACAAGTCGGATGATATCATCAAGGAGTTCATAGACACTTTCCACAAGGATGGAGGACTCAATGTAAGAAAATATTAAGAATCACGTCACCACATTCATCTTAAATTTTCAGGGTTTTGGAGGTCGTCTGAAGGAAATCATGTCGATGTCTCGTTCCCCATCGCCAACTCCGCGTGAACTTACTCCAAATGGAGTTGAGAAGCAATCGGAGACTCAAGACGAAGAGGAAGAAGAGGAGGAGGAAGAGGCTGAGGAGGAGCAAACAGTAGAGCCGCGTCGTTCCACCAGAAAGCCAAAGACTCCTCTTGAGTTCTAACAAGTTTTGAATTCAAACTCTCATTCACTTTTTCTTAAAACTCAAAACGTATTGAACCCTGTTCCTGTCACTTTATTGGTTTTTTTTCTATTTTTTTCTCATCTTACAATTTCTTTTTCTTAATGCCAATTCTCTGCAGTATTTCGGATTTCTTATTGTATATAGCATCTTCCTTGCTTTTACTGGGATTCACGACCAATTTTTCTTTGTTAACTATGTGCACCACCCTGGCTCTCTGAACTTTCATATTGTCTCTAATGACATTCGGTCCCTTTTTTCTAATAAATTTTTCCTGCCAAGACAAGGAATGCATTGTTCAGCAAAGAACAGAAACGGGAAATTTAAGTTTGCATAATGTTTGCATTCAAACAGTGGTAGTAGTCTCAGGAGATCATCGTTTGTTCTGTTGTTATCGTACTGAAGAAATCTCAATCACAAGAAAACTGAAATTAAACTTTCTCGAAACAAATGGACATGAAACATAAGTCAAAGTTGCTCTAGCGAAAAAAAACAGCCGGAGGAAAGATATCTGCCGCACAGTTGGCGGGATAGAGCCATTTGGGTGATAGATGAGATTACTTATCCCAAGGAAAAGTGCAATCGGGAAGTAGTGCTGCGGATTGAGAGGATCTCAAGCTGATTTTTCGTGTTTTTCCATCTTAACGAATCACGAAAATTACGCCCCTTTTTTTGACCACCCACAAATCACACCACGGCATTCTACTCCTGTCAACCCCATTCTGGCGACCGCTGATCCGCACTGCTACAATGGGTGACGACATCTTCAAGAAGGTAAGCATTAACTTTCTTTTCATCTTATTGTACAGTTACTGTTCCAGGTTAATGAGTAAAACGAAAGAGACAGCAGAGATCACACGATTACTCTTTATCCGACACCTCCAACGCCTCCAGTACCTCCTAGACTTCGGCGACATCCTCATCCTCCAACTCCTCCCTAACTTTCCAACAATTTGAATTTTGGCCACAAGCATAGAATGACCTTCAGGACAAGCGTCTCTAGGCTCCTGGAGGTAAAACATATTCCCTACTACTAGCTCCTTACCTAAAATTTCCCTTTTCCAGCTGGAAGACCGGTCAGAATCTATGCCGACGGAATTTATGACCTGTTCCATCATGGACATGCCAATCAACTTTGTCAAGTCAAGAAAATGTTCCCGAACGTCTACCTCATCGTCGGAGGTTTGTCAAATGCCATTACTCCAGTTTGAATTCCGTGACTTTTTCAGTTTGTGGAGACAGAGACACTCACAAGTACAAGGGACGTACGGTGACTTCCGAAGAGGAGCGTTACGATGCAGTCAGACACTGCAGATACATCGACGAGGTCTACAGAGAAGCACCATGGTTCTGCACGATGGACTTCCTCAAAGATTTCAAAGTCGACTTCATTACCCACGACGCTATCCCATACTCCACATCGGGAGAGGAAGATCTGTACGAGAAGTTCCGTAAGGAAGGAATGTTTGTGGAGACAAAGAGGACTGAAGGCGTCTGGAAAATATAACTATTTTTTGTCAACCATGTGCACCGTCCTGGCTTTCTGAATTTTCCTATTGTTTCTGAAATAACATCTGGTCCCTTTTTTCTAATAAAGTTTGCCAGCCAAGACATGGAATGCATTGTTCGTCAAGGAACAGGAACGGAAAATGTATCCGTATTTGAACTTTGCATAATGTTTGCATTCAACCGGTAGTAGTAGTCCCAGAAGGTGTGTAATATTAGCCCCCGGACGGGTCGTCTTCACGGTGGCCGAGAAGTAGCATGCGTTCAACTGGTTTCTGCTGGCCCCATATTTTTTGCATTGTGTCGGAAGGAAGTATGAACAAATAGGAAAATATAGAATGGGAGATGAGTGGCAAAATCAACATGTTCAAAATCCCGAAAGATTGCGAAAGAAACCAAAAGAGGAGTCTTTAAGAACAATGTACTTTTGGAAGTTGTAAGTTGTTAAACAGTTTTATTATCCGAAGAAAAGTCCTTTCAAAAATCGGAATCGCAATTGCAAGCGATTTCGAATTTAGTAGTTTAGTCCAGGCAGACCGAAGACGACTCAAGTGTTTTGCACTTTTGACATGAATCATGGCGTCCGGACCTCTTGGGTGAACTTTGAATCGTTGTAGCCAGATCCAGGGAGATAACTCCATGCATTCGATTTTACGTGGGTGGTAAGTGGCCGAGTAGATATAAATTAAATGGAGGAATGTTGTTCGGGACGGAGGTCGAGGATATTTCAAATTCCGCCACCCACGTTTTTAATGAGTAGCATAGGCATGACACTAGCACACCGCTACAAATCACGTTCACCAAACACACACTTAGAAGCCGCAGAAGGGCTACGGTAACGCCAACGCACCTTTAATGGAATGCGAGCTGATTTGAATACGTATCGCGTGGCTGTCCCGCTATCTCATTCTTCCGTCGTCATGTTTGACGACATTATGTCTTGAAATGGTACAAGGAGAATGCGTGGGGACGGCGACAAGTTCAAATTCCACACGTGACAACTGCACTCTGGTCCCCAGTCCAAGACAGTTCTGGAACATTTACTGTCTGTGTAGTTTGGTTCTGGGACTTTGACATTGACTACAACACAGTCTAAGACAATTCGTACATTTCGAATAAATCCCCAGTCTCCTTGACCATCCATGCTATAATCCGTGCTGGCAGACATATACAGACACCGAAACAACCGTGCATTATGTCAGAATAATTGTTACTGTTAAGACTCGGGCGGCCTCCGTCAAGGAGACGAAAGGGTTAGTGGTTCAAACCGCATAAGCGGATTCCGCTTTGATTCCATGTAGTCTCTGTCTTTTTGTTTTTTTTTCAGTGCAATTCTCACTGTTTCCTTTCGATCCTCGCAATTTTTGATGTCTTACTTGGAAAACGAAGAGAACAAACAAAAAACACTTGTGGATGAATGATGGACCGGTAACGGACACGAACATCAGCACGTGTATCATAACTGCCCCCGTTTCCCTACTTCCACTTCCGATTGCACTTTTAGGAAGGAAGTTATGAATAAAACACACTGTCTCTGTCTACATGACGAATTGTGTTCGAAATCTGCTGGAGAAACCGGGCACGCCAAAACAAGTTGTGTTTGCACACAGTTTTCCGTCGTGGCGGTCCTCAGAAATAGCTGACGAAGAACATGTGAGCGGTGTCGCTTTCGACGGTTACGTAGGCGTTCAGAGGGCGCCCGGCTTCCCGAAAATAGAAACCGAAACGAACGGAATCGGAATCTTCTGAAAGCCGCCGTCGCTTCCCTGCCTGCCCACAGACAAGTTTCCGTCCGGTCGGTCGTGTTTTGTTGTGTGACCAACTGTGGTAATTGGGTGACAGAAATGCTCGACGACAAGGTGATCAATCAAACGGTTTTGAACTTAACGCGAGTGATAAGAGAGTGGTTAACTGATCTCCATCTCCCGCCTGGCGGATGTCCATCTTGTTTTCTTCGCCGGGTTAATCAAGATAAGTACACCCTCGAGACTCTCCGTTTATCGGTTTTTTTCTAAACCACACGAAAAGTTTCCAAAACGAACTCGCACTGGACTCTAATTAGAACAATTCAGAATAATGGAAAGGAAAGTTTTGTCTCCTTGACTTTGATGAGGTTGATTAGCTTCATTTGGAACTTTTTCAACACTTTTTTTGTTCCTGGTCAAAGTTTTTGGACTCTTTTTAGAAGATTCTGACTGATTTCTGACACATCTTCTGATCCGAACAACTGTAGAATGGCAACTGGGGTTGACCGGTAGCTGTCACTCTATATCACATGGAAAGTGATCAACGATCGAGAAAACATGGCACCGAGATGGAGTATATAGTATCAATCACCGGTTATCAATAAAAGACGCCGTTGGCTTGTGACGTGTCAACCCCGAAGGGCAGACGGACAGTGTCCTCCGCTGTCTGAAATGTCAGAAATCCGTCAACTGGAAAAGTGAGGGAGATGCTATTAGTGTCAACTTTACTTGACCGTTCCGACATTGGACAATTATGAAATTCAAACTACAAATAGTAGTGGCAGTGACCAGAAAAAAAGGGATTGAGGAGGTGAAAGAGTAAAGGGATGTGGGTATTAGCACGGACGATATAATGATGATTGTTCATATTCCACTCCGATGATGTTCACCATTTTTTCAGGATACTGACAATTTGTAGCATTCTTCCCCTCATTTGTCTTCCATTTTTGATTGTTTTGCAAGCTATTGACTTCTTCAAAAACCGCTCCATGCTACTGGTCTGCCGGTGTTCAGTCTTGCAGAACAAAAGCGAAATTTAAGCTTATTTAGTTGTAGGACGGACGAGACCCAGGACGGGACCTGACGGCAGAAGACGTTCCTTTTTTCCGCCACTAGTTGATCTTTGTTGAGTTCTTCCACTTCCTTACTGCCTCACTTTTTCAGGCTAGCCATCGGGAAGAGGGTCTGCAAAAAAAGTGTTCTCTGTTCTTGATCAAACCCAAAACGGAAGTGATAGATTGGTTCGGTTCGGTCTTGTAGCACCAAACTCCAATGTTTCTGTTTCAGTGACAATTCAAAACCGTCGTTAATTAATTAGGAATCGCCTCCCACCGCCCACACTATCCGGTAACACCTTTACAGTACTTTTGCCGGCGAAAAAAGCGCAATTAGGCTGACTTGTCGAAGAGCCACCGCCCACCCTAGACGAGATCCATCACACTCTTCCGATGACGTGCACTAAACCGTAGCAACTTTGTCTGGGGTCTCTTGCTTCACGCTTTCATCTTGCTTCCGTTCCTCCTCAATGTCCTCCTCGGTAATCACGAGTCGTTTGAGGGAGGAGGGACGGAAGAGGTGGAGTCTAGGGCGTAGGCGCCGCGAGAGCTATATTCAAGACGGTTCGAGAGGCGGACCAGTCATTTTCAGTGCCAGAATACTTCGTTCATCAAGCGACGTCGTCGACCGAGACGTTGTCACCCCACACACATACAATCTCTTCATTCAACTTCTGGCTTCCTTCCGATAGGTCTGTTTCTTCTTTTCCTTCCTCTAGATGCGTGCGTGGTGAGTGTGAGTGTCTTCGTCTGTATGTATCGTAGAAGAAAGAACGACTAACGACCGCAGTGAGTGTGTGAAGAGTGAGTGTGAGTGAGTGGCGTGAGCGCCCGGCGTCTACAGTAGACACGCCCACAGAGACGAAGCAAACCCGAAGAAAACGTTTTGGGGCTACGGGAAGGTGTCTCGCCTGAGAAGACCCTCCCCCTTTCCCATCTCTCCCTCGGATATTTTACTATTTACCTCAACCACCACCATCCTCCACCCCCTCACCTCCGATCACCTTTTAAGAACTTCCCATTCGTTACAGTATCGTTGCACGGAGGACCGAGCTGCACACCAGCGGCCAGTCATTGTTGAACCAGCATATTCTCTCACTTGGCCCTTCTGCCAGCTCCAGACAACACCATGCTTCTTCCGCTGCTAGTCAGCGTTCTGCTTTTTCGAGTAAGTCTTCTGTTTCAATTGGATCCTAGCCTAACACCTGATACTTGATACACTGACCTAATTGTTGACATTTGTCATTCTCTGCCTTCTAGTTGCAAGTAATCCAATCAGTTTCCGATCTTCTCGTTGATCTTCTGAATTATTGTAGACCCTCCGGTACTTTGCTCAGATTCCCGTCTAGTCATCATTTTCCCACCTTAGTTTCCGGTTATGAGATTCCCTTTCATTTGTAACCCACTGTCTACCTACCGTATAACTCTCCAAGGGTCGGACTCCCCTGCTACGAACAAAATTTCCGTTACCCACTTGTTGACCTCTAGACTGGCCCATTCTGAACCACTTGAATCAGTTCCGATGGCGTCTCACGCTTCATCATAATTGCCATTCTCGGCGCCTGCCGTTTTTTCGCCAGTTTCGTGGAGGTAGTCTGACCTCTGTTTTCTCGCCGCCGCCACTTCTCACTTACTTACCTTTTCGACGGGCCGCCCCCGCTTTCCGCGTGCCCCCGCCATTCAACTGACCGGCAGGAAGAATGGAAGAGAAGAGGCCAGCGGCGCCGGCCGTCGGGTGAAAACCGAAGCGCGTAACTGTTTAGCCTTGACGATTCCAGTCAAGGGCACTTTGTTCATTCTCATCCCATTTTTCTCGCGCATCTCTCCAATTTGCGCACTTTTGCAACTCTTCGCCTGCTATCGAACCCTACGAAAAAGGCTATGAGGCGCTCTCGAGACTGTGTCTTTTCTCTCTCTTCTTCTTCTCGGTCTGATCATCAGTTCGGTTTTGTTGATTGTCTCGGTGTCGGCGGTCGCGCCACAGAAAAAGGCGCCAAACTGACGGACACGAAGCCAAGAGTGGCCCCTTGCGCGGGCTACTTTCTGGGAGAATATGACCAGTTTCGTTGCGTTTCGCAACCAAAACACTATTTTTCTCGCACCGCGATCAAGCATTGATGAACAGGCGGAAGGAGAGAAAGAAGAGATGCAGAGAAGCGAATAGGCGGGAATTACAGGCAAAACTGTCCGCTTCAAATGAGACACTGAGAGCTTGTTGTTGCGTAAAAGCCATCAAGATAAAACGGCAAAGATAGGGGGAAGAAGAAAAAGACGACGACAGAACGCCAATAGGGAGACGGCATATAACGTAACATATAGCTTAGAAGAGCGAATTCGGACGACAAAAACTCACCAGAAAACTTCCTAGATTTCAAACAGGATAACGGAACCCCCCGTTTTTCTTCAATTGTTTTAACCCTCTTTCCACACGTCGATCATTTTCACGCCTGCAAAGATCAAGTGGGGGATCTTAGAAAATCATCGTTCCATGCCTCCCCTTGTAAAGGAAAGAAGCTTCTCAAGTTTCCGTTTCATTCCTGGGGAGGTATAGACAGGGAAGCAAAAACAGAGTAATAGAGTAAAAGTTAAGTGTCCTCCAGTATTCACCCCATGAGGTGCCGCATTGTCTCTGGCATTTCTCGAATTCCGGCAATCTCATTCCCGCCACCATCATCATCATAGCATTGCAAACCAAGTCAAACTTGTGGATTGTAACAATTTTATTGGAACCCCCATGAAGACAGTCTGAGCGCTTACATCGCCTTCCAAGTATTGTTGGTGTTGATACGAGAGGGTTGGATGTTAACGATACGGTATCACATTATACGTACACAGGCGCGTTTCTTCTCACCAGAATGTTTCTAACTGATATCCCTCTCAAGTCCCCGTGCTTCCTCCTTATTCTGCGGGAAAAGTCGTCCCTTTAGATTTTTTCCAATCGGATATAAGTCTCTGTCAAATCGGGGCGGGAGGGCGCAGAAAGAACGTGCGGGATGGGAGGAAGGCGCGTTGATAAGGCGGAATTGACAAGGTGCAAACGAAGACTTCTTCCTTCTTCCGTGCCCACTTCTTCAGGATTCGGACGCTGCAGCATTTGACACACAAGCCTACAGCGCTGATGACAAAATGTCGTGTTGAAAGAAAAACGGAACGTTGATTCGGGCGCCGACCCAAGATACGTGTTTTGTGTAGTCAATGGTCAATCAAATCCACGCTTAGTTTGCAGGACAGAACTGGAATCACAACGAATCCAGAGACTTTTCACTTCCGGACGACCTTTCTGTTCGAGTTCTAAGAATCATTAGCATCCACCAAATAAAACCAACAAAAACTAGCCAGCAGCTGCTACTGCAAAAGTGGTTTTATTTACAACCGCCATTGCAGTTACAGCCGATAATCATCAAGTTCTCGTTTTACTGCAAGGATTATGTCTCATGGGTGTGACCTTCTTTTTTCTCGTCCAATCTGGAAAAAAGCGCTCGAAAAAATGTCTCTTGATGGCGAATAAAGTACAGTTTATGATCTTGGAAGGGGGAACAAACACATAGCTGCTGCAGAATGATCTCATATCCGCACGTAGAAAAAGTTGTTGCTAGCGCAGTGCGAACAGCAGCAAAAAGTCTGCCGATTCTCTGATCTGCCGTTTTATTGGAGGGAATTCACACATCATTCATAACCTCACATACACAAACAATTATTTCTTGGGGAGAAGTGAAAACTTAAACTTTGACCTCAGCTACATTATAGGGAAATGGGAATTAGACGATTTGGAGGTTATTGAGGTCAAAAAGTTGCCATAATCACATCATCGGGAACTATATTTCAGAATGCAATCGCATTTCTTCCGTTCTTCAACGAAGACGATTTGAAATACACATTCGGTGTTGAATCTCATGCCAAAGGTAACAGAATGCCACCACAAGACAGAATTAACGGAAAGCTAATTGATTTCAGTGCCGAAGCATGAGGAAGTTGACCCGATTCCGTATTATCATCAGAATGGCAGTTTGCATGCACTGGAATTTACGGTACTAGTTGACAAACTGTCAAGTATGATGGTTTGGTTTCAGGCATTCGATAAGATCTACAATTTGACGTTAGAGCCCACTCTGGCTAAGTTGCTCTCAACGGGAGTCACTGTGGTTCGGAAAAACGAGAAAAAGGGAGGATCTTTGGACTTTGGATCTACTCTTGACAGTTGTCATTACCACCATTATGGCAAAAAAGTGTATGCCGCTATCAGCAACTGTGATGGGAGAATTGTAAGTGAAAATATTAGGAAGGGTGTGGTTCTTGAAAGTCGTCAACTTTCTATTTTCAGAAAGGAACAGTGATCGACAACGGAGAGATCATTGTGATCCATCCATTCCCGGATCATCATGCTCATCGTTCCAAGAGAAACACTGAGAACGGAGCTCATGTGGTTTACAAGAGAGAAACTCTTGCGGGTCCCGAGCCGAATGACTTCTGTGGTCTTGACAATGTTGTCACTGAAGAGTCTCTTGTGGAAGATGAAAGTGCCATCTTTGAGGACGTCTTTGTGACAGGCCAGCGTCTCACTCAAGAATCCGATCTGATCGTAAGTCGACCTCCTCTGGCACCACTTCACACCTTTTTTCCAGGTCGAATTGGCAGTGTTCGTTGACGAGAACCTCTGGCGACACTTCAGCAGCAAATACGGCGGAATGGCGGACAGAAAACTTCAAGATTACACTCTGACTCTTCTCAACAACATCCAGATCATGTACTATCAGCCGACGGCAAGCCCTCCACTCACTTTCCGTGTCATCCGATATGAAGTGCTTACCAGACAACCGGTAAGCAATGTGGACATTGGCAACTGACGAGGGGTTTACTTTGCAGGCCGCTCTTGCCGGATACCTTCACAACCACGGAAACGCTCAAATGTACTTGGATCGGTTCTGCAGATACCAGAGAAATTTGGCTGTTCGTGATTGGGATCATGCTATTATGCTGACTGGGTAATTGAAAGAGACACCGGCGCAAAAGGACATGTTTAATTAGTTGTGGCGGTTTTGCAGTTACGACATCCATCGAGGTGCTGGATCTCGTTCAATTTCCGGAATAGCTCGTCTCGATGGAATGTGTGACCCATGGAACACGTGTACCCTCGCAGAAGGTCTCGACTTCACGTCCGCATTCATCGGAACTCATGAACTTGGTCACAGGTAGGTTTCATGACCCAACTGCCCTTGGTCAAGCGAAAGACCAAAGCGGAAGCAGTTCGAAGTGGCAGCGGCTATCAAGATTGCATGACAGCATGGGTTACGGTGTGATAATTGGCTAATTCATTTCAGCGTCGGCATGCGTCACGACGAGCCGTACTGCCCGTCAAAACACATCATGTCGTCATCACTGGGTCCCGGGAAAGTCACGTGGTCGACTTGTTCGCTGCGAGATTACCATCAGTTCTTGCAAAGACTCGAGTAAGTTTCTGCTTCATTAAATTGAGAGGAGATAGTTGGATGAAATGGATGAGAAACGGTTTTGTCGGTTCAATTCATTAAACTTCAACTCAACTGAACCGAATTGTGTCATGTGCGTGTTAATTGAAAACACGCGCGTGCACTTGATAATATCATGTCTGTCTTTGGTAGAGAAGGGGGTTTTCTCAAGTTGAACTTGTACTCGTTTCAGCGGTCGGGGAAAGAACTGCTTGCGAGTGTCGAATATGCCGACCAAGTTGGAGATCTCGTCGAACGTGAAACCCGGACAAATCTATGATGCGAATCTCCAATGCGAACTGATGCATGGAAACGGATATCAGCAGGTTGGTCGAAAAGAAGGAAGAGGACGAGACTTCTCCCTCATTAATCACTCCTCTGCACCTCAATGTCAACATGAGACTTTTCCGGTGTTGCATTCGGGGGTCTTCTCGGTTTCTATCCCCATCCCTTATCTCATCGGAATCATTCTTTGACCGGTAGAATGCAACACAGTTTGAGGGACAGGATCGGGAGTGGAGGTAGAAGAGAAAAGACAATGTTCATTCAATTCTTTATTCCCGTTGCAACTTCCGGCGATTCGCGCACGCAACCGCGAAGCATCATCATCAGGGGGTAGCCTTCGAAGAAAACGATATTGACACCGTATACCAATAACGGTTTTTCGCAGCAGCGCCGCTCTTTTCCGTGTCTCTCTGTCACTTTTCTCTCATCACACCGCTTTCTTTTTCTCCTTTTTCTTTTTTTCGCGTCGTTGTCCACTTCCGAAACAAACCTTAGCGGCGTCAAACTTATTCGCGGTAGAAGAAGAGATAGGGGCTAGTTCAGGGGGGACCTGACCTGTCCGAGGGGGACTGAAAAACTTGATGATGGTGCTTTTACTTTCCCGACACATTTGATGGTCTCATTGTTATTTACAGGTCACACCTCGACAAGACTCGTATGATGGCATTTGCTACATGATGTGGTGTGGTCAGTCGTCGTTCGGCAGAATCATTACGTCGCATCCGGCGCTGGAAGGTTGGTAAAAACCTGAAAAGAACTGAAGAACCGGGGGTGTCGCGATTGTTTCGACTCGACCATTCGGATGGGGGCGCGTACGCTGAATATAAAACAAATTGCGAGAAGGAAAAGACATGTGAAATTGACCGCAACCGGAGAATAGGAGGGCAATGAACTTTTTTATTGGGGCACCAAACATTTGTTGACATGTCAAGGAATCACACATCAAACCATTGAACTTCTTTAGGTACATTCTGTGGACCAAGCAAGTGGTGTCAACTAGGAAGATGTGTTCCATGGACCGCCACCAATGAAATCAACCCACCAGTTCAGACAGCTGCCCCAGTGGTCACTACTCTCCCATCGGTAGTAAACAGGGAATATGAACAGACTGGAACTTGATGCTTTCAGAGAATCGACGGCTCCTGGTCCGGATGGGGAGCCACCGTCTGCTCTCAATGTACTTGCAACGGAATCTTGGGATCTGTTGGTCTCTCGATCTCCCGGAGAACTTGCTCTGCGCCATACCCAGCCAACGGCGGCAGTGACTGCATTGGGTCTACTTCCAGAGCAGTTCTATGTTCTCGACAATGTGGTCGGGCAACTAAATCTGTCGATGAGGTACTTGACAACGTTTCCCGTTTATAGCCTACTCAACCTTTTTACAGTACATCAGCGAGAAGTGTATGGAACAGAAACGCATCAAGAACGATCGGGAACTTACTGGAAAGGGTAGTCAACTTAACCGATTCCCGCAACGAGCTTGCAAAGTACGTGGCGCTTCCTACATGTTTGTATCTATCTTAGACGATACTTTAAACGTCACGATTCCGGTGTCATTGGCCCGCTAATTTGATAAGATATTTTGATGGAAAACTAGGAGAATAGGAAAAAAGGAAGTACATATCATAACGAGGTTGTTTGTGATCATAAGAACATTCGAAACCAATCAAGGGAAAAAAGGGTTATAGATGAAAAAAGTTATGAGAGTTCAAAGAAACAAAACACACTCGATTCAGGTGTTCTGCGATGTTCAACAGCACTACGGAAGCCAGCGCAATTACCGATTCTTTGGAGACAATTTGCCGGATGGTACTAGCTGTGGATATGACAGATACTGTTTGGATGGAGAGTGCCTGGTAACTAGTACAAGTCGAAACTTTTGCAAAGTAACTTGTTCCAGGCTTTATCTTGCAACAACAACGCTTTGGTGAGCCGTGATCTGTCGTGCCCAACAGATACTTGTCCAATTACCGATCAATCTTCCTCAGTATTCCAAGGACAATGGTCTACTTGGAGTTTGTGGACGAGTTGTACTGTCACCTGTGGTGGAGGGTACAGGAAACGGTATGGGTTTGATCTGGTTCTCTGATTTTCTATCTTGAACTTTTTCCAGCAACCGTGCATGTTCTATTACCGGTCAATGCGATGGAAGCGAAGATGAGACAGAAATCTGCGGTTCTGAGGCTTGCCCATCGGTCTTGCGTACTGGAAACGAATGGAGTAGCTGGACCGAGTGGAATCACTGTTCGGTGTCTTGCGGACGTGGATCACAAGCCAGATACCGCAAATGTCTCAGCCCGCACAGAACCTTGGCATTTGACTGTCCTGGTAATAACAAAGTCACCGATGAGCTTCGCATCACATTTTTCAAAGGTTTACTAACACGTCTAACACACGTTTTTCTTTTCTTTTCCTTGGTTCAAAGTGAGGGAAGTGAGGAAACGGATATCTCTTTCTCTCGTCTCCCACTGCTTCCGCCTACGCACATTTCCATTCAATTGGTTGAGTGTTGTTTTCCGTTTTTTGAAAATCAGAATCACCCGTCTTCTTAACAAAACTAATTTTACGACTTGATACTTTTTCTGCACTTTACTTTACGTTCCGCGCATGTGTAACTGTTTAATTGCAGAGAAGAACATTGAAGTTCGATCATGTGACAACGGGCCATGCAATGCTGTTGGAGTCTGGGGAACTTGGGGAACATGGAGCACATGCTCTACTTCCTGCGGACCGGGAACTCTTGTCAGACAGAGAACTTGCAATAGAGTAAGGAGACCTGTTCAAGTGATGGAATAAGTGTGTTTTTCCAGGAACCATGTGACGGATCTGCTCACGAAAGAAGATCTTGCAATGTTGTGAACTGTCAGAACGACGGAGTATGGTCTCTCTGGAACGAGTGGTCCGATTGCAGCAGAGTTTGTGGAAAGGGACTCAGAAGCCGCAGTCGATCTTGCTTTGGAAGTGGATGCCTTGGAGCCAGTTCTGAACAACAATTCTGCAATGAGCAAGCGTGTGCTTCATCTACAGCCAGTGACTGGGGAACTTGGTCGGCTTGGTCTCAATGCTCAGTGAGCTGCGGTGCCGGAGTGAAAAGAAGGACAAGGACGTGCAGAACAGGAAACTGTCCAGGCAACTACAAGGAGTCAGCTATTTGCAATGATAGAGATTGCGAGAACAGAAATGCTGCTTGGGGAGGTGAGTAAACGGGAAAAAGCGCGTAGTTGACTCAAAGTATTGCTTTCAAAAACCGAAAAAATTCAGATAATGAGGCCTCACTGTAATAAATATCCAAACTATCAATCGTAAGTTTGCTAGTCTGTCCTACCTAGTCTTCCCCATAAATCTACCCTATGTCTCTAAATTAGTTCTCAAGTCGAATTGTGGTTGTTGTTTTGTTTTTGTTTTCTGTTTCCTTCCCCTTCTTCACCAATCAACCTCTGTAAGAAATTATCGTACAGTTATGTCTGTTGACGAATGACTTTTCTGTCTCGTCCCGTATTGTATCGAAAAATCAGTGATAATGAGGAAGTCGGGGGATCGGGGGATGCGACTGGTAAACCGAACCCCCATCACAGTTATCAATGACCACACTTCTGCAAAAGGTGTTTTGATCTGATTGATATCATCATCTCGCGCGTTCGACCGCCTCTGTTGTGTCGGCAAAACGGTTTTGCAGAAATGATGAGATAATCTGATTCGTTTTGACTGACTTGATGCCTTATGACTGATTTGAAACACTTTCAAGAGCTTTGGGGGACTGAGACGATGGATTACTGTAGATTGTCGCGCGGCGTCATCTTCTTCTCTGATGACAGCGAGAGATTGCGGCGGGCGAAAACTTGACGACGGCCTAACCTAGAATCTCATTATTTTCTCGGGAATTTCGAGCGAATTGCCCCCGTTTGCGTGGGGGGTGTTGTCACGTGAAAAAAGGAACACACCCTTGCTACAGTGTTGTTGGTATCAGAAAATCAACAAGGGAATAAACACCAAAACTAGATCAAAAACTAGCATGTCCTCTTACCCTACTGTTGTTGTCAGTCTAAATGTCAAACCGAACATCCTGAAAAATATGAAACCAACAATTCATTTTTCCAGGTTGGGGATACTGGTCGTCGTGCAGTGAAACATGTGGTGATGGAGTCCGAAAACGCGTCCGCAAGTGCTATGGTAGTGGAAACTGTGATGGTCAACAATACGAGAAGCAGTACTGTAACCTGCGGACTTGCGACTTGCGAAGAAAGTTCTAATCCTCCCGAACCATGTCTCCACCTAACGATATCATATTTGTGACCTTCCCCAAAGTGTTGTATTTATTGTTTCTCTCACTCCTCGGCTCAACCCCAACTATCACTTTTTCACTGTAAATACAACCAATCCTTCTCCACCTCCATCCTTCCTCTGATCCCTTTGCTAGTTATCTATGTCGCCTGAAATCGGTTTCCCCCCCCACTTCCCCGCACATCATTCCTTCCCTGTTTTTTTGAGATATAGGTATTGTTTCCTGAATGTTCTACTTGTTAGACCTTCACTGGTCGCCTCATAACTACGGGTTAAACTTAATAAAAGATATTTCGAATTCCCAGATTCTAGAGCTGAGATTTCTTCTAGCTATCATCATCCCATCGAGTCTTTTCTCTAGAATATCGATAATTCCATATTCTTCCGTCATCTTCCGATTGTCTCTATCACTGCAACCGTTATGCAACAATTATTGCGATAATGAACTTGTTATTCATACTTCTTACTTCACAGAACATGGTTTGATTTACTGATAAGACCCCCTTCTCTTCTTATCTCGAAAACAATTTTATTGCTTTCATTTCCGTAGGAACTGCCTGCACTGTCCCACTTTTCTGGTTGTATTGTATTTATCACAACAACCGTCTTGTTTTTGGTCATGACACTGCAGTATATCTTTTATCTAACCATAAATAACAAGTGTCAAGTAGTCGACACCCTGACTTTTGTCTTTGCCCTTCGCACGTCTTCAACCACGTGCTTTTTGATGATCACTATATAATCATTGATAATGACACTTTTCACTATGATAGTTCTCAAAGTTCTCGTTCAAACGTCTGAATTGATTCCTTCCTCTTCCTTGTTTCTTTTTTTCTTGTTATTTTCATTTTGATTCCCTTTTTTTTCTTTTTCTTTTTCTCAAAACCAGTTATTATCTCGCCGTTCAATCGCTGCAATCCGTCAATGATATGCGATTTGCATGGTCCACAAGTGGCCTTGAAATGATCGCGGCGAAATCTCATAGACTCTGGTCTGCCATTCGACATAAGTCAGATCTAAACACTTTCGCGAAATACTTAACTGTACCCAGTAAACAAGTCACTGTTTATCGCAGTTTCCGTGCCATGACAATCAAGTGGGAAGTGGAAGTGGAGAAGAGGCTTTTGGACTATATGAGTCACTCGTCGACGACTGGAAATGAAGGTGTGACTAGGAAAAGACGACCTGCCGGTCATGCTCCTCTTTCAGCTCAATTCGCCGGAGTAGTTGCTCAAGACCTGGAAGACAATGGCTGGACTGTGTACCGACAGACCATTCCGAACACCGATCGCTTCAATGTCTATGCCACCTACCGGAACTCTGACCCCAAACGTACTGTAGTATCGAGTACACTCGAGAACTTAACAAATCGAACATCCTGTCACAAAATGCCTCTTTTCAGATGTCAAAGTGCTATTGAACACCCATTTGGACACTGTTCCTCCGTACTTTCCACCCATCCAAGATGACAAGAACATTTACGGAAACGGGTCGAACGATGCCAAAGGTGGGCGAGTCTCGACCTTTGGTCAGCCGGGTGTTCTGCAAAAGTTGCGAGCGTCCGGCCCCTGTAGTTTTTAGTGTCCAGCCAGTGGTGTCGTGAATCCATTGTAAAACGGGATGAGAAGAGACACCTCTTTTACGACAAGGGATTCGTTCATTTCGGTGTAGCGAGACGGAAAAAAGTGACGACTTGACTCGTTCATTTAATTCATTTCCGATGTTGGAAGAGGAGGAAAACTTTTGCAAAAGACTATTATAAGTGAGATTGATCATCGCAAAAAAATAAGGAGGTGCAATTATCAAAACATTACTCGCCAGCCGGGAGGCGACTTTTGTACTTTGCAGGAAAGCGTCAGACATGCAATCGGTTCGTTTTCCAGGACAATTGGCCGCAATGGTCACCGCCGCAATCATTATTTCAAGAACTGACGAGGATGTTGCCAGGGCGTTGGGATTACTCTTCGTGGTCGGCGAGGAACTTGACCACATTGGAATGATTGTGAGGGACCAATCGGAAAAGTTTGAATTGAATGATTTTTAGGAAGCTAACAAGCTGGAGATACTTCCAGAGTACCTGTTGGTCGGGGAACCAACTGAACTCAAGTTCGGAACAATTCAGAAAGGAGCTTTGAAGGTGGACAACTTGTAGTACAGCTTACATGACGTTTTGTTCATTTCCAGGTAAAGCTCACTGTGACCGGACAAGCGGGACACTCTGGGTATCCCGATTCTGGATCAAGCGCCATTCATAAAATGGTTGAAGTTCTGAACGACGTTCAAAACTTCAAGTGGCCATGTGATGCAACTTATGGAGACACCACCTACAATGTTGGCAAGATTTCTGGAGGTCAAGCTCTGAATGCGTGGGCGGCTCATTGTGAAGCGGACATCTTTTTCCGAATCGTGACGTCTGTGAAAGATATTCAAGACCGGTTGACTGAAGTTGTGAAAGGTGCGATTCCTCTGAAAATGCCATCAAGTGACTTTCTATTCAGATCGTGCCGCCATTACTCTCCTCAGTTACAATGATCCAGTGATCCTTGACTCGCCACCAATTGACGCCCAACTGGATCAGGTCTCATTCAATACTGACATTGCTTACTTTGATGCCAAGGACAAAGTCAAGGGAAAGTACCTGTTTGGTGGTGGATCCATCAAGAACGCACATTCAAAGAACGAGTTTATCCCGAAAGACGAACTGCACAAGTGCACGGCGACTCTTGTCAAATTGGTCAATCACCTCTACCAGGAATAATGTTCTAGATGTTTCTGCTTCTGCCCTTCCTTAGATTTGTGTTTTGTGGGTTCCATGAAATGAATAAATAAGTGTTCATATTCAAAATTTGAAGTATCGATATATTGTTACAGAAGAAAGAAGGAAAACATAGGCGGAAGGATTGTTGGTAGTGATAAAATAGAATGAGAAAGAAACCCTATAAGATCACAATTGGCAATGAGAAGAAAACAGTGGAAAAGACAATTATCTGACCAACTTTGTGGCGGAAACGATGGTTTTTTTCCCTAAGGCAGTATTTCGTTGAAAAAGAAAAACTCCCTTATAGTTTAAGTTTCGTTCACCCACAATTGAAGTTGGTCCTTTTTTCTGAGATGATTCGCAATTTCCATAGTAAAAACCGAAAGATCAAAATAGTTCAGAAAGATGAGAAAAGAGAAAGAAGTCAGGAAAGAAAGTGTTTTTTTCGAGGAAAAGATCAGAATGAAAGATACAGGCTGTAGAGGACTTGAAACATAAATCACCTGGGTTTTTGAGAAAAGTTTAGAACGTTTTTCAGCCGACCGATAATAAAGATAGAAAGATAGGAAGAGGCAAAGTAGAAGTGGAACGGAACATAAAGTTCAGAGAAAAGAATAAAGTTAAGTTTAGAATGAGTAGTCTAAAGGTTATTGGCATCGGTAGTGAAACCTGATATTATAAGTGATATACCCAGTGGAAGGGACTAGAACAATCAGAAAAAGAGCATCGGGTCACTGGAAGACATTTTATGAGAGAGACGAGACGGCGACATTGGCGTTTTCCCTCCGGACACATCATCCATGTACTGAGCATACTGAAAGTTTGACGAATTAGCGGGGTCAAGAAGATTCCGGCAAAAACAATCGAGATCACTTGTGCGGGTGCAAAAAATAATGATATATAGGCTAGAATTCGGAAAATAAGCAAGTGGCTTGTCACGTTAACCGTTTTTGGATTCCAACTATATTTTTTCCAAACTTTTCAAAATAAGAACTAAAATGAATATGATAACTCTTAACACAAAAATGCAGCAGCTTTACGTTTAACGCTTTACTCTCAACACCAACTTACTTGTTCCGCTATGGAAAACTCATTTTTCTGAAAAATGTCAGTTCAAGACAATCATTATTTTACACCCGATACTACTCCGTGCACACATTCCAACCGAGAAGTGCAAAAAAGAAAAAGAAAGCAGAACAACACTTCGGAGAAGTTCACGGATATCAAGATAATCGGTCTCGAATGTTTTACCATCTGTGGACCAACATTGTCTTCAATCCATCGGAGCAAGTGAACATTGTAAGGAACATAGGGCTGACGGAGCAAATGCTCTTGAACCTCCAGGAACCGCTTCAGGTCTTCCAGAGTTATTCGGTCTTTGGATGGTCTGAACGAAACATAGACCACTAGAACACAAACAGTGAGACTAACCTCGTTTTCTTCAATGCGGCAATTATTCGCATCGCTTCTCGAATATCATCACTCATATTTGCAAATCCACGTCTGGCACCTCGAATCTTTCGACCGAAGTAGTGAAGTTTGGTGAATGTCCGTTTGAGAGTTGATGAGCAGAGATCCAGTGAGGCAGTGATGACAGCTAGTCCAATAATTACATATGAAACCGCAAGCTAAAGTAGAGAGAAACTTAGTTTCGGAAAAAGAAAATAGGAAAACCCACCGCTAAATAGTAATGTTGTTGAACTCGAATATTTCCTAAACCGATCGTTGTGATTGTGTTGAATGAGAAGAAGACACCATGTATAAACGACCTACAACTTTAAGTTCAGTTCTCGAATCCTTAACCATTCTTACCACACTGGTCCTTTTTCAAAAGTGTTGAAAAGTAAACTTCCAACGCAACAGTAACCAATAATCAGAGTGAAGTAACTGGCAATGGGCAGTTGCAGTCGGTCCTCTTCATCTTCGCATTCCTCGTCGTCCAAACTACTCGCATTCCGTTTTTTACTTTTCTTCAGCTCCCTGAAAGACAACAAATATAAGAGATATGAGAAGGTTCCAAAGATCTCTTGGAATATGCAATGATTGTTTTTTATTTCTTTTTTTCTCACATTGAGTCTATGGAATCCACATCGGTGTCGAATAAATGTGTTCGGATTAGCTCGACCAAGTTTGCTATCATCTTCCACATTGCCAGCAGTTTCGCGTATGTTCTAGAAGCCTACTTCAACTGGGAACAGAGACCTTGTCACTTACCGGATAACAATTTCAGATAGGAACTTTCCGATATCAGCGGCAGTAATGAACATCAATGGAATACCAATAAGCCCGAAGAACACTGTGAATATTCTTCCGGGATCTGTGGCAGGGGTAACATGGTCATAACCTACAACACCCGTTGTAACAACTTGATTAAACTCATTTTGTTACCTGTAGAAGTTATCACAGTCAGCGCATAAAGTGTAGCAGCGGCAAAAGTCCATCTTGTTGTCATTCCGTCTTCTTCTCCAGTCCATAGCTGATTATGGTCAGTGAATCGGTCATCGTACTCGTGGGCCTTGGAAAGTGATGCTAGTAAAGGTCGCATCCGACTTTCCACAGTGGCAGCGTCACTCCGATTTGATGATAATTGGATGGTTTCATTGATAATTTGAGAGTAGATATCGAAGACATGTTTCACTTTTGCCTAAACACAAAACGTATGATTGTCCTAAAAAAGAAATCCTACTTTTCTGCCTTCAAGTTCATGATCTGCTTCAAGCCAGATGAAAACAGTGGCTCCCATGGCAATGTATGATAATAGTAACACATTTAGACCAACATGGGGTAAAAGGATTTTCAACAACTGAAAGAATCCATTTAATAGCTTTTCTGCTAGTTTTGACTAACTTTTAGAATCCTCCTCCATATTGGTACCCGAACTACAATTGGCTGTTCCGGAACATCTTCGATACCTTCTCTTCGGTTATACTCTTCCCATTTTACACGACCGATGTTTTCTGGAAAAAAACAGGGTCTTGGTTAACAAAAAAAGAGGGTCTATCTTGGCTGGATGATCAACATCATTTCATTTTATTTCATTTCCGCTAATCTTATTTTGTCTCTTTCTTATGGGCAAGAAAGAAAAGAAAAGAAGGTCCTTCTTTTTTAGCTCAATGGCCCTAGTCTGGTCTCTGTTTGGTTAGGGAAAAGTCCTTGTACTTACCTCGAAATAAGGGTGGAAGACAGTGTTCTGGAAGAGAGGAAACAAATGCAAGATCAGAGAGAGGAAGTCGTAATTGGGGCTTCTGGACTACTTGGAAGATTCTTCCGACTCCCAACGAGCCCATCAGAGTAGTAAAGGAAAGGGCGACGTGGGCTTTTCCGAATGGAGTGGTGGCACAAAAAGTGAGAAGGGGCCCAAGACAGATGGCTTGCCAAATTAACCCGAACTAGACATTTGATCCGTTGGATTCGTCGGCGTCGGGATTGATTACACGACTAATAGAGTGAATATGGAATAGTTGCTCAACTACCAACTACGAAGACACCGCGACACGAAAACCGCTGCAGTTGAAGGAAGGTCTCGAAACTTTCAAAAATAGTCGATGAGCAGTGGGGTGTCGATTGTGTCGGCAATTGCAGATATCCGGCGGGCGGCCAACGAGAAAGGAAATACGAAACGCGAGAAGAGGTTGCGACACCGATCTCAGCCTCATCTAAACACTCTCTTTTACTAGTTTTGTTGTGAGACCCAAGACACCACCAAATCTTTTTTCATTTAGATTGTTTCAAAAAAAAGAGAGTGGAGAGGGAAAGGGTGGAAGAAGTTTGGAGAGCTGAGATTCTGAAGCAGGGATGTGTCCGTGTCATTAGCATCTTCCGGTTAATTTCATTTTCATTCTCTACTTCCGTGTTTTAGAAAGTGTGAACTTCTCGTTGAAAGTTGGTCCCTCGCCGGCTAGCCATGTCAATCTAATCAGTAATAAACAGAAAGGGAAGAAGCATCGGATTTCATGGCGATCATAAAAGAGAGTCCCCCTCGCTTCCCCATTTTTTCTTTTCGACTATCAAACTTTTATGTTCAGATTCTGGGAGGATCTAGACCAAGTAGCATGGGATTCCTCTTTGTGTTCCGCTCCTTCGCACAAACACATAAATTTCGTTCCTAGGTTAGCCGAGTGATAACGGAATGGGAGAAGGGATAGTGGAGGTGAGCGGACCCGTCTTATGATGCGATGAAAAGATGAATAACATGTCAGGACGTGAGAAAATGAAATGTTTCAATTGACAGATTGCCGCGACAATCAACCGCTAGACAAATTATTTCAGATTGATTCGACTCACCATCGAAATAAGCGAATTGATGTGATCTCACAGTATTGTGACGACTAAGGGCTGCAGAGTTCCGGTTACTAGGAGGTTTGCTGGGAGGTCTACTCGGCGGCCGACTTGGCGGTCTCCGGTAGTGGTAATATGGGATGAATGGGTCAGAGACTCCGACTGTAGCAGAGGTAATAGAAGGCCTCGGCTGGGCAGTTGCGGAGCTTTTCCGTCTGCCGCCGGAGAACAGTGGCGGGTTATCATGGAGATGGGCAAGGGTAAGCCTGCGAAACGAATACGCTCCGGATGAACCCATATGAACACCTCGGAGGAATACGCATAGAGGAATGTGAGTCGTCGGAGGAGCTGGATGCGCTCTATTGGTTCTATGGGAGGGCTCTTCTTTTCGCACCTTTGTGTCTCGTAATACTCCCACCTCCCGCCAGGAGCCACGTTCATCATGTCTGGCACCCTACAAACAGCTGTGTGTGTGCTCCACAATATATCCCGTGCCACTCTGCCTCCCTACGCCTATCACTTTTTGGCATTTGGTATACCGGTGTGTGTCTGTGAGTGAGTGTGTTCTTGTTGTTATCAACAAGTCAAAACCAGGTGCCGCATTGTTTTGAACTGGCAAATTGCTCAGATGGGAAGGAATCCGACAAAAGGGAAGGACATGTCTGCAGAAATGGACGGAGCAATTAGTTGCAGAATCGCAACTTTTCCTTCTTTTGTTCTCCACGTTTTCCTTTTCCTCTTCCAAAGTTCAAAGGACTTGTGTTCAAAAGATGACTGGCAACCCGAGATCGCAATTGCTTGCGGCTGTGTCAGGTCGGCAAAAACAAAGCTTCTGAAAGTTGTGGAAGCCGCAGATTTTGTTGAAGTGCTGGTGACAAAACTTCACTGACACCTCTCGCCTGCCGTTTCATTCATGTCTTTTGCCTCGACGTTTTGATGGGATGCATCGGCGAGCTCACAGAGCACACACAGAAAAATGCTGGGTTAGTGATGATAAATGATATACAATATCTTATCAATCACGGCGACAAGACCGAGTTGATGGGTTGTGGTGTGCAAGAGGGGAGATTTCCGACAGGAGCATATGTCGCAGCAATTCAGAACTTGATTTATAGCAGGTTATTATGTTAGTGTTTAATGGGAGGAAGTGTAAGATTTTAAGGAAGAAGGAATCAGTTGGGGATCAGTTGGAGAAAGAAAAACTGTAAAGCTTACGGTATCTGATGGCAGCTGCTGCAAAAAAGGGCAGAAGAGCCACAGCGGCTGGATTGTCCGGATAAATGCCGGTGTGCGCAGTCCTGGCCCATTCGGCAAACATGATCGGAAAACTAAGTGGATCATAAAATGGGTTTTGGTGACACCACCGCGGCTACTAGGACCGCTTGCGCTTTGGCGGCGGCGGAGAGAGTTTCCGCGCGTCTGGAACGATGAATAACAAGTCTCCGGGGGAATATAGAGGGCGACAAGTGAGCGAGTCGATTGTGTCTTTTTTGCGCTTAGTCTCCTCACTTCATAATAAACGTCAGAGATTGATATCTGAACTTTTTTTGGGCAAAAAGGGGAAGAGCAAGAGAGCTGGGCCGTTTAGTGCCAGTGCGACCGGATGGCACTGGAATTTTGAGGATGTTAGGAGACTGAGCGCAAAAAAGTGTAACAACGTAATGCGGAGAATGCTAATGGTACAAAACTAAAACATCTTCATCCTAGGCGAGCTGGCTTCACGCCGACCAATTATCTTAGCGGGCGCCGCCACAATAGCCAAATAGCGTGAAGTATGAAGACGAAGAAGTATTTGAAGGTCTCGCCGGCTTGAATTGCCTTTCCAAGTCTTTGAACAAAAAAACTGGAGGAGCACAAAAGGAATTTGTCATTTCATTTGTCAACTTCGCGTTCGTCGTCCAGGCATTCGAACGCTTATTTGTCAACAAAATTGCTCAAAAAAGATTGAGAGATTAGGCGACACCAAGCAATTTTTGGGCGGCGTGAACCACTATATTCCGATAATGAGTGCTGAAGAGAAAGTATAGGCTTGTCACGTGCGCATACGTCAGTGGAAGGGTAATTGAATCTAAGGACCTAGAATCTGGAGATGAGAAGACATATGATGAGATTCCTATGAAATTTGTATCGAGAAACCGACAACAAGTTGAAAAACGCAAATATCACGCAAAGTCACGCAAAAACATCTGAGTTTTGAATTTCAGATGAGCTGTAGTCAATGATCAATGAAAAATCACTTGATGAAGCTTTTGTAAAGAACTTTGGTCAGAAGGGTTTTGTTTTTTGGAAAATGCGAACGTTTTCGTCAGAATCTAATTTCAAGAGGGTCTAGGTTTGAAGGGGTCTAGGTCTAACGACACAGGAAACTTCAAGCGGTTCCCATTCTTTTTTGTTCTGATCAGTGAGCAAGAAGCTGTTTCGAAAAAGTTAGGAAGCGCTAAAATGAGAAAGTTTCTAATTTTGAGAAGACTGGATGAAAGACTGAAAATCCATCGTATAATAAAAGGCACAGCCACCTCCACATTTATTTTCAATTATTTTTCTTTTTTTCCTTTTTTCCTTTCTTTTTCATTAAAAATGTGGCATTTAAACGCGCACGGGACTCGAGAAGATGATTGGCAGAGGAACGTGGATGAGCATGAGCAAAAACTGAAAGGGAAGATGAATAGAGCAGTTGCACAACATCGTCTCCAGCCGATGAATTATTCTATGGGCCATCATATTTGACGCAACATTTTCGGATGGGTTTTCAGAGAAAAGAATGTCAGACGGCCCAAGATGGATGTTTTCATCAAAGGGATACTCTAGGATTACGGTAGTTCCTTTTAGCTAGAGTACCTGCTGAGTCCGTTGTCTCGGTGGGTTGAATTTCAGGATTGTTGCTTGATGTGCTCATAGTTTGAGAATACTTTGGAATAGTTGAAAGTCAGGAGTCAGAAGTCAAGTAAGAAGTTTAGAAGTGAATAGTTAGACCGGGAACACCAAAATAGACTAGAGGTATGAGGGCAAGTCCAAAAACAAGAAGACATATGATGTGAAAAAGTCATTTCCAGAACTCGTAAACATGCTCTCTACCTTGACTATCATTGAGCTGATCCGGGTGACTGCCATATACCATAATTTGCGTGCACGACCCAATTGCCCAATCTCGACGGCTCGCTTTGCCTCCTTATTCACATTATATAGGCTTTTGGTATTCGACACGATAATGACATGCACATCCACACGACCTCATAAAAAACTTGTTAGCTTCCGATATCACGATTGTACCACCTGAGAGGGCGGGGCGGAGAGAAATATCGCTAAGATCGGCCATTTCGTCATGGTGTTTTTAGCCGGGAAAAGATGGACTAAATATTCCTACTCGTTGGATGTATAAATTATCATATAATGAATACTAAACTAGGGTTGAAGCGACTGGAATGGTGTTCGGTGACAAGTTGAGCGTTTCGCCTTTTTTAGGCCCTAGACACGACTCAAATACATTACTCATATTGAATGAATTCGAAGCGAATGCTGACAGCTTGTAAACACACGTAACATGGAAATAAGTGATGAGTGATGGTCGAACGTCAGCTTTTTTTAGTTTTCAGTCTCAATTAATGAGTAAATTTTGAAGAAAAAAGAAGAAAAAGGGTACTTTTGGTACAGGGCACTAAAAAAGGTTAGAAACTCTTTGTCATGAATTTTTCATTGAACCTCGAAAGGAATTTTGAACATTTCGAACATCACTGCACTTTACTTCCATCCTCGTCCCATTCCCCTGTTTTCTGTCACATTCTTGTTAGGGACCAACTTGCGCGGGGGTCCATCAAATGACACATTCAATAAAACTAGTGAGCGATTTAGTAGCCAATTGTGTTTCTTTGAAACGGCGAGTAATTACTAGACATCGGATTGGATTGCTTCTCAAGTTCGATCACTTGTCTCCCGCATTTGTGTCTGGCATTCAGACACCGAGCAGATCTTTTCTGCCGATCTTTGTTCGAGATACTGGAGATGGCAGTTGAGGGTGGAGATTATGGTAATGTGAAATTATGCACTACTTGTATAAATGAATTCGGAAGATGTTAGGAGACGAAGAGGTTAATGAAAATGGGGAAGTAAGTGAAAATGGGAAAGAGGGCGCAACAAGGAAGGGGATCAACATGTTTGCAAATTGTGGGAAAGTCCTTTCAATCCCTCGCCTACATACATACCTCCTCTAATCATGAGCCGATTGGACGTCGGCTTTCGTGACTCGTTTCCGATGGAACCGTTGCTGGTCGAGAAGGCCGCCGACGAGCGGTATGAAGTCTGCGACAGTTTGGGGGACAGCGAGTAGTGAGCACGTCGGGCGTGATGGTGATGGTACCTGGCCGACAGGATGTGATGCTGTGTCGGCACAATCCGATGGTAGGACGAGCTGGGCGAAGCGTTGAGGAAAAGCGTCGAGGAGCACACATGATGCGCATGCTGGGCTAGCACCGCATCTGCACCTCGTAAATCGCACATGTCCGTCTTGCGATCCTTCGGCGGCGCCCACATTTTGACGACGTCTCGGGAACGATTTTATGGAAGATCCGAACACAGGGAGACGGGGGGTTAACAAGGGGCAGCAGTTTACTTGACCATCGTTAGCGGATGAAGCGGAGGACTAGAAGAAGAAACATATGAGCGAAACGAGCTGCTGCGAGTAGCCCGACGAATTGATTAGAGCAAGAAGAGGGGTATAAGTTGGGAACAAAGGGGTTAAACGACTATGATGACACGCGATGGCTGCGTTTCAAATCAGCGGCTGAACTCAACTGCTGGTTTCTCCATTTGTGTTTCTTGCTTTCTTCTTCTCTTCATATATGTTCGTTGATAGTTGTTTTCTCGCGTGTTTTGACGCCAATAAACAACAATAAAAATTACATGCTCAGACTTCTAATTGGTTTGACGGCACGGAGGGAAAGAAAGGTTTTTGCCAGGAAAGTGGGAAAATAGGCAGGAAGAGGAGCTGGAACTAACCGATGGTCACCCGAAAAAATTATATTTTGTCTCTGTCTTTGAAAGAAGGAACGGCGACCATAAGGTTGGAAAACAAGAGTGGCTTTGAAGGGAAACGAATGATGGAGGCGACACGACACGGAACAAATATGATTGAAAGATTGAAGAAGAAAAGAAATATAGAGGTAATACCACCCTCAAATGTCAGGAAGAAGGTGTCGGGAAGGCAATTGTTCCTGGCATAGATATTTGAGAAAATTGAATTGTTTTCGAGAAAGATGACAAAGCTCAACGAACGGCGTGACAATCAGACGTCACCGAGAAAAATAAGAAGCGGAACAGCGGGTTTCAATGATCAATAGTACTAAGAGTCAACGAAAGTTCAATGTTTTTGCTTCCGACTCGAGTCGTTTTCTCATTTTCTCATTTTCTTCTCCTTTTTCCAATTTTCTACCCTTGTTTCCAAGAAGTCATAAATTATGTACTAAACCTAGTTGATTTGAGCCATTGAACTCACTGATTGACTCGAGAAACGTTTGCAGACATAGTAATAAAGATTTCTTAGGTGGAATAGCTGGCATTTAGTACAAACTGAACTGGGACCAGACTAGTAGCAAGGAGACGAACTATAGTTGACTAGAATTCAAATACCCTGGAATTACAGCGAGGGTGGGGTCTTTTTCACACCCTGCTGCACTTGGCTCTGAGCACTTGAGCCCTGGCAATGATAGATCAAGACCAGACCCACCACTTTTTTCGTCGTCAAAGTCCTTGTCAGAAATCGGTCGACTCCGTTTATTGCAAAGATTGTTCTGCTTGATGGAGCAGCTTCTGGAACTGTAGGTCACATCGGTCCCCGGGGCGATTGCATGCAGTTAAGGTCAAAGACAACGGAATCGGCTTACCTGATGAGCGGATGAATAGATGGCGTCCGGATGAGATCACCGTATGCATGATAGGTGGCGGATGCTCCAGTTGAGCCCATGCCGTTGTTCTACACTCCACGCGTTGTCTCAATGGTGTTATTAGTTGGCGGCAACACGAGGAGCAACTCGAATACTGTAACTGGTACCAAAATTAGATCAGGCGTTGAGCTGGAGCCGGAGCTAGAGCTTGAAACTGAGCTGAGGCGCCGATTGGTCTATATTTATGAATCTTATTCATTCCGGCTCTTATTTTGCGACCGACCGCCAGCGCCATCTCCCTCCCCATCAGTCTCTGGTGCCTGTCGGCAATAAGACCAGATATGTTGTCTTCGCACTAAGTGAATTAGTACTCAAGCACAACCACAATTTTGTTGACTATCTCGCGACTAAAGTATGGTTATAAGCGAGGAAAAAAGAAAGAGATGATTACGACTGGGGTACCAGCAGGCAACGGTTTTTGTTTTCTCATAAATTGGATAAATATACAATGACAACGTGTAGCGCCTCGGGACAGCTTATTTCTTCCTTAAATAAGTAGGCGGCGCTTTAGTTAAGCTCAACATTTTCATAGCCATTCCTTGTTGGGCCTCCTCTTCCTCTGGTCCGGGGCTGTTTGAATGTACGCTATTAGACCATTAAGTCTTCACAGGGATCAGGGGGCGGAACAGATGGCTCGCAGTCAAAAAACAAAAAGAACAAACTACGGCTCTTGGAACAAATTAGGGCGGATGATGGGAATGGAATTAATTTGAACTTTTGACATTTTCATTTCTTTTTCCATTTCAAGAAGAAGGTTGACTCACCCCCAGATGCAGTTTTGCGGACCATAAGCGATATGAAAATAACACTACTCTGAAATAAAGCCAGTTAGGTACCAAAAAAGATCAAGAAAAGGAGAAGAAGCAAATGAGAAACAAGAAACATTTGGAGAGGAAACGAGTGTAGAAGAAGCTGATCAATCATGCTCTCAAAGACAAGTATTTAACGCGATTATTGAACATTTGAACAAGATGAACGAGGACAAGATGTTTCCCCTCCCTCTTGCTCATTCACTCGACGAAAAAACGGAAGAGAGGGGTTCGGTGGGTCCATTCGATCATAGAGGAGGTTTCTCTGATTGCATTATTGCACACAGATGGGCATGACGGGCCGGGATATGGAAGGGAGGAAACAACAAAAGTTTGCCCGTGTTAGTAGAAGACGTGTCAAAAGTGTCGCCGCTCTCCAGCGTCCTCTTGCAAAAGTTTCGAGAAGATAAATGGGCAAGAATAAGCTTAAAACTTGATCTGCCGCATCCTGTGACAGGAATTTGAAACAAAGGCAAAAAGGAACAAACGTTCCCATAGGAACTTTTCATGTTCACCGCTTTGAAAGTTTTTAGGACTAGTAACCACTTTCTTCGATTCCCAGCATTCCGAAAATAACTTTTTTCATGAACTTGAAACAAAAGTCCCATTACACTAACAAAGAAAAACGTTTTTGACACCACACCAGCACAAAAAACAGAAATGTGAAGGTTTCACCGACAAATTTTGACACGTCGGGGGAAGGATGGGATATGATGATCAAGTCGCGTCAGACAATTGTTTCTTGTCTCGCTTCTTCTTTCGCTTTGTTTTTCAAAGATGAATGTGCAATGTAATTTACGAGTATGGAGTTGACGCCTCACTTGAAGGAGTTAGTCTTTTGGAGACAGCAAGAAAAAAGAGATTTGCCATTGATAAGCCCATACTTCAACCAAAAAAACGATACAAATGAGCGGAAGTGAGTTGACCCCCGAATGTTGGTCCGGAAAATAGGAGAAACGAAGAAGAAGTGTTGTCTGGAACTGGGAAAAGAAAAGAAAAGTGAAAAAGTAGTCTGGAAGCAGAGAACTGAGAACTGAAAACTCAAGACTATCAATGGTGTGAAGAGTGAATTTGGGCGTTCTATCCGACTTCATTCCAATTCGGAAAACCACCCTCTCTCCTCCCCCACTAACGTTCTTCACTAACGTGATGCATGCATAAATTGTCGTTCAGACAACTAAAACAAGATCCGTTTCTTCTTCCCCTCAAAAAATGACTGCTCATGGAGCACTGAAATCAGTCTTTCTTGGGAATGGGAGCAAAATGGGAGGGCGTGGGGCGGCTAAGTGTCTGTGTTATTTGTCGACGTTAGGGGCGACAAAAAGCGACACCACTCATAAATCTCGGTCCATCCGGACATCGTGGTGCTGGTGGCTTCTTGCTCCATCTTCTTCGTCTTCTTCTTAGCCTCCTTAGCCGCTTCTTCTTCGTCTTGTTCTTATTTGTCTCCCGAAGTCTCTTGCGGTCCTGGTTCAGTCAGTTCATCCTCAAAAACTGATAAGTCACCGAGAGAAAAAAAGGGTCCACAGAGAGGAACCGACGCAGCGCGGATGTTCAGCATATGCTACCGTAGTCGCATAATTTTGGGACATTCGATCCCAGTTTGAAGGAGAACACTGTCAGAACCAGGTTCAAACCTAGCATGAACCAAATACTATATAGTCACAATAGGAAAAACGATCCGAAATAGCTCCGAAAACCATTTACCAACAAAGACAGTCATCAGAAGATTGCACTTTGGAATTCCAAATGCATTGTGAGTTTGAAAAATTAGTGGCCAAGAAAAACAAATGGCCCGAGACGGAGAGCAACAAGTTTTTGGCGGCGACCTCGTCGGAAAACGTGTCTTCAGCAACATATGAGATAAAAATATGGCGGCCTGGAGGGCACATCTCATGGGAGTTTGTCAACTTCTTCGTATTATTTTACTATTAAGTGCAGGCAGAGTCGAGATATCAAAAAGTGTCTTGCCGGGCGGGAAATATCAAAAATCTAGTGGGAACGAAGACGAAAGGAAGGAAAGTAATACATGTCATCTCAGTGACATGTTCCTGAGTAAAGCACTAAACTTCTTTCAGGGGGAACTCGTATCTGATGAAAAATCAGAACTTCTCACCCTGAGCACCCTATAAAACCAGTAGTCCGGAGTAGTTCTCGCTTTGGCATCCTTGCCATCCACTCGATTCGTTTTGCGTCGCGTCGAACGAACGAAATCGTTTTTTCGGCGCTTGCAAAAAAGCCTTTTTTCCAAATTTGGGTCCGTGAAAAGAATTGTTCATGAGAACGTAAACGGAAAACGGAATGACTGGTCCGAGTGAGAAGATTTGAGTTTGGGTGTCAGGTGTGAAGACGTTGAGAGGAATGGGTCTGGAACGAATGAAGAGGGATTGAAAAAGTGAAAAAGAGAATGGGGAAAGAGATGAGAAGAGCAAAAGACAAATTCGATTGGAGTAAGATCCTGTAGTATGTGTTTACATTTCTCTCCTGTGCAACCTTTTTTTGAAGAGGCGTCAACACAAATTTGATAAGGAAATGAAGGTTATGAATTGGATTACAGTGATCTTTTTCCAAGGTTTTTTTCATTCCGATATGGGAGAGAACAAGCCTGAAAGAGTCAATGTCAAAACTATCAATCAATGTTATCGAACTATACAAGTCAAAAAAAACAATGATATGAACTGGCAAGATTACATTTTCTCAACTTTCAGCTATAAAAGGCGCAGTAAACTTTTTGAGCACAGTTTCTTCGTTTTTGGACATTTTCAGAACAGATTTTTCGTTTCAAGTATTGTACTTTCAGGTTTGTGTCAGGATCAAGTTTCCAATCCCCTCCCATTACATTAGTAGTTTTACCTGCTCCCTACATTCCTAGTTACCCCCAAACCTTCCAACTCATCGCTTCTGATAATCAATCTCCCCCGCAAACCAAAGAAGCGGAAAAGCCTACGAATTCCAGGTCTGAGACACGCTCCGTCGGAGCGACAAAGACATATCACTTTCTAGCCGACAATACTTTTTCTTTCCCCTTTTCATGCCCCCGTGCCGCTTTGTAGGTGTTCTCGGGAGAATTGAGGAAGCTTTTCCTTTCCTTTCTTTGAGGACCTCTTATGTACGCACCTTGCGTTCCTTCGGAGAGAGCAAAACCAATTTTTATGTTTTGCGTTTCTTATTCTTCGTATACATCCTTCTTGTCAGTTCATGGACTCCTTTTTCTTGCTGCTAGCAACCTTATCTGCCTTTCAATGTTGTTCTGTTGTTTTTCCTTTAACTGACCAACTAGCAGCACAATTCCTCAAAATTTCCTTTCTTGAATACAAAGTTCGTGCCCTGCCCTCTGCAGCCAAACTAAACCAGCCAAATAAAAGTAAGCAATCGAGAAAATTCAATTCCATGTGAGTGCTCATAAATTTCCAAATCTTTCAAATCAGAACGCTATAATTTCAGTAAGAAGTCGTATAATTGTGCGACCACGAATGATTCACGATTTATGACTCTTTTCTGTTTTCTCTGTTTTGACTTTTCCTCCAAAGTCTTCAATAGAAATGATTAAATAAGAAAACACTTTCTGTATAAATATATTGGATTTCTGGTATTCATCCCTTCCGGTCCAGACATTCCCTTATTTTGCATTCCTCCTTTCCTGATCTTCAAACTTCAAACCACCAACGTTCAGAGATGTTCATCATTTTTCCCAGAGACACAAAATGAAAATGATGGATGATGGTTTCGACCTTTCTGAACTTTTTCTCTCTTTTCACGTAATCCTTCCTTCCCTTTTTTGTTATTCCACATTTCAAGTTTCCTTAGTCCACTGATCTTGAACTCCCTAATCGTGTTTTCTGAACTCGTGATTCCCCAATTTTCCCAGTCCAGAACTCTCTGCTAACTAAAAATTCACAGAAAAACATGCTAATCTAATAATCTATTCGAAAGAGATCTCAGCTCCAAGCAAAGTGCAGTTTGTCCCACCCACCATCACAAATTCCAGCGGATCATACATTCCGTTGTTGATGTGTTCCGCAACCCAACTCATCCATTTTTCAGACATTCATTTGTTCCGATTGTTCTCTTGCATAACTCTCACAAGTAATGGGTATCAATAAGATTATCTTTGATATATACATGTCTCAAAATCTTAGATCCCAGTAGTCGTTGCTCCCCAGACCTGACATTTGGAAGTAACTCGATCAGGGACAAAGACGTAAATAGGGTTTTACCAATAAACCAAATGCTATTGAAAACTTCACATTTCTCTGTAATACACCAGTTGCACCTGTTCATACTGAGGTCACAGTTTGTGCGCGTACGCAATTGAAATCAAAGACTCTTAATTGAGGAAGTAGAACAATCGGTCAGAATCTTCCAGATCACACCCAGACATTGATAAGTGTTCCGTATAGTCCATGAGTAAGATCCATGATGTCTAGACTAAATGAAAAAACAATACAAAATATTGTAGCTCCCTCCAGTATTCGGGAAGCTTCTGAGTGGGTGAAGTTAGGGCCACAAAAACCCTTGTGATTTGATTCCTTACGTGATGCAATGCATTCGGACACTTTTTAAGAGTACTCAAAACAAAGCACAACATCTTTCGTAATCCAGAAGCTGCTTTACTTTTACGGGTTTGCCGGTTGATGCAAAAGTGTATTCATCTCGAAAAACACGTCATCAAGCGACGAAAACCAATACTGCATTCTCCCTTCCCGTGACTTTTCCTCCGAGAAAGTCCGTGATTCATGGCCCGTTTTAGATGAGTTTCCGGAGCCGAGCCATCCAATGTTTCTCATTTCAATTCCTATTTTCCATTGGGTTCCGAGCGAGAGGAAGTGAGCGCAACGATACAAAAACTTTTAATTGAAAGAGAAGATTCGAGAGTCGGAGCGAAAATAATGAGTGGAGAAAGGCTGGGAAAGGCTGACTTTTCGTCCGTTTCGCTTCCAATCATCCGTCCCCGGCCAGTCAAATTACTCTTTAATAACCGCTTATCCTTCTCGGTAATGGTTATAGTCGTCTGTCAGGAGGTCGATAAGTGCATTCCCCCATCCCCTTTTTGTTTTTTGAGCGCTCGCGGTTTCACTGGATTCTGAATCCAGCTCTGCGAACAGAATTCAGCTGTTGGTAGAAGATCATGTTCAGAAATCCTGAAATCTAAAAATTGCAAATTGAAAATAGGGAGAATGTCAGGCTTATGGGCAAAAACTTCAGAAACTATTCGATGATGTCAAAGCCGGGATTTGAGGGAAGGAAAAACTTGATGTTCGGATGACGATAATACGGAACTAATCAGGTTAGAGGGCGGAAAAAATAAAACATGATGAGATTGGATTAGGCTTTGTTTTTCATTAAAACTTTCTGCATGTATACATCACAAAGCAAAAAGAAGTGAGACGAAGATAATGAGCTACTTGAACCCCCCAGCTGAAAACGAGATGGCTCATCGACATATGTCTTTGATCAGAAAGCTGAAGTTTGGTGCGTCATGTTCTAACAGCCTAACAAACGTCTTGACGAGTGCCCCCCGGACCCGAAGCGAACTCAGACAGCTCTTTGAGCCGTAAAGCGGTTTGGAATCTCATTGCTTATGAAGATGAATTGAATTCGAGAAACGAGTCGCGGAAAAGGAAAAACCCGACTTATCCGACGTCATTTGGCTCGGCTCAGCCACAGGAAGAAATGAAAAGTTCAAGAAAAACTCTATGGGTGGGCGTCCGGAATAGCTTCATCTCCCCATCCATTTATGACATCAGAGCATGTCACGCTAGAGGGAACCCGCAAAAAAGGTTGAAACAGTGGGACGACGGCGCTATTTGTGAAGAGTGTAGGTGGAAATAAAGCGGTCGCGCATCAAAAATGCCGCGTTTCATCAAATTTCAAATGCAGGCATTCTTCCAGAGAAGTCTTTCGCCATTCCATTCTTCCCGTTCTGTTTCTGATGAACTGGATCACCATGTTTCTAGGAATAGCTAATGTTGCCCGACCCGTTATAGCTCCCTACACTCAGTTTTTCTGATAATCCAGAATTTCCGTGTTGAGGTGGGTGGTAGTCTGGCAACGTAGTGTTCCATACAACAGTCCCTACCCAGGGAGTATACTTGTTGACAGCGTTGGCACCTCTGGAGACTCCAGTATAACTATGAAAACATGTAGTACGAGTTCCACTCGTCGTACTGTGATTTTCTGATACGGCTCGGCTTGCATCGAGTTTTTTCGTTCTCCACCGGCCCGTGGCTCATATATGTCATCGACTGCCATTCTTTCCACCTGCTCCTCCTCCTCCTCCCTTTGCCGATGTCGTCGGTGGCGGCTGCTTCTAGAGCCCAACCGGCCCCCTCGTAGGCCACGCCCCCATTGTTAGAAAGGCATCTTGGTGGGATCAGTATTTATTCGACGCTCCGCCACGCCTCCCCGACTCATTTCAAAGTTGGGTGCCCAGTGTTCTCAGTCTTCCTCACACATGGGTCAAAGAGTGGTCAGCAAGAGGTGAAGTTAATTCAATGTGACGGCAATGAGCACGAAAGCTCATGATACTTCCGTTGGTTGTTTTCTCAACTTATCCCTAGTTATCCCTAGTCTTTTAGTTTCCGAGTTCACGTAGTAACTTGATTTTCCTAGTATTGCGCAAGTTTCGTGGCTAGTTTGACATTTACTAATCAGCTTCGTTTGCGTAGAAATGTCAACGCACGCGGTCATGAGCAATCACAGTAATGAGTTGAGTTATTCGCGCCTACGTGACTCTAATCCTCATGCACAGCTCGAGTAAAGTCGAAAAGTCTACTACGGCTTTGACAGTTCTATATCCAATCCTCCTTCATTCTATTTTTGTAACATTCATACGCAGAGGCGATTCAAGATCTTCATCCCCTGTCTTATCTCTTTATCTCTCAGACAGAATTCAACATAACTTTGAATTCCTCTCGTTCCAGCTCTTTCCTCGTCCGTTTTTCCCATCCCATTTAGATTCCAAGACATCCTTCCAGGTAATCGCATCTCACCGAATCCTTGCTACCATGAGCCACTGGATCGTTACTCTTCTCGCCTTCGTCCTCGTCGCCGGAGCCTTCGCTGCTCTCTCCAATGGAAACGAGATTGACGCTTCGAACGACGTTGCCTCGTACGTCATGCCGTTCTACGGTATGGAGAAGAAGTGGTCTCGTCGTGAGCCAAGCATCAGGTAATCGAATTGAATTCAGGCTTCAGAAGAGGACAGGTGTTGTTTACAGGTTCTTCAAGAGAAACGGAGGAGAACAAGCTCCACCAGCGCCAGAGCAGGCGCAGGAAGTCAAGCCGACCCGATTTTGGTTCGACTACTGATGACTTCTTACCGTCTCCAGCACGCCGCCAAGCACGTCAAACTGTCATTCCATCAAATCAACCGCATTCTTAGTGAAACAATTCTCTCATTTTTCTCTCTTTTGGCTAACTCGAAATTTACATTACATCTAAATCAGTTCTAATTGTATTTTGGAAAGATCTTCTCAACAAAGAATCCGTCCCATCCAACCACTTCTTTTCTCCGTCTCTGTCGCCATCTCCCATTCCACCCCGATGTTGCTCTTTGTGTGTGTGTGTTTGAATGAATGAAGAGTTCCTCCTGTACTAGTTGTTGTTGTTCGAAAAAGTCAAAAGTCGACTAGTCACGGATGCGCAAGGATGGAGATTTTTTTAATCACCGTACATCTTACACATGGATGAACTCATTGGTGATATGCCTTCCCCACGAGTTGTGTCAACGTGGTCAACGTTTCTGCTGACTAAACAATGAATACGTCTCGAGATGCAGAAAGCTCAGAAAGTTCTTTGTTAGTCATTCATTTCCTCCATTTCCGTTTTGCCGAACCCTTCTTGTTTGTCTTCCCTGAAACGTCATCAGCATGAGGTGGACACAGCTTGATGCCAGCCAACCCATTACCACTTTTGCCACGTCAATGAATACGTCGACTCATCACGTTAATTAGAAACTTCGAAACCGCGAACCCAGAACCCTGATGTCATTTCATCTCATCCCACATATTTCGAAAAAATAACGCTTCACTCGGCTGGTTCTGCCCGCATCATTGTTGTCTCTGTGACGTTGGTGATCGGCGTCAACACGAAACCTTTTGTTAGTTGACACAGTTGCCAGAAATATGAAATTTGCACAAATGCAGGTGTTTTCAGTGACCTTTGAGAGAACATTTCCATCTGCAGTTGTACTCGTGCTTGTCCACTGATCAGTTCGAGGAAAAGACGCTTAACCTTGTCTGGAAGATACGATTTGTACGAACGATTCGAATCCGCCCTCAAAAACACAAAAATGACGGGGAACGGCGATTTTGAAGTCGGATCTGAATTTGGATCTGGATTTCAAGTCGTAGGTGGACTTAGTTAAGAACTTTGTGTTTTGGTGGATTCTGAGATGCATCTGATTGCCCAGACACTTAGTCATATGGTATTTCCTGAGCTGCAGACATGGACAATGATTCATTTCCTCTCGCCTGTTCCAACTTCACCTGATGCACTGAAAACTCATTAGTTTTTGCCAGTCACCCCTCTGAAAACCAGGTTCCTTTCGAATGAGAACACAAACCTGCTTCTGATCTTTGTTTTTGCGACATTCACTGATACGGTGTAAACTCGGCTTTCTCAAGACTTGTTTAAGTGTAAAGTTCTGGAATTCGGACTGAATTTCAGAGACAGAAACGTGAACGTCCTTGCTTTTTCTTTTTCCCATAAATATTTATTAACATTTCTGTGCAAAGTATTTCAGAGAGACAAAGAAATCGAACGACTGCAAGGCATGAATGTTCCATCGATGGTTCGAGAACCAAGAATAGGACACATTCAAGGAAAGAGAACATTGTTTCAGAGATGTTGGTCACAGAACGCAATTGACGGAAAGCGTGCTGTGATAGGAGAGAGTCTCGAGAATATACATGAAAACTGACAGAAAATGGAGAAGAACTGTGACTTAGGATGAGAAGGTACATTGGCGTCGTGTTTTCTTCTAAAGAAAAACAACTGAAAGACGGGTGGGAGTGGGATAAATTGGGGGAGGAACAACTGATTGGTACAAATTACGAGAGAGAAGAGAATGTGAAGATTAGGTACACGATAATGAAAGACGCCGACTAAGGAATAAACACGAGAGATTTTTGGAGTAGAAAGGACAGAAGTACTGCGAAGTAAATGGGAAAAACATTATAAGTATTGTGGAAAAGTCATGCATTACAAGGGAAAAGAGTCATGAAGTACCGGAGCAAAATACAATACAATTGAACGGTTTCTTAGAAGTTTTGTGACGGAAGTAAGTATTTTGAAGGGTTCAAGAAGGGTACTGTAGATATCTTTCAATAATATAAGCATCTCAGAGTAGATCATATACGGTCAAAGAAAGCTTTGGTGAGAAGAGGATTCTGTGTGTAGGGATAGCAGCAAGATGCGGGGGACAGGTAAGGTATTTGGTTTAGTGGACGACGCCGCCAGTTGAGATCATATGGTTGGCGGAGAAGAGGCTAATGGGGAAAGAGGCAAATTTCCTAGGGAACTTCTCTCTCCAACTCAAGCAAGTTCTCTAGAAAATCGGAATTAGAGTCACCGACGACACATGACAAACGAGAGGGATGGGGGGGGACAATCACGACAGTTTTTCGAGCGGGATTCGGGAAATGGGGAGGACGGGGAGTGGTTAGGGGGAATCACAATTTTTGCCGGGTTGCAGTGGTCTCATCTCGAAACGTCTTGTATACACAGTATACGAAGAAAAGTCGAGAAGAAGCCAAGTGTCCGAGGGGACCGAAAGACAGGGGTGGACTTGAAAAATACAATCGGCACACAGAATAGTTTAATGCAAATTGTGGGAGAGATTATAGGGGTTGGATTGAAGAAAGAACGGATTTGGGGTCAGTGAAACACAAGTTGTGTCATTCGAGTTTGGAGGATCACTAGGGTTTGGAGGGTGAAAGACATTTCGGAAGGAAACGAGAAAAAGCACTATTCGACTCTTCAGAATGTGTAGGTTTTCGGGTTTAGAGAGTTTGAATCTGAAGAGAACTGGGTTATGAAACTGTGGTTGAAGGAGGGATATGGGAGGTGACAAGAATAGCTAGAGGAACTACGACCAGGGTCCGCAATCAGGTTCTGAACGATGTGCGGCCGGTATTTGTGAAAGACTTTGAAGGGTGGTGAGGGTTGGGGTCAAGATCTACTTGATGTGGGGGATTATGTAGGAGGAGAAGAAGAGAAAGAATGGAAAATGAGAAATAAAGAATACAATCGAAGAAAGAATAAATAAACACGAAGAAATGAAGATTTTGGAGAAGATTGGAGTATTCTGATGATTATATAAAGTTGAAAAGGTTCGAAGCGGCATTCAATTGATGGACAATGAAGCCAGTGTTGCGAGGATGTCAGCGCCTGTAAAAAGAAACATCCTATTCTGAATTCCATTCCTGAAAACGTACATTGATCAGCGGCCTTGCATAAATACAGTGTCATCAACACAGCTGCGAGTTCCCTGCAAAACATTCGTTGTTTTCCTCTTATTAGTTGAAGGAAGTAAACGTAAAAGTTGACAGCTTTTTTGAGAGCTATTTTTGAAGTCAGCCTATTTTGGTGCTACAAGTCACAAACACCCTGAATCAACAACATACTTGAATTCGGATGTTTCGACCGGGGGCATCTCGTATCCGTCGGCTTTCCACGAACGGTTGTCATAGTCGAAGTTGTCAGCACCTTCGACGTCAGAACTGCCTGCGTTAGTGGTGATGCAGAATTCTGAGAAGATAATAACATGAAGTCGTCATCTTTTGTGATTCTTTGATACCTTTCATTGACATTGGCTGCATATGATACTGCACAATTGGCGCAACAGCCAGACCATGTTCATGGACTTTCGCATTTCTCAGAGAGATGATTTGTGCCTGGTAGATTGCTGGAGTATCCTGGAGCATTCCGAAGTTGTCGCACTCGATGTCGTCAAGACTTTTGTCATAGATCATCTGCTGTCCGTAAGCTGGTCCAGTTCCATATCCTCCCAGGAAAGAAGAAGCTCCGAGACCTCCTCCTCCCGACAGTTTGCGGGGTGGTGAGTCGCAATGGGAGTCAGAGAACGAGTCCGGTGAGCAGGAGTGAGCCGAGACCGAGTTGAGCCGGGAACGGAATCCAGAGTCCTCATCATCTTCCTTGTCCTTCTTCTTCGTTCCATGAACGTAGCTGAATGAGTCATCCATACCATTCCTGAACAAACATTTGTTTTTCTTTTACTGTCCTTGAACTTTTACCGTTCCGGTGATGCCTGTGACATGCTATTAGGTGATCCTTCACTGCCGACTCCACTGTCAGTTCCAGCTCTGGCAAGTTCGTCGCAGACAGGCAGGAACAAGTTGTTTTCTTCTGGTATAAAGAACGGGTCGAAGGTCTGGTTGACGGTCACCATCTGGAACTGTTTAATCTAAAAGCAAGGTCTACTACTATTCAGGGTCTCCTCACAATGTTGTTCTGGACTGGCGGCACGAAGCACGGACGGCACTGATCCTTGTGGCGACGGAGCGCGACCTGACTCTTAAACTGTCCACAACACTCAAAGCATCTAAATACTCCTCCTTCCATGGTGTGTGTTTGAGTGTGTCTCATCAGCTCCTTCTCATTGTCAAATGCTTGGCGGCAGTTAACGCATTTGTATGGAAACAAATCCTCTCCATTGTGCGAGGCTGCATGTCGCAAGTAAGACTCCTCAGTTGGAAGGAAGACTCGACACTTGCGGCAAGAGAAGAGCTATAATAAATAAGGGGATTGGTGAAGCTATTCTAAAGGAATGCGTGTTATGGTCAGACAAAAACACATTCATGCTGATGTTATTGGGTCAGGATTGTTTGTTTGTTCGGTGAAACGAATGGAAATCAAAACGTTATCACTGTAGTTCCCAATTTCTCAATTTACAAGTTCCCCCTTAATGTTTGGTTTTCTCATGGTGGCAGCACCGAACCTTTATTCGTCACTCCTGAATTTCGTTTTCGTTTCCGCATGCGACATAAAAGAAGTTGCCGCAAGTCTCTGGGCCACTGTGCCAGTCGCCACCAACCGATGAGTCGGTCGGACCGGGACCCTCTGACACTCGGAAAACGGTGTCCCCTGACACGTGCGTAATACGTTCCCTCCGACCGGTCTGTGTCTGCTGCACTTTTGTGACTCATTTGAAACATGCAAGGAAGTTTTGATTCCGCAACCCCCCTTCCCTTTCCTGACACGGTCCGTTCCAAAACATGACGTGTTATGTGTACTATGTCGATTGAAGTTGAATGTGTGGCGTGTTCTCTCAATTTTTAGTATTTTCCGCAAAAGGACAATACGTGTGAACTGGTGCTGCTTGGAACCGAACTGTCTGTGACAGAAAAGGGAGGGGGGAGACGAGGCAAGAAAAGCATTCGTAATCAAAAATATTTTTTCTAGACACAGACAGGCAGGCCCTGGAACGGCGGTGCATGACTAACCCGTGGTTCCCCGGTGAATTGAATTGGGACATTGGACAAAATGCAAGGTGTTCTAGGGTTCGAGAGCAGGCGCTTTCTAGACCCTAGGTGGAGTTTCATAACAGTCGCCGCGTGACCCTAACCTTTTCCTTATCTTTCTCATCATATGTTTCTATATGTTGAGAAGACAGCTGCTGGCCACATACACTGTTGAAATCAGCTTGCTTGTCAAAGGTGTTCTCCATGTCGTTCATCAGGTCAACTGTTGGTGGAAGTTGCATTTGAAAGTTTTGAAACTGAAAGGAACACAAGATAAGACAAGCACAATGAACACGGTCTACATTCTGCATGAGTGGTTGTTGCTGCTGGAGGTCCTGTGGCTGAAGCGGGTGCTGCTGTGGCATTCCTTGCATTTGTGGTGGCGGCATCTGCATCTGGCTCTGGTCAATGTTCTGGATAACGAGTCCATAGGTGATCGGGGCGTCGTTGTCTTCGGTCTCGGAGAAGCAGTTCTGCATCGGCATCTGGTAGTTGATCTGCGGTTCTTCCTGCTTGATTGCCGTCTCAATCTTGCTGGTTTTGATGATCTGGTTCTCGCTGCGTTTCATCGAGCTGATCTGTCCTCCGCGGCGACGCTGTTGCATTGACTTTTGACGTTCCGGACATTTGTGCTGGTACAAATTCGAGCGGAACTTGTAGGTCTTGTTGCAGAATTTGCACTTGAAGGGTCTGTCGTTGGAGTGCTTGACCGCATGCTGCTTCAGGTACCAGACCGAGTTGAACAGCTTTCCGCAGTCCTGAAGCCAAAGGTTGTGTGTTTGAAGCTAAACGCTGAAACTGGAATACCTTGCACTCGCACTGCTGGTTCTTCTCCAGTGTGACGTTGATGTGGTCGACCTCAGTCGGACAAATGACGATTGGTGGCGGTGGTGGTGGTTCGTTCTGAAATGTATATGCTTTATGAGCCGTCGAATGGGTGGTCCCTTGGATTCTATGGGCCCGAGCATCACCGGCTCACGTGAACTAATCAAAGTGTATAGTCAAGTTTTATGTGTTGTTCACGACCTGCCGTGTTTACTTGAAGCTGGGAAAACTTCCAGTGACCACTCTCGTACACCTCTCAAATTTCTGCACTGCACTTCTCACACCTGACAGCAGGCCGGGTCGAGTGACCCATGTGACGCAATCGGGGGTCTCTTTCTCTCGCCTTTTCTCCGCGGCCCGTATCATCTTTCTTCCGGAAAGCGAGCGGAGCGGAGCAAAACGAAACTCAACGCGGCGTCGATCAGTGATTACGTGATAGCGCGACGCGTCAGTGACAATTGTGTCACATTTCAACTGGCCTATCATGATTTAATTGTTCCGTTTGCAACGAGTTCAGCGTTTCTCAAAGGACGCGCGTCTACAACAAAAATAGGCGGTGGTCAGACTGAAAGTAAACAACGGGTTGGGTCTGCTACAAGCTCAAAAATAATATTATCGAGAATATGCTCCACGGCACTAAACGACTGGCGGTATTTATTTTTAAATCATGCGCCTGGCTCTATTCTACCTGTTTGTCAACAACAATGCTTGTTTTTTTGGGGCGGTTTTCTATATCTTTATCAGTGCCTGAGTTGATACCGGTCTGAAGGGAGGTGTCTAAAAGGGGCGGAGCAGGGTTACGAAAGTAGGTCACTGGGGGAAAGTATGATGTGATACGAGGAAACGTACAGTCAGCAGAGCCCAGAATAATGGGTCCATGGCTTGGAATGGGTTGATATTTAAAGCAAAAATGACTAAATGTCACTCTATAAGCTTGGCAGGGCTCAGAATAAGAGAAAGAACCCCATTAGTTGCACGTCATGGATCTCGAGAATTCGAATTGAAATATGACGATTTTTCTTAATGTCAATGTCAGTTTTTGTGAGGAATGATGGATTTATAGCTATACAGCTTCATGTGTTCTCCCTCATTTTCTTCATTTTCCTAATTCCTACACTCATAAATCTGAATGTCAGAATTGTCATCTGACTCAGGAACTCACCGCTTTTGGCTGGAGGCCCATGGAGTCGTCCATGCCGATCGGTGGTGATGAATACATGTCGGGACCGGGTATGGACTGTTGGTAGAAGTTGTTGTAGCTCATATAGTCATCCATTGTTTTCGCATAGAGGAGTGGGATTGGCCTGGAATATTGGGTCATTTGGGAGAAGCTGTCTGGGGTGACGTGGCGGAGTAAGTGGGCGAAGAGTGACGTGGCAAAAAGATCAAAGAGTTGGGAACGAGTTTCAAGGAGATCAAAATGGAACGGTTGGGTAAGATTGCAAAATGAGCATTTGAAATAAGGAATCTGAAAAACAAACGAAGAGAGGTTAAGAGACAGACACCGGTCACTCGGAGTTGTTTCTCACTCTGTGTTTCTCGTGTTCCAGGTTTCCCTGATAAGAAAGACACGCTCAGATGATAGGGTAACACAAGGTGACCGGCCGAGAGTGACCGCCACAGCCCGCCAGAACGTGCCGTAATCAGAACAAACTCTGCACCGGTTTATCAGTTCCAGGTGGAGTGGCAAGAGAAACTGTTGGAAGATTTGAATATGGAGAAGGAGGAGAAGCTGAGGAAAAAAAAGAAAAAAGAGGAGAGAGAAAAATTTTAATTTTTCAGTCATTGACTGACTACAGTTTCAAAATTGGAAAATGGGAGGACAGGGAAGAAAATTGAAAAAATGGAGGAACTCTGAAGAATGGTTTGAATGCGTCATCCAGCCCGACCGCTTCATTTTGCGTGTTTGTATGGCGGGGGGCAAGAACTGACGTCTCGGGTTGGAAAACCGTATTGGTCAGCGAGGCCCCGCCTCCTACGGCTTCCCTGTTCGGACCGGGAGCCACGACGCCTCCTACCTTTGCCAATGTCCTGATGGGCGTGTATACCAATGGCATAAGGGAAACCGACTGTCTCACGGGGAGAAGAAGGAGAAGCTGAAGCCCAAAAAACTCATCGGATAGAGGCATAGAATCTGATTCAGGAATGGGAGAATTTCACACTTTCAACAGACCGTAAAACTCGAATAGCGTTCGTTTTGATATATCACAAAAGTAGCGGAAAGAAAGCCATCGCCGATTTGAAATGATGGATCTCAATGCATCTGGCTACACTTCTCCCCCCTCCTTCCTTTCTCTACGCAAACTGTTTTTTGGCGGAGCGCAAGGTGGCCGTCCATCCGTCGGACTGTGAGACAAGCCGCCCTTCGAAGTAAGCAAAATGTATATATACCAAGAATCGGCTAAATGTTAAAAAGCGTCTGGGCGATGCCGACGGCGTCACGCAAAAACCGATGGCGGCGACGAGCGCATCCAGAAATCCGGAACCACTCGGACGATGAAGCCGCCGTCGGTTGGTCGGAACGGCCGCACGCCGCTTAACCAATAATTTTCAATGAGCGTTCACTGGACAGCACAATTCGTTCAACTGGATCGGCGCACGCAAAGTTTCAAAACGTCTTTTGTTGGTTCGTATGGGCATCGGCTATTATTAGCGTTTAGTGCGCTGGTAATTAGGAGAAAAGGTTTGATTTATAGAAGTGGACAGTAGCGAAATGCTAGCGCAAAAGAAATTGGAGTCGAGACTGGAAGTTTTGGGAAAAGCCGGATGGTGGCTTGGAGTGAGTGACCAGTGAGAATCAAGAAGAGGGACGGGGGTTGCTTATTCTCACCAATTGGGTGATATGATGGGAAAGCGAAACATCTCACAGTTTCGAAAGTTGTTTGAAGATTTGGCAATTAAAAAGTGAAAATTGGATGAATGATGTTCGGCTGCTGCTTCTCTGTGTGTGTGAGATATGTGAGGGCGAGAGGAGAGGATCGGATGATAAAAACGATGATTATGACGACGGGAAAGACGGGTGGCCCCCTTGAGGAATGATAGGGAGGAGTGTCTCGTGCAGATACACTATGAGAATACAGTAATAGGTCCCGTGTGTCTCTGATCCGCCGAAACCAAGTCCTCCCTTTCTCACTTTTTCTTGTCCTGATCGAGATGTTGGTTTGTTTGGTGATTGTTGCTGCAGAGAGTGAGATCAGATCGAATGCATGCTAACAGGAAAAATGAGCGGAAGGGAAAAGTGTGGTTTCATCAAACTGGTATGAGAGGTGGCTGAAACCAATGTTTCTTCTTCGATTTCAGGTCTCGCTACAGACCGCCATCACTATCAAATTTGATTTGATTTGCCAAACTGTCGGGTCTGGAACGGGATTTTTGGCAATGTTTCAAACGTTTCTTCCTTGAGTTTGTTCTAGCGCAAAGTGACCATGACCATGCAAGCGAACGCGGAAAAAATTTGGTCAAAGTGAAATGATCTCGAAAAAAGTGATAAGATGTGGGCGGTCAATCGAGGGAGGAAGGAAGAAGGCGAAAACCCGCCACCCGGTGTACGTATGGGCATATTGTTTCAAGGAAAACCTCTTCGCTCACTCGTTTTTTGACGCTATTTTCTCAATTTTCTGCCTCGTCCAAGAATCGAGGCAGAAGGGCGGACGAACGCGGCAAAAGACGAATTAGTGATAATGGGTGATGACGATGGCGCTGAGAAATGTTAACAGTTCTCGTTAGATGACCGCTCGTTTGGAAAAGCGAAAAAATTTTGTGTGATGATGTCGATACCAGATTCCTTGTTGATGCTTCCCGGGGTCTAATTTCAGGTTTGCCCTTCTCCGTGACCCCGTAAAGAATCGGAATCAAAAGTTCCGAGAGGTTGTGGTTAGTGCGCCAAAAGACTGATTACTGTAGATGATATCAGTGGATGGCAGCGGCGGCGGCGGGCACTCATCAGTCCGCGGATGAGTTAATCTTTTGCCGCAGCGCGCTGGATGTCCGCTGTCATTCATTAAGTTATTAACCAGTTGATTAACTCGAGGCACCTTTCATCACCCGCGCATCTTGGGGAACGTGCCGAAAAGATCCTGAGATCCGAATGGAGATTGGGTGAAGGGAACGAAGGGAACTTAGGGAAGGGACGCAGAAACTTATTGCGGATATGATTTACAGCTGCAGACGTACTAGGGACGGGTCATGGAACCAAGACTACTAAGTTGGAACGAGGTTCCCTTTCACTTTTTGCACATCTGGCAGTGCCGGCAGGTTCAGTTAGAAAGCGACTCAGAGCTGTGTCAATATTTTCACCGCTCGAAAGCCTGGTTGGAATAATTGCCAGCTATCCCCAGATACTATCAGATACTATCAGTTCCTCATAACATGTTTACATTCATCAATTTAGACCTCGAAGGACCATAATCCATTGGGTGGTTACGCAAGAAGTGAGCGTCCGGCCAACAAAATGGCTGACCTGCGAACATCTGATGGAATCAACTGATAACTGTCCACTTTCCGGAGAATTTGATAACAGGTCAGCCGGGTTACTCGTCGCCTGTCTACGGAAGAAGACGTCTTCATTCCTCCTCATTCTAATCGCGCAACGTCCATCGAGATGCTGACCGCAGATAACCTCAGTGCCTCATAACTATGCGACGGATGGATTGGTGATGACGGAAGAGGGGTCTTCTTCTTCTCGTCTTATCAGTGTCTTGGCAGGAAAAAGGAATAAGATGCCAAGATTGATTTCCAATTCTCACTTAGTCTCAGTCTCGACAACAAAAATAAGGATTTTTGAAACGATTCGAAGAAGAGACAAAGATTCCACTAACCGGTTTCTGCCCTCTCCGCCACCCTCTTCTGCCTTTGACGATGTTCCGCAAGTTGCATAATATCAAAAACGCGCCTCCTCCTTTAACTGACCGACCGATGAGAAATGAAGTGAACATCAGTGACCAAAAAAATCATTCCCGAAATCCAGCAGAAATAGCATGGGCGGTGACTGACGGACGGGCGGCAAGGAGCGGAGCGGAGTGGACTCCGCGACATCTGGCGCCTATACCATCATAAAAAGTTGGTACCCAAGACATGGGGGATTACAGACCATGAAGCTCCGACTAGGTATACTCATGGGGCATCCGGAGACAGGGGGAAAAGGGCGGTGCGGAAGAATGGGAGGACGGAACAAGTTCAAGGAACAAAACGAGATTTTGATGGATGAGCTGCTGACCAGCGGCTTGAGAAAAGTGGTCCCCTTGCGTCTCACAACTCTTCCCGCCTCGCCAGGTTTCCTTGAGCATATTGGCATCAGCTGTTCGTATAGTGGACACCGCGGCCCCGGCTTCCCCCGCGTTTCCGCGAGGAGCCGTCCTCTCTTCCAGGATCATTGTTTTTTGACGTTTCCGTCATTGCATTTTCTCTTCTTGAACCAAAACCAAGAAGTTAGACGAACGGCCTAGAAGCGGGAGAGACCACAAAGAAGTGTACTTCGAGAGAGAAACGACTCGAGAGCAAAATGTGAACGGCCGTTCGGTTCCATTTGACCGCCACCATTCACATATCTTTTGATTGTTTGCCAGCTGGAAAGTAAAGAAAGAAACGAGCGAAAAAATGGGGGGATAGGATCGGCGGCAGAGAAGATATGAACGTTATGATAATTTCAAACACATGAGATTGGCAGGAGGAGGAAAAAATGGGAAGGAATTGGATGGGATGACCAGATCAGAGAACTTGCGCTTGGATTTCTTCGAAACAACACGGATGGTGTGAAATGGCGCGTTACCGAGCAAACATTGGTAACCGGCGGATAAATGTATGTCAGACAGGTCTCATCAGGTTCTCCGAACGTTTTCGGTATCTAATCTCCAGCTTCAAAATGGAAAACAGCAAAAGTGATGGACACTGGCTACTGGATTGGACTAATAGTTCTGAATCTAAATTCGGACACAATTCGGCCTCCTATCTTTTTTCCCGAGCGCTTCCAATTGGCTTTTGTTTGCTTTATCAGACCCGGTACCAGGTCGCGGCCTACTAGTTGATGACCATAAGGGTACATCGAAAGGATGCGCAAACAGGTGGTCAAATTTAGGACGAAAGTGCGAGTTAGCAATGGTTTCATAACGATGGTCAACGTAAACTGGGAGGATGAAAAATGAAAAATGAAAAATAGAACTGGGAGAGGTCGGCACATAAAGCGATTTTTATGTGTGAATCTCGGACAGTTTCATAGAAATTGTTTGGGAAACGAGAGGTAAGAAAAGGAAACACCGCCGGATGGTCAGAGCGATGCTCTCTTCTCGAAACGTCCGACGCTTTGTAGTTTTTGAGAAAAGGGTCACTACAGGTATGGCTTTTCTGTTTATTCAGCATAACTCTGGACATTGAGGCTAAAGCGACGCTGAACTATTTCTTTCGAACTATTTTTAGAACTGACCAGTGTTCGTGTTGTAAGCTGGAAAGATAATGATATCGGAAGAGAAAGGGATGGGTGACTAGCTGATAAAATTGAATGGCAAAGCTGGGCAAACTGAAAGATAAGATTTGGGGAGCAAGACGGAATGCTCCAGCTTTTTCAAGAGAGGAGGCAAAGAGAACAACAAAAACAACAACAAGAACAAGAACTGAGAGAAGCTGGGGGCCGCTCGGAATAGTCGCGGAGTCAGATGTTTTCTCGGACGGACGGAGGATGAATGAGCCGAGAAAGCGGACCTCGTGGTGTAGCACGCTTCCGGACCGCGGAGCCCGATGGACGGGCGGCCGTTTAGCTGAGGCGTCCGAAAAAAATCCTCTTCAATCATCAGACCAGAAGAGCCATCCATCCTTACTTGGACATTTGCGTTTTGAACATGCGTCCGTCCTTGGCCTGCCGGAGCCTCCCCTTTTTTTTCATCGTCCGCTGCTCCAAGTTTTGCACAAGCAAAAAAGCAAAGTTTTTGAGGCGAGCTCAGCTCGAGGGAAAAGGAACGCGACGAGTGGACAACTGAATTGATTATGACACTATACGAAGTTCGAAGCGAACAACGGAATTTGCTGCGCAAAGGCAAAAACATGGTCTTCCGGACGTGTGAAGCTTCAGCTCAAAACAGACAGCAGTGATTTCTAAATTAGTAGATGTCCATTGTAGTTCTTTCCGGAAATTAGAACGGAGGATGTCCCAGGAACAATCGCCAGTCAGAAAAGTTGATGTCAGCCGGAAATTGGCTAGGCTACAGTATAACTGCTCAAAGTAGCACGCTTTTACGTTGACCTTTTCTGGAACTGCTTCTTTTCCATTTAATCCGCTTGACCGGTTCTGTTCCTTTTTGAATTTCTAGACCCGACCACTTGAAGGATAATGGGCAAAAAGTGGGCGTTTTGTTCGTACTATCGTAAAACGGCCAGGGTCATTCACTCATGCTAATGCACCGCTGAGAGTGAGAGCCTTTGCCTAAATTGGTCCTTCTCAAAAAAGGACTGGGCTTTCAGTAGTCACTCAATCGTCGAATTTTGGCGCCGTCCGTCTTCTTGGCGAAAAACGAAAATAAGGGTTCCCTCTCCCTTCTTTGCGGACTCCCGCGTCACTCATCCTTCAAAATTGCGACCTATTTCGAAATGGGAACTGAGAAAAAAGGGGAAGAAGTGAGTGGTGGTGGTGACCAGGAGAGAAAAGTAATAGGGGGCGCCTCACGAAAAAACACTGAGAGCTGCGAATGTGAAAATGGAGCCCTGGGGGCGGATTAGAATATGACGGTCCCGTGGAAAAGAGTGGACACTGGTCACTCTTCCACTCTCCAGTTCTGGTCAGCATTCTTGCCGGCGGCGCCGCATGAAACGCAATATCTTTTTGGTTGTAGAGCTCGAAATCGTTGCCGGACTCAGGACTCAGATTCAATTACATGAACGCAATCCCAAGGACCCATAGTGTCCTATCCGCGCTGCTTATTAGTCCCGGGACTCTAAATTAATAATGAGCAGCGGCACTGGCAGAGGTACCGTATCCAGGAAACTTAGGCCGGATATGAAAACGAGAAAAATGAGAGAGCGATGCGATGCGCCTGTTATCTGTTATGCTACCAGTTATAATGTCTCTGTTTTCATTGGAATGAAAAAGTAATTGTGCTCAGGGGAACCTTTTTCATGGTATTTTTCAAATCCGCATTCAGAACACAGCGGCGAAGCGATCAGGTTCCAGAGAACACGGCGGATGTCAGGTATTATGAGCAAATCGTGTTTTCATCCTTTTCTAGCACTCTTCTAGCTAGGGATCCACCTTATCAAAATAGTTCTTCCTGAAATCTCTAAATCCCAGAGTTTGCGCAAGAGTTCATTTGCTCATGTTTTATGCCAAAATGAAAACTATGCGTGTTCTGAACGAATGTTTGAGGATGTCGTGCGATAGTTTAGTGGGAAACGCGAAGCCGGCAAAAAAGTCAGATGGAAAAGGCTAGCGTCCGACGACTGAACGTCGTTCGCTGGTTTTGTTGATGTTTTTGTTTATGGCTTGCCGGAAAGAGACAGCGAGCTCCGTGAAGTTGTGCGAGAAGCAGTTCTCAGCTGGTTGCCTTCGCTGACCTTCGCGCCTCGTTCGTCGTCGATCCAGAGTTGTGTTTTGTGGTTGTTGTTGTTGTGCCAGACTGACCGGGGCCGCCTGGAAGAAAACCATGATAGGGAGCAGTTTGTTTACAAGAAACCAGTGGACCGGAAAAATAGAAAGAAACCAAAAGTTACAAACTTTCGGGGAAAAAAAGAATGTGACGAGATAAATGGAAGATGCGAGATCCTAGATTCAGGATTGCAGATGACACAATACAACTAAAGCTTGTTGCCCAACAGTATGCTCTTAAACGGATGAATATTTCACTGCGGACGGCCGTTTTTCCGCTTCTTCCGGTGGTCATTTGGTAAACAAAACTGCAATTCTAGTCGTTCTCGGATGAGCAGATAAATAACCAAGAGAGGGAATTAACGAACGGAGGTCGACAGACTAACTGGAAAAGGGGCGGGATTCGAGGAGACGTTGCCTCTCTCTCTGTTTTTTGGATTTCTCCGGGGCACTCAACCTTTTGACAAAAACATCGCCTACGGTCTAATGAAACATTCAACACTTGTTCGGATACTCACTTCCGTTGATTAACTCTCAACTTCTTTCTGATAGACTGTCATTGAATATGATCATGTCCAATGACGGTTTTTCTAGAATTCAGAATAAGAGGGGACGGGTTACGGTAGGTGGATGAAGTGAGACCTTCCTACTTCCCAAACAGGATTGTTATTGTGAAAGCAAAGAGTTCAGAACTTCTAGCACAGTATTCCCTAGCGCCAAGACCTAATGCGAGGTGGGTTCTAAAAGTACGAATCGCAAAAAAGTTCTCCGTCTATGAAGCATAAAAAGTATTGAGAGCGAATAACATTCCTTCCACCTCAGCTCAGCTGACCACTCCTCTAATCGTAGTATTGGTCAGCGGGTCCGTTGTGAAGGCACGGCCCACAAAAAAGTGCTCCGGGGTCCGGCGGCCCTTCCGTCTTCTCTCTCCGCTTCATGCGATCCTTCGCGGCGCCGCTTCAAAAAACCTTGACGATTGCTGGACGTCTCGCGGAGCTCACGCGCACAGCAAGAATTGCCCGCGCGGACCCTCGTTTTCCGCCTGCGCCAATGGCCCACGTCTCCAGGTAACTTGAGAAAATGGCCGGAAGAGTGGCCGCGCGGCAGCCGCCTATGCATTTTGTAGTCGCCTGCTCCCTCTCGCCGCGCATACCTCGGAAGCCCTCGTCATCGTATTCGCTATTTTTGTCATGGTCGCATGATTGAGAAGTGCCGTCTCTAGGGTACGGATTGGAAAAAATAGAAGGGCCTAGTACGTGCCTTGCACTTTATACAGGGCGTACAGACAAAAACATGCATGAGGATGAAGAACACCATTTTGAGAAAATATTGAAGGAAGAAGAGAGGCACTTGAAAAACGTCTACCACCGACGTAATTGGGAGCAGTCTGCGAACAACTGGTCACTCTGTGCCATTCCCCCAAAAAATGCCATGACACCCCCAAACAAAAGAGATGTTTTCGTGACGAAGGGGCCGATTCTGAGAGGAACTTGCGAAATAGCCTAGTTTCCTTCCGATTTCCGTTTTCAGCATAACGCGACGAGGAGGTAGACTAAAATCAAGTTAATGTCGGCCGATGGGAACAACGGAACGATGGACAGAGATGGGCAATACGAGGAGGAGCTATAGTTTTTTCTCATTATCTAGAGCTACTGAAAACAGGAACGGCGAGAATTGAACTGAAAACTCATACATGACAGGAAAGTGAGAAGATGCAAAAGTTCTTTGTTTTCGGACCCTTCCACCAGCATACAAAAGGAAAAGCGTACCGGAAACAAGAGAGATAGGATATGAGCAAATATTGTGTACCAGGGGGAGGGGTGACAAGGTCCGAATTGGTTATTTTGTCTGCGGCACAATGCCGGTCATTTTTTAATTTCTTTAATTTTTGCAGAAGATGATCCTAGAAAAAACGGAATTGTCGTTGAATGTGAAATGAGACATTTCTCGAGCTGTCAACAACAACACAGTGCCAAAACAACAACAAGATGCGCTTGACCACTAGTAGTCAATGAGAGAAAGAAGAAGCTGCTGACTGACTAAGGTACAGTGACAAATGGAGGAGCCACTGGCACGGCTGCCAAGACAGAGCCTGCCGAGGCACTCTGAGCTCTTCAAGAATACGGGCACTCAGGTTCGAGGCACCAACTGCAAAACAACTCGTAAACGATATTTGGATAGACGGTATATATTTGTATTCGTGGTTGCGTTCCGCCAGCTAGCTGGTCATCGCTTCGCGGACGGTCGAGGTTCAGATACAGCAAACAGTATGTAACAGGCGGTGGTTTGAACGGCTGCCTGCCAAATTGAGAAGGCACACCGCGCGGCGGCGGATTACGCACCTTTATCTCACTTATTACCGAGTATCGGCACCAAAATTCGCTTTTCAAATTTGAATATTCAAAGTGTGTCAAAGTGCGAGTGCAAACGGACAGTCGTCTAGTTCTCGCAGTTTGACTGCATCATGTTTAACACATATTCAACACGTTTCACATGTTTCACACTTTGAACAATTTGCTCTTATCTAATCCGGAAACCGGGGTGAAGCATTTGCGCTTCTCCAGCATTCCCAATCACGGCACATCATTCTCATATAAATGCAAATTTTGCCGCAAAGACATGAGGTTCGGACTAGCCAAGATGTATGCCTTGGTTGGCGGAAAAAGTGGTCATGTCTTCTGTCGAACCGATTACTGTAGTTAGTTAGGATTGACATGTGGGATTTCAAAAAATTAATAAATTCTAATGTTGAAAACTGCCGCCGGCTCAACGTCTCCTAATGGACGTTTTTTCAGGACTGCTCTCAAAAAGAGCACATGTGCTCCTTTGCATTTTGATGCATAATGGACTGACTCCGCCGATTGGTTTCGACACTACGTCACGTTTTTCACGGAACCGAACGGAAAACTTTCTCATGCGACCTTTCTCAGGGAATAATCCCTTGGGGTCCCGAGGTCCCGTCATTTTCTAACTTTCTCACATTTGGCTTTAATCCCAGAAATGAACTTTCAAATCGTTCCCAACCTTTGGAAAGTGTGAGAAGAAATGTCAGCTGCATAGTTCTGGAGAGATAGAAACAGCGGAGAGAACGGGAGGGATCCATTCAAATTGTAAAATTTCATGGGTCAAAGAAATGCTAGACATATGAGCTCTCGGAAACCTCGTTTGACGCAAGTGATGGAGCATCAGTTTAATGGCCATCAGCTTCGAGAAGAAAGAACGACAGACTGTAATAAAAAAGGAGGAGCTTTGCAAAAACAATATGACAAATGGGATTTGGAGAAGAAACTTTTGAAAACTTTGGAGAAAGGTTAAAGGGGGGATGACAGATTTGGAGAGCCTAACCAAAGAGAAACGGAAGTTAGCAGTAGTGATAAGAGAGCCTACCGGCGGTCAACAAACACGCGACCGTCATCTTGCGCACCCTCTTTCAATCGCGTGCTCTCGAAGAGCACCCGGGAGCCGAACTCATCTAAGCGCGTCGAAAACAATCTCTAAATCTTAACAAACGCTTACCGTGTCGAGCTACTTGTCGGCCAAGAACACTTACGCACCTTTTTCCCTTTTTAGGCTCACGCCTTTTTTCGGCTGACGGCTCAATTCATAGACAGTCAGAGGCGGGCTGATAAGGGGTTCTGGGAGGATGAGTCGACAAGTTGTGGCGTGGGTAGACAGACAGCAGGAACTCCCCAACCTGCGATGAAAACACGACACTCGAGATTGTTGATAGAAACATGGCGAGAGCTATCATCATCATCACGTGAAAGCCACAGCGTTCGTTCTAGAGCATGACGTCCTTAGAACTCGAATTTGCAATTTCCAGAAACTTTGGAACGATCTTTCAGGATGGTAACATTCAGGGAACTATGGAACAAACAAGGAGTATGTGGGAATAAGATCAGTGAGGATGGATACGCAAAGGATCAAGAGATGGAACTCGAAGATGAAAATGAGAATGACTTACTGTATTCAGCTGTAGTCGATTGGAGGGAGACTGAGCAGACTTCGTGATTCTGAAATCTCAGAATCTTTAGTTGTCTAGACAGAGACTTCACTCATAACAAGTTGACGATACAGTAACCTTGGCTTCAGAAAAGTGGGCACTTAGTGTTTTACAATACGAAAAGTAAAGTCAAGATTGAGAAAATGGAAGCTTCGAAGAGAAGAGAATCGGAATGAAAACATTTCTCTAGACAGGAGGCGGCTCCTTGTACCGTACCATTCAATTTCGTATGTATTTTCAAAAGCATGACATTTCTGTTCATTTTTTACAATACAGATAGGAATGGACATGTCTGGATGACTAAGGCGGCACGGTAGCTGGAACTGAACTGGGCGGAGAGTGGAAGACGCGGAAGGCGACGCGGTGGCTCGCGGAAAAGTTCGAAACGTGTGTGTCATCTCGATTGCGCAATATGCAAATGGATGTGCGTCGTCTCCCGCATGTGTGGCCCCGTTGGAAAACCAAGTGGCCCCCGTGCTCTCCGAGCTTCCCGGTCTCTTTCCCGCTTCGATGACGAAGACGAAGCGGCGGCAAGTGACCAGAACGCGAAAAGAGTGTGGACGCTCGCGGAGAGCCGCACGTGGGAGCGGCAACGGCCGAGAAATTGTGCGAGACCGCGAAGCGCAAAGGCGTCCGGAGAGGAGGCGGTAGAGTCGAGGAAGGCGGACGGGACGCGCCGGGGCGGCAAGCGATGTCGCCAGGCCGCGGACGGCAAACGGACGGGACAACCGAGAGTGGGGTGTCCGCTGGCGAAACTGACCACGACCCTGTTGGCGGGCAATTAGTTGGGTCCACCGCCTTGAATAGAAGGGCGCGGAAGAGAAGACGCGGGAGCGGTTGCCGCACGCGAATTCAACGGCGCGGTGTTTCCGCGGACTTGTTCAGACCCTCAAGCCCCGCCCCCTTTTCGAGATGCTCAGCGAAAACTTGCTGACCTTCCCCTCCCCCTTTTCCCGCGTCCGTCCGCCCGCCTGACGCAACGAGCGGAAGGGGCCAACAAAGTTGTTACGCAATCAGGAGCACTTTCACATGGACGCAGGCTCATTTCCTTGCGGAGAGATGCGCCGTCGGCACAATTGAAAGGGACGCTTCCTCACCTAGTTTACCCACAAAACTCCCCTCCGTGCCAGGACATCTCATGCATTTATGTTTTTATGACATTAGAAGACGGCGGCTCACCGGTGAGGGAAAAGGGAATGGAGGGACGGTGAACGTGTGACTCACGCCTACATTACGTCTGGGACTGTCGACTGACCGGAACAAATTCATGTGTAAAATGAAAAGATGAATACTACTGTACGAACTCTCCGGTTCCTCCTTCTCGCGTCCCATTCCTCCTGTTCAGGCATTCCTTCCATTTCTAGCTTTTCTAAAGGGACCAAGACAATGAGCGACGGGTAGACGCGGAAAGCGCGTGCATGATAGATGTGGTGGTCACTCTGGTGTCGCAAAGTTTGTGTTCACTTCAATGGATTTGTTGTGAAATTGGCTTAACGAGAAGAATCGGTGGTCACTAAGAGACGTCAAAAATTCTGAAGGGCCATTTGTTATGGCATTCCGAAGCGATGAACACAGATGCTATAGGCTGTGTGTGTGTTACGACTGAAACGAAAGAAGAAGAAAGTGAAAAGTCGAATAAGTGGAGCATTTCAAAACACTTTCCATGACTGATAAGCACTGGTCACTCAAAAGCAGCTGATAAATTCTCCAACGGTCAGTGCGCTTCGATTTGGAACTAACTCCAACTGATAACACTCTATTTCCACTTCCAAACGCCTATGAATTGAAGATCAGCAGGAGAAAGTATGGGAATCGAGACGCGTCATGTTCTGTAGGTCAACTGACCACCACTTATCAGCCGTTTTCTTGAAAAGTTCCGAGAGCTGTCAATCAACCGTCAGCTCGTTCCCAATGGCGTTGCTTTGTGTTGCACAATAACCTCCTCGAAGTCTGAATGTCAAGTTTCCTTCAATTCTGTTCTCTTCTCGTCGGCGGACAGGGCAAAGTGAATATGCATGGACAGCTCTTTCCTCTTGCGGCCTCAAATTGCCTCAATTTTTCCAGCCGTTCCCTCCCTTCCGTCTCCTTTTCAGTATTACATGTCCGCGGCACTAATGCCTTGACCATCCGAGGGAAGGGACTTTGTTGCATGTGGTCAAGACCAGATTACGGGAGCACTTCGGATTAGTTCCCTATGCTTTGCCCTTCTAAGGAAGGAATGCTAATATACGAAGGAACGCAACATGAACACTGATGTCTCATGCGATGCCTCATCCCAGGTTTCGGTGCTTATCCGCTTGCCGGTCTAAAACGGATTATGGTCAGATATGCTCCAGGTGTTGCGTGTGTCTTGTCTTCCGGCGGAGAGTTTGTTCGGCTCCCCGAGAGAGCCAACCGGTCAACAAACTTGCAGGTTTTGTGTACTTTTGGTGTTGGTAGATGAATTGCGTGGTGAAGCTTGACGTGGTTTCGCTTTCCCGCTTCTTCCCCCCTCGAACTCCGATCCAAGTCCCACCCAAATATTTGCCAATGTTCATAATAGCGGAAGTGCTAGAGTCTTCCTTTTCGAGCTGGAGGTCAGAGAGGGAAGGGTGCAAAAGTCCGCGGAAGGCTTTTCTTTCCGCATAGTGCCCGCCAGAACCCAAAAACTGTTTGTTTACCAACACCGAAGACAACAACATGTCAGACGCCGGCGTGTTATGCAGTGACAGACTGGTAGGGCTTCAACAAATTGCGAACAGGGACTCGGACTCTTTTCCTCTCCAGCTCCCCTCAGCTATTTTTGTTGGCGCGTTCTCGTGTTCTCTCCTTCTTTAACGCCGCCTGCAGTAGCCGTCCACACTGGTCAGTCGTGTAATCAACGTGTTTTTCAAAATATCAACAAGCTATGCAGACAACGGAGGTCCGAGCATCATTGAAATGAAAAACATTTCATCGCTGTTCGTACACGCCTGCCCCTTGGATAAATTAGGTGTCAATGGAAAAATGACTGGAACAAAACGCAGACACCACTAGGGGAAGTGAGCTTCCGGTCAAGCTGCTCGCAACAAGGAACACCCGCAATTAGGAACCCCATAATTAACGGAAGCCAATGTCTGCGGGAATGCGCGCTCGGAATCAAAAATCCCCGCTCGAGTTCAAAGCCCTAATTAGATGTCGGCGGAAATCCACCTGTTTGACTTAACTTCTCGAAGCTGACCATTATGAAATTTGCTGAAGGTGTCACGTATTCTTTGGTCAGAAATGATGTCATTGTTGTTCTTGGAAAGGTTAACTTCCGGTGACTCGTTGGCTCCTGTTCTACCCCCGCGTCCTCCTTTTCCGCTTCGGTTTCAATTTTCTATCGTATCGTCTAGAATTTCGCTCAAAAATTCGCCATCCGATCTTCTCACACAATGACCGCTAACGATTTCACCTCGTGAGCGAGCGCGAGCGGCTGACCGCCGACCGCTTTTGATGACGATGGCGGAACGCACACAAAACTCGCTGGAATTAAAGAAGGCAGACGGGTGAGAGACTGGCTATTTGCACGTTCCGCGTCGGAGTGTCTCCAGTGAAACGAGAGAGTTTTCTTGAAAAAGCACACGCGTTGGGGAGGGACGGGCGGCAAGCATTCAGCCTCAAAATTCAGAGGGACCATTGAGTCTTGAAGAGCCGAGCGGACCGAGGGAATGGTCAGTGTGGAGAGACGCCGAGAAGCTCGGGTGGGGAGAGGGTCCCTTTTCTTTCTCTCCCGTCTCGAATTGCCGATGGGACCTTCTTCTCCCGGCCGAGTGACCACCCGTTGCGCCATCGCAAAATTGAACACGCGCTAACGAGAATGCGAGGGACGAACTAGACGAACATTGACCAAAAGGCTTCGCCCTAATTCTATTTTCAGTGGTGGTACACGATGCGAATAGACAAATTCCTCGCCGCCCCGACACTATTAGTGTTTGATTCAGTTTAAGGGGGGTCTCGTTTTCGGGCATTTTGCCGCCCCGGGTCATCATGATTGACGACGCGGAAGAAGCGTTGTGAAATATGGAGGAAGGGGGCAAACAGTGTGCACACAGTACGAATTGAAACGGTCAAGGCATGAAGCATCGGTCTGTGGGTTATCACCAGCACATTCAACGCGCGAATTGAATGCATATGTGTTTGGATTCAATAGCGAAGCGCACACAGTGATAGATAACAACACGTGTACTTCGAGACGGTCACTTTCATTCCATTTCGATGAATAACAATTGAAAGGAAAAGGGCACTTTCGGTTGAAGGGGGAAGGGATATTTGGGGAGAAAAAAGGAAAAAGTTCTGGAAAAGTGGAGTGACTGGCTTGGTTTCCGCATGTCACTCTAATCTTCTTCCGGACGGACGGAGAAGAAAAACCGAAACGAAACCTACCCAATTTCAAATGCATATATCATACGCTCAAGAGCTGAACGCGGCAGGCTTTTCTCTAGCCTTTTTTCGCATCCATTTTTGAATGTCGTTCTCTGTCGGCCGCCGCGGAACTGAACCCCGTAATCCTTGTCTTCCGCTCTTTCCTCCCATTTCTTCTTCATTCACCTCGACGGACAGACCAAGACCGACGGACCGCTTGGAGCACAACAAAAAATAGAACGGAAGATGGAAGCTTTGTATAGCGAAAACATTGGGAACGGACGGACATCCGTCCATTTGTGGATCTGGACCGCGGGACCAAGATGAGATGAGATGTCACGTGTTGTTTTCGTTGGAAGTGACGAGATGACCTGCCATTAGGAAATGTTGCCGTGCGGGACACCATCCGTCTTCATCCAGGCTCATGTTGCTCTTTCCCTGACATTCTGGAAATCTGAACCGAAAAACAACCTTCGAGCTTGCATGAGTTCCTTCTCACATCTTTTAACTGATCAAAAACTTTCTCGACGTCCCGTCCGAAAACTGCGTTCCTCTCTCGAGAAAGTCTATCAATTTTTCATATCTTCTCAAGGATTCCCAGTAGAATATCCTTTTTCCCTCTTCCGCGCTCTTTTCCAAGTTATTACCATAGCATTCATCGCAATATAAGTTGCTCGAGATTTGAAATGCGATATTCCGCATGAGCCGCTTTGGCAATTAATAAAAACTGAATGGATGCCGCGAGCACTATGCAATTCTCCGCGTCTCGCCGCTTCAAGCATTCAGTGTTGCGCAACAGCCTCGGGACACACAAGAAGACGCGTCCGCGTGATGCCGCATAGAGTTCCAACCACTCTGGCGGGGGACGAAGAAACTCGACCCCTGTGGCCCGACGTCTGCATTAATCAATGTTTATTAAATTGAGACGGCGAATTTTCGCAAATTTCTCACGCCAGCTTGGTCAGTATTTTCAGCTGCTCTCCAATCCATCAAAATTTCCAACAGGATTAGTGGTCAGCGAATATCCGGAGGAAAAGTAACACCTGAAAGGGAACACATCATATTCCCATCCGGAAGGGAATTTTGAATCAGCTATCCAATCGAGGTTTCATTGATCAATTACCAATTCAGTTTATCACGTCTGCAATGACTTTTGAACGGATGACTTCAATTCGAGGAATCTAGTATCTCGTGGTCAGAATCAGTCAAGCATCAGACGTATTAGGTGTTCGTTCTGACTAGTACGAAACAATTTGGGTGGAACGGCCATTCACGGGACACTTGCTCGGTGACAGCTCCGACGACGTTCTGGTACAAAACTTTGAAGCGAGACAGAGTTTGTCTGGGAAAATGGAAAATAGGTGACGAAAGAGATTGAGGAACGACGTTCCCATGAGAAAAGGGATTAGATATTTATTCAGCGTTTTATTAAACTGATAAGAGAAGGAATCACACCGTTCAGAAAGACTCTAACAATACTAAAGGTTGACAAACATACACACACATCCAAAGGTCACTGGAAGTCAACCGTTCAGAAGTAATTATCAATTATTGATGTGAACATTTTCGAAAATCTTATAAAACGGCTGCTTCTTCCCGCGATGATCGTACTCCGTCATTGCTTCTTCACCTTCCGATTCTGGAGCGCATATCAGACGTTGTCGCATCTTTTCATAATTCAAAGTCAACTTGAATTTCTTTGGCTTCGTGTCGGTTTTCGGTACGACTTCGCTGTTACGCTTGTCACGGTTCAACTTCGACAGCTTACGACGATCCGGGCAACGGTGCTGGTACAATCCGGAGCGATATGCGAACGTCCTGTTGCAGTACTTGCAAATGAAAGGGTTCTGCTTGCCGTGGCGTTCTTTTGGGGCAGATTGAGGACTGCTGATGTCAGCGGACACCTGAAAATTTGAATGTTTATATGGATCCTAATGTTTCTGATGAATCACTAACTCTGCTGACGTGTTCTTGACTCTGTCCTGGCCATTTCTCAATGTCCACGTCAATTTGAGCAGTGGTAGTTGGCGGTTGGATAGGTGTTACCACCTCAATCTGAAAATCTCAATTACTACTTTCAGAGGGCTTTAAAAAAAAACTTTGTTATTGTATAGCAACCAAAAACAATCACTTACTTCTGATGTCTTCTCATTCATTAGGCATTTGCTGTCAGGGGATTGAATCGGTTCCATCACAGAAACGGAAGTACTGAACATGACTGTTGTATAGTGAAAAGTAATGCTCTGATTGTGAAAGTCAACAAACTTCAAGAGGAATATACGCTTTGGAGGTAACTAACTCCGAGGGGAGAATTCGGTGTGTGTTATCACAAAACTTTCGAAAACACACACTTGTAACCAATTTCCAATGTGTTTCCCCCTCTCTTCTCTCCCAGTTAATTGATAAGACAGCCTTTCTGTTACACGCAAGAGTAAACACTAAATGAACAGCTGAAACTGATCAGCGGATGACGGGAGAACCGGAGCACATAACAAGTTTCCTAGAAAAGTCTAGAGAGCATTTCCATAACAAAGGGCTCTCAAGTTTTTATTACAAATTTCTATGGGAGCGAAAAGTGTGGGGGAGTGAGTGGCATAACAAAGTGGAAAAGAGCAGCTAGAAAAGATTGGCCAGGAAAAGAGCAGTCAGTGGAGGAACGGAGCCATCGGGCGTCCGTCGGCCGCATTGACCAATGGTTAGTAATGGAAGACGCAGACGAGTCATGGTGATGAAAAGGTCCCTTTTTTTTATTTTGCTTCGTCATTGCTTGCAGCGGAGAAAATTTTCTTTCGTAATCGCATTGATGTGCTCCTTCAAATCAAACATGACAGAACGAAGATGTACGGGAGATGGATTGATGGTTGCCAATTTTCCGAAAAAGGAAAACTTGAACTTTGTATTTCCTTATGATTGGTGGGAAATCAAAGTCTAAAGTTTCAAGTTCCACCTGTTTTCACGCGAAGTTGCGAAATTACTGGAAATGTGAGACTGGTTGTGTGGCGGTAAGGAACTGCTCGCTGCGACAAGTCCCAGATGTTTTGTGATGTTCAGAATGTGTTTTGAAACCGGCGACTCATAAGAATTCCCATCTTCATTGCCAAGAAGATATTGGAGGCCGTTCTCTGACCAATGGTATAATCAACCGGTGCATGATCTGTCGGCGCAGCAAATGTTCTCCAAATATCCGGTTTTATCACTTTGCCGTCTTCAAGGTTGTGCACTTTTGGTGATATGGGTGGTGTTGGAGATCGGTGAAGATTAGAGATGATTTTCTATTTGTGGAGACTACTATTCCTCTGTCAGAACCAGCACGTACTAGGTGTTCGGTCTGACTAGTACGAAGCAACAATTTGACTGGAACGGCCTGCCACGGAACATCTAGACACCTAGACTTCTGACAGCGTTCTGGTACAAACTTTGGAGTTGAACAGAGTTTATTTGGGAAGAGATTATACATGAGGATTGGGAGAAATCAGGTTGAGGGATTGGGGGACTGGGGGCCAGGGAACAAGGGAATGGTTTTTGTGTGAAATAGTAATATCCATGAGAAATAGGAGAATGCGTAGGAAGAAGAAGCTCTACTCGTCGGTGACTAGAATGAAAAGAAAGTAATCGGAAATGTAGTCCTTGTGGTAACTTATGTCGTTCTCTTATTAGCTGCAATGTTCTCCTGGCTGCTCAAATCTTTGAAAACACGGTCTATTTCGTAAATCGGCACATCACAGATTAGACAGTTGGTTCTTCTCGCAATCAGTACTGAAACGGTTATGATAAATAAGAATGGTTTCATTACTCACAGTAGAAACAAACAACACAGTAGTAATGTTGACAAGACGGCGGATTTTTGCGTTCATTGAGAAAATTGAGACAAGCGGTGCAGTAATCTTCTTCGTTCTCTTCTTGGTTGGCACTGGACATTTTGAACGACGTTGTCTGAAGATCTGAAGGGAGAAGTGTGGCATTGGGAGGAAACCGGGCGGGAGAAGAAAACGGGGTGGGAAGATAGGAAAAGGTAACACATGTGAAATGAAAAATGCAGATGAGTAGCTGGGTCACATCAGTGGAGAAAAGAAAGATGAGGAGAGGGATTGGATGGGGGAGAAGAGAAAACTGGAAGAAAGAAAAAACGTTTTGTTCTTCTCTTTTCCATTCCTTTTTTTCTTCTATCTTTACATTTCCCCCCCCCCCCCTTTGGAATAATGGAACAGTGGAGAATCCCCCCATCTGAATGTGACTGCTGACGGAACTGTTTGGGGGTTACAGTTTGATGACTTCTTGCGAACTGGGCGACTAGAACAGTGAAAATTAGATTTTAGATGGTGGGCGAGACCTGTTCCCGTCTCGGTCTTTCGCAAAGTGACAACTGATATGAACTTCGGGGGAGAAGTAAGTAAGTTGGGAAGTTTTTCAAAAAAAGGAGGGAGGAAGGGAAAACAGGGTCCTACATGTTGAATTGTGACATTCCATATCATCTCAAATCTAAAATCAAGCTCATAAAAAGGAGAAGAAGAAGAAAAAAGTTGGTTTTCTTCTTCTTTTCTCCTATCATCTTTCAGACGTGTGTCGCCGGTCGAACCACTGGAGCCAAGTGAGAAGACAACTTTTTTTCTCTTTTGCACATACATATAAGAAGAAGAAACGGAGGTATCATTTTTCCCCTGCCGCCCCGACAAATTGCCGCTCTTCTCAGTCCCGTCTTGTTCTGTTTCCTTCTTCATTTCTTCCCCTCTTACTGCTAACAATCGTCCAAATACTTTGTGGCAAGGAAAACGGATAAGTCAGCGGCATAGCTCAGAAAAACCGTTTGAAATCTGTGAATGAGCTGCCAGCAGGATCACAGGACCAGTTTTCTCGGTGAGCTCTGATCTGGAGATAGTTTCAAGATTTTCATCACGAACACATCAATATATTCACCAGAGAGAAAATGTTCGGGAGAGAGAAGATAGAACAAACACAGGAGGGCAAATTTTCAAAAATTGGAGAACCTAATTCGGCAGAGAACATTGAGGCGAGAATTGTAAAATAGGAGATCGATCACGCTGAAGAGGGATTCGAAACGATAGGAGCATTGACATCAGGATGGGGGCATCGACTGCAGAAGTAAAGTTTTCTGAACCATCCTTTGAGTTTGAAAATGTCGATTCCCAATATTTGACCGAGCGTGATGATATGCGCATTGTCAAGATTGATCATCGCCAACTTCATTCGATCAGCGAAAACATCGGCTTCGCGTGTCTCGAAGCATGTCATCTGTAATATTTGGCCCATTTTTTCAGAATTATTATATCTTTATGGTTCATTCAAAATGTTACAACAGTATTCTTCTGAGATGCTCTTATTTTTTTGAGAAACAGATCCGAAAAAAACTTACAATTTTCTCGTACAGTGGACGCAGATCATCGTACAGCGGAACAATGTCTCCTCTAGATCCCCTAAATACTGGGGTCAGGAGACTGGCGGATGTTGCACGGGGTGTTTCCAGTTCCAGTGGAAGTGGTTTGGACAGCTCCTTCCAGCGAACATATGCAAACTGCGGATTGATTCCAAAACTTTGTTGGAACCAGTCCTGTTCTAGAGGTAGCAGAGTTCCCATCATGTCGACAATGTTCTTAAAGAACTTTCCAACCACCTTGCTTTTGCACAGAATTCTCTGCAACGAGATGCATAATTTTTTAATTTTCTGAGAATGTTTTTGTATCGAAAACAACTACATAGCTTTTCAACTGATATCATCACGTTGCTTGATAAAAATCAAATAACTTACAATTCTTGGCAGTACGATCATAACTCTCCCATGGCGAGCAAGGGCCTTTTCCTCTTCAACAACAGCCGAGCTTTCTTCATTTTCAACTGCCGCTACCGGATTCTACAATAAGATGCAAATACAAAAATCAAGACTCGGAATGACTCACATTTTCTGTTGTTTGAGTACGCGGGACATTCTCCGATTGCTGTGACACCAGAGACATCTGAACCTTTACCGGAGGCTGGTTTCCTATAGTTGGCTGTGTAGGATTCATGGCACGCTTCTGAAAGGAAGCCAATACAGACACTTTCCAAAAATCAAGAATATCTTACTCGGCTAGTCTTCCCGGCCATTTCGAATTCGATATGTTATGAATTCGACGACCTGCAAAGAAAAAGTTCAGAAATGTAGATGTATATTCAAGAAAGTTTAAGGAATGAGCTCTGGAAGCGGCGAAAACGGTTAGTTATTGCGTCAAGAAGGTATTTTTCAAATGAACTGGGCTTCGACTTTGAATGGCGCGCTTTTTTGAAAAATGAGAGATTGATACAATGGCGAGACACAATGGCGAGATTGAAATAGTGTGTGAACGAAGAAAACGCCGAAACACGGTAAAATTGAATCAATGCGCAATGGACCTTTGGCGACAGTCAGGAAAAGTGTAGGCTGCGACGTCGCACAGAGTGTAAAGTAGAAGATTAGTCATACAAATTTTGCAGCAGCACCGCGCGCCGACGGACTGTGGAGAATTGTAGAAAAAGGATGATGGGTGGAAATTTTAAAAAATGGACGAGGAGATATGAACGGTTAGAAGTCACCGATTGCAAAAATTGAAGTAATGATAAACACGGTTGGAAAACAATCATTTATATTGAAAGTCAATGCCAACTCTTGCCGAGAGCTGGAAAATTGGCCGTTGGAGCCAAATGTCCCAGAGCCGGCACTATCCCTTCATCCATACAAATTGCAGGTTGGACGTCCTTGTCAGTCAAGGTAATCGCGGGTATTGGAGTCTCCGCGACTTGGGCCCGCAAAATGCTTTTGAAAATCCAGGATTTTCTGAATGATTGACACACTTACAAGACGCCTTTGAGTTGGGGGAGCTGGTGACTGTTCTTCAGGTAAGTCTCCTGTGGTTGACGACATTAATTCTTTATCATCACTGAGCATCATGCAAGGTGGAATCGTCCCGCAATCGTGCTTCTGGAAAACAAGTATTGAGAAAAACTTAAAAAAAAAGGAAATTTAAAGATATAAGAGCGTTTAAAGGTGGGTTCATGACCAGAAAAAAGGGTAGGACAAAAATATAAGGACCAGAACATCTGATATTCAAATGAAAATCGTTCCAAGTCAGACAATGCGTTCTCTAATTGGGTGTCACAGTTTCCCCAACTTCCAAAATAAAAATTTCTCAAAATTCAAACCGCGAAATGCGCTAGAGCGCGTTCGCACACCGGCGTCTGCTGGATGGGCGAAGCTCGCGATTATCACACAAACTCCTGTATTTTCTAGAGAATAAGAAAATGCAATTACAAAAATCTCTATTCAGAATTACTTAAATGGAAACGGCGAAAGAGGTTCATTATTGCGCTAAATTGGTATTTTTCAAATTAACTGGGCTTCTACTTTGAATGGCGCGCTTTTTTGAAAAATGAAAGAGTGGTACAATGGCGAGAAACGATGGCAAGATTGAAACAGTGTGTGAATGAAGAGAACGCCGAAACACGGTAAAATTGGATCAATGCGCAATGGAACTTTGGCGACAGTCAGGAAGAGTGCAGGCTGCAAAGTCGCACGGAGTGTAAAGTAGAAGATTAGTCATACAATTTTTGAGGCAGCAACAAAAAGACAATCATTTATACGGAAAGGATCTTATTGAAAGTGGTCGATGAGAAATGAGATCATAAGTCAATAAATGACTAGAAAATTGAAAAATCTAGATAATCTGTTTAGACTTGAAGGTAATAACGTTGAACAAGTAGAATTCGTTCACAAGGGAAACTTATTGAGAGAAAACGTTGCATGTACATATGTATCAGAAGATTAGATAGCTCGACGGAAAACTAGAATCGTGACTTCCTTTTCGTCAAGTTTGAGCATGTCTCCGCTCACCGGATAAGCCTTGTTGTCGTTCACTTTGTGCCATCCCGAATTCGGATCCAGTTGACGATCCTTCAGCCAGGAAACGTAGTGGCCGCTCTGGGGTCCAAAGCGGAATAGCTGGGTGAATGTCACCAAGTACCATTTAACTTCAAACATGGTGACCTGATCGTTCGCGTTGAACCGAGAGAGCATTGCCATGCCAAGTGGTTGTATGATATAATATGTTGGAAGAGCCAACGAACCGTTTGCACAATGTTGGGCAATGCTCACATGATTCTTGACTCTACAGCTTTGGCAGTGCTGAAGCTCGCTCTCCCACTTCTCGCTCCAATAGGAAAATGGTCTTGGCTCAACTTCATCAACAATTGTTAGGCGGATGAAGGAATCTTCCACTTCTTGGTTCTGAACGTCGCAGTTGCAGGAACTACGAGGGTGGAATTTTATACCAGAAAGGTCGACTTGTTCTTCATTGAGCGTCTGAAATCATGAATTGAAGCCGGACAGAAAAAATAACAAACCTCCAACATCTTCACCAAAATCTCTCCCGCGTCGTGCTGGCCAGCTTGCAACCCTTCGAAGCAATCTCGAATCCTACTGACATTGCACAACTTTTTGAGGAAAATTGCTCTTATTCCGTTGGCAAGTGGTGATTTGGGAATAATTTCCCGAGAAGTGATGGTGTTTCGGAGCTTCTTGCAAGCGAACAACATGTTGATGGCACAGTTCATGAAACAATGATTCGCTTCCTCAGGATTTTGAAGAAGCAAACAATTTGGGTGACCGTGGTTCTCGAGATTTTCGAGATTTTCAAAACTTGAGAGTTGAGGATCGTCATTCTCGCTCTCCTCAAAATCAGTCACCAGATCGATAACTACGATAGACTTCTTCACAGGGGGTCCGCAGATGTTCTGTGAGTTGTGATTAAACGGGCGTTTTCTTCCTGTCGGTCTCATAACTCCTTGGTGTGGCCAGTTTTTGTAACCGTTCTTGAAGCTTCTATAGTCCGAGTTTCCTCGTCTACGTTGAAGGAACACTATTTCTTCAATCGATTTCAGTTCCGTTGAATCATCATAACGGTCGTTTGCTAGCTGCGGAACAATGTTGCCGACTGATGTTTCGCCGAGTGCCGAAGTCTGCAAAACGAAAATAAGAAAGTTGTTCTATAAAACAGAAATAGCAAACCATTTTTGAAGCTATAGCTGGAAAGTATTCTGACGTCTTCTGATTGTGATCCACTCGATTCGCATTACACTCGATTACTTCGATGTCAACGTTGTTTTCCAGTTGAACCGGATCAGCCGGTGGATGAGTTTCTGCCTCTGACAACAAAGGAGCATATGCTATTTCAACATTCTCTTCAAAAAGGTTTTTTGGATCCGACTGAAACAAATATATGAAAGAAATCAAACTAAATGTGGCTTACTTTGTCATATCTTCTGTACATTGCCAGTGCGTTTTTTGGGTTTTCCAACTTTTCTTTTCCTGCACTGCGATCTTCCAAAGTTGGTCGACCACCCACAAATGTTGCAAAATAAGAAAACATCTTCTTGAAGATTGTATTGCTGGTCATCTTGAGTTTGGATAGTTGATTTTCCAAATACCTTAATAGAACAAGTTGTTAGTGCGAAAAAAGGAAAGTTGAAAAGAGAAGAGCGTGAAAAAGAAGATGACTGACCAGAAAGAAGATATGGGCCAAAAAAATATGACTGCCCGAACCAGAACATCTGATGTCTAAATGTAGATCCCTCCCAATCAGACAACGCGTTCTATAATCGAGTAATGTTTATTGACTCTTTCAAATGTGACGTGCGAACAACTTTACGATCTGATGTACGTCTAATCCTTTCCCGAGTCACAGCTAGGGTCGACTCTCACCACTACACCATACCTTTTTTTGAGCGATTCGCTGGTCCGAGTGAATAATTTGAAAAAAACCCATCGAAAGTAAGGGAAACTGAAATAAGATTTTTAGCTAGAAAAGAAAAGAATAGCCGAACACACAAGAAAGAGAAATACGTAACGGATAAAACAACCGTTTTGACATTAAAGACAAGAAACATTCAAGTAATGATATCAGAAACAATTTATTGAAAACAAAGTATAGATCAACAAAATAACAGAAGAAAAAACGAATGTAAGTCCACTCAGAAATGTGGTAATGTCGAGTATAACACGTTTTGGATTAACTTCGATATCATTCAATACACCAAAGCATTGTGCAAAGGGAATTGGACATTAAAGAAAGAGAAACAGAGAGATAAAAAAGAGAGAGCAATGATAAAAACAAGATAACCAAAGGGCGCAAAACTTCCAAAAGATTATGAGAAGGAACATGCTTTGAGATAGAGGACGTTGGTTGTCGGAAGGACGGAGAAATAGAGAGAGGGTGGGTACATTTGAGACACCGGTGGACCAGACGGACCTTTTGATGTTGGGTTTCAAGAGCCTGAAACTGGATGTAAAAGTTATAGAAAATGAGAAAAAAGTTGGAAGTAATGGTGATATGATGATGGGGAAGACAGGAGCAATTCTCCTCGTTTCTTCTACATGTTTCCGCTTCAATTCCAATTTTCTCGAGCGTTTCGACGGACCGCGAATACTTCTCCTTCCTCAGCAGCGATCTCCACGATTTCTATTACATCGTCATCTTCGAGAGCAAAACCAGCAGCCAGTCGGGCCTGCGCTGGATTTCGAGCTCGCCCTGGCAATCCAAAGCCTCGGATTCTTGGAACTCGATTTATCCTTCGGGCAGGGACTCGGACTGGAACTGCTGCAGCAGCTGGAGCTGGTATTGGAGCTGGAACTGGTGCAGCAGCTGGAGCAGGCATTGGAGCTGGCATTGGAGCAGGCATTGGAGCTGGCATTGGAGCTGGCATTGGAGCTGGCATTGGAGCTGGGACTGGTGCAGCAGCTGGAGCTGGCATTGGAGCTGGCATTGGAGCTGACATTGGAGCTGGGACTACAGCTGGTGCAGCATCTAGAGCTGGCACTTGAGCTGATGCAGAGGGTGCATCAGCTGGAGGTGGCGATTGAGTTGGTGCAACAGCAGGAGCTGGGACTGCGGCTGGAGCTGGAGTTCTCACTGGAGCTGGCACTGCTGGAGTTCTCACTGGTGCTGGCACTGCTGGAGTTCTCACTGGTGCTGGCACTGCTGGAGTTCTCACTGGAGCTGGTGTTGCTGGAGTTCTCACTGGAGCTGGCACTGCTGGAGTTCTCACTGGAGCTGGCACTGCTGGAGTTCTCACTGGAGCTGGCACTGCTGGTGTTTTCACTGGAGCTGGCACTGCTGGAGTTCTCACTGGAGCTGGCTCTGCTGGAGTTCTCACTGGAGCTGGCACTGCTGGTGTTTTCACTGGAGCCGGCACTGCTGGAGTTCTCACTGGAGCTGGCACTGGCACCGAATCTCCGGAGCGCCGGGGCTTTGGAACTTGATTTGTCGCTGGGACTGGAACTTTGACCGGAACTGGGACTGATGCAACAGCTGGAGCTGGCGATGGAGTTGAGACTGCAGCTGGGGCTGTAGTTCGCACTGGAGCTGGCATTGGCGTCGAAGGTCCGGAGCGCTGGGTCTTTGGAACTCGATTTGGCACTGGGACTGGGACTTTGACTGGGACTTGGACTGGTGCATTAGCTGGAGCTGGCGATGAAGCTGGGGCAACAGCTGGAGCTGGCGATGGAGTTGAGACTGCAGCTGGGGCTGTAGTTCGCACTGGAGCTGGCATTGGCACCGAATCTCCGGAGCGCCGGGGCTTTGGAACTTGATTTGTCGCTGGGACTGGAGCTTTGACTGGGACTTGGACTGGTGCATTAGCTGGAGCTGGCGATGAAGTTGAGACTGCAGCTGGAGCTGGAGTTCGCACTATAGCTGGCATTGGCACTGAAGGTCCGGAGCGCTGGGTCTTTGGAACTCGATTTGGCGCTGGGACTGGAACTTTGACTGGGACTTGGACTGATGCAACAGCTGGAGCTGGCGATGAAGCTGGGGCAACAGCTGAAATTGGCACTGGAGCTACAGCTGGCACGTGAGCTGAGGCAGAGGGTGCAACAGCTGGAGCTGAAGATGGGGTTGGTGCAGGTTTGTCGTCCTCCTCGTCACTCAAGGTGATGACAAGTATTTCCTGAAAGTTGTTTTTAGTAGAAAAGCTTTTCAAGCAATTTCGCTTACTCGACGTTTATGAGCTGGCGGTGAGTCACTGGTGTCTGGCAACACCATGACATCATCATCACTCGACGGATTAGATTTTGGTGTCGGCTCTCTCACCCGCTTCTGAAAATCAATTATTGGCAGCGAACTGGATAAAATGTCTCACTTTTCCGGAGCGAAGAAAAGAATCGGTCATTTTGATGTTGACTGGTTGTTTTGTTTAGATACCTGAAAAAATAACAGGTTTGAGAGTTTAGGTGTAATTGCATCGTTGGAAGAAGAGAAAAATGAAAAAGAGTAAAGAGAGAATATGGTTGCCAGCCACTCGTATCTCTGCTAATCCTCATATCTGTGAATGTATATCGATGGAGGACAAAAGGCTTGCTAATGTGGCCAGATGGTGGAATGAGAGATAAAAAAGCGCATCTGGCGAGATTTTTCAGGTTGAATTCAGGTCAAAAGGTACTTTAGCCTACATTATCTTAGGCAGATAGCCAGACAGCAGACAAAGAGAAACATATCGATAGATTTGCTGGACACAAGAGTATATTATCCGTTGTCATGACAACCTTGCTTCAAACGACCTTTCTTTTCGTAATTGCAAACAAAGTTTGGAGGTTTTTTGGACATGGGAAAGATTCGGGAAATGAATTACTCAATTTTTGTTCAACACAATTCAAAATGCGAGTTCGCAATTGAAAAAGAAAGAAAAAGACGGTTTGGGCCGTGAAAGTGCACATTGCGCGCAGTTGGAGAGAGAGAGTGTAAGTGAATGTGATGTGAACGCTTGGCAAGCGCAATAAAAATGTGTTGCCCGCGACGCAGCCGCTTGCGTCGGTCTTGAGGGTACTGTGCCTCTTACTATTCGTTTGCCTTGACTTTTTGGGAAGAGATAAAGAGAAAGCAGAGAGAAAAGGGATTTTTCTGAAGAATATGTACGTATGGAAAATATACCAATTGTTTGATAAGAATAAAAAACAAAAACAGAATATAAAACAGTTTATATTTTCATCGCAAAAGTAAAATTATATAAGAACATATCAACCCAACGATTTGAATTCCAAATGTTACTAAAAAGAGAGTAAAGGGGAGGACAACAGAAAAATGAATGAAAAATAAAAAGGAAAAAAGAAAAAAATGGAAAAAAAGGAAAAGTGCAGTAGAAGGCAAGAAAAAGATAACAGATCAACAAAAAAAACGGAATGGAACGGAAATCATGCCAGGAACAGTATGACAACAGAGAGAATACGACAGAATGACCAAGAAAAGGAGCACCAGAATCTAAAATGATACAGAATCACATTTGACACGTTTTTCAAATTTGTTTGAGAACTAAAACATTCACGCTCTTTTCATCGAGCTGAACTTTGCACCCAAACTTTTGAGATGTTCGGTGGTCATTCACTTTGACCCAGTTGGAATCATCAGAATCTTGATCAATCCGCATCCATGACACATAGTGGCCTATTTCTCCCTCAAAGTGCTCGGAGAACGCGACTAGACGCCAACTCTTCCCGAACATGGCCACGACGTCGTTTGCATTCGAGCGAATGAAATGACGACGTGGATGCACGTGGTCAATCATGATAACATGATAGGGTTGCATTCCTCTCGTTTTGGGCACTTTAGTGTGCTGAATCCTTCCTCCGCATCTACATGTGTCGTCTCGGCTGTCAGATTTCCACATCCTCTCCAGATCTTTCAATCTTCCATTCTCTCTCAATACAAGCCTGTTGAAAAAGTTGCTGATCGTCGTTGATGAATGTTGGATCTGGCATTGACCTGTGCAGACTTTTTTGAGTAGATATGTGAAGTGACTGCAGCGAACAGGAAGCAGCTGAAATATGAATTGTACAAATGAAGGAAATATTCAACAGCTCACGTCAAGAATTTTTTCGACGACGGAGCTGGCATCTTCAGGTTCGTCTTTACTGAGTCCAAAAAATTCTCGGACTCTTACGAAGTTTCTTTCTCTTCTATTGAAAAGGATGCTTAGGATTTCCATCAGTTGACGTTGGTCCATATTCTCGATCTTGGTCATATTTTTTACGTTTTTGATCTTATGTCGGATTGTTTTTAATGAAAATATCATGTTAATTGCTGTGATGCCGTAGCAATCGAAGCGGGTATTCAACATTGGCAGACAGCAAGAATCAATATCTGCTGGTGAGCTGTATTTCACTTTTTTAAACACGCCATTGACCTTCATTAAAATAACAGGTTCTTGATTTTTGTTTGCATTGCCGATCTTGAAACCGACGTCTGAAATGGTTTATGTTCCCAAATTATACGATTTATTTCTGGGCACCTTGGTTGTTCCAGATTCCTCGCGAGTTTTTTGGAATTCTTGCTTTGGCGTCCTCTCTTGCAATGATGCTCGTAGCGGAGTTCATTTCTTCTGGGAGATCATCATTCTCAATGATTTCTAGTTCAACAGATCCTGAGAAAGAAAGTTGAACACTGATCAGCTGGGATGATTTACCTTCGTTTTCAAGAAGTGTCTGATCAACGACATATTTGTTTCCTTTATCTCTATCTCCGACTTCTGCTTTATAGTATTCCATGTTCTCATCCAAAATTTGAACGCTTTCTTCATCCGACTCAATGTTGAAAACGTTTTGCGACAAATCCGAGAGATTTTCAGTCTGGAATACATTCAAGTTTAAAAATTTGCGAGCATTGATGGTTGACAAAAGTTAACAATTTTTTAATGAACGTGTCCAACCTTCTGCTTCTCCGAGAATCTACTGTAACTCGTTATGAAGTTCTCTTCGGTCACAATCATATGTTCCAGAATATCTTCTCCTTTTCTCTCGTTTTTCGAATCCTCCATTTTTTCCTTCAGATCAATTCTCATTTCTTCTAGGAGATCTTTGTTTTGATTAATTTCGAATTGGAGAACTCCTGAGAAAGAAAGTTGAAAATTGATCAAATGAAATGATTTACCTTCTTTATCAACATTTGTCTGATCAACGACACATTCCTCTCCGTTCTCCGTATCACCGACTTCTGCTTCATAGCATTTCATGTTCTCATCCAATATTTGAACTTGATCCGACTCATTGTTGAAAACATTTTGCGACGAATCCGAGAGATTTTCAGTCTGGAATACATTCAAGTTTAAAGATTTGCGAGCATTGATGGTTAAAAAAAGTCAGTAATTTTTTTTAATGAACGTGACCAACCTTCTGCTTCTCCGAGAATCTACTGTAACTGGTTATGCCGTTTTCTTTGGCCACAATCATATGTTCCAGAATATCTTCTCCTTTTCTCTCGTTTTTTGGATCTTCCATTTTTTCCTTCAGATCAATTCTCATTTCTTCTAGGAGATCCTTGTTTTGATTAATTTCGAATTGGAGAAGTCCTGAGAAAGAAAGTTGAGAATTGATCAAATAAAATGATTTACCTTCTTTATCAGCATTTGTCTGATCAACGACACATTCCTCTCCGTTCTCTCTACCGCCGACTTCTGCTTCATAGCATTCTATGTTCTCATCCAAAGTTTGAACCAAAATTTCATCCGACTCATTGTTGAAAAGATTTTGTGGCAAATCCGAGAGATTTTCAGTCTGAAATACATTCAAGTTTAAAGATTTGCAAGCATTGATGGTTGACAAAAGTCAGCAATTTTTTCTAATGAACGTGACCAACCTTCTGCTTCTCTAAGAATTTTCTGTAACTGGTAATGACGTTCTTTTTGGTCACAAACATTTGTTCCGGAACATCTTCTCCCTTTTTCTCGTTCATGAAGATTTTGAAACTGGTCATGACATTCTTTGTAGTCATGAGCTGACGTTCCGCAAAACCTTCTCCTCTCATCACAGTATCTGATAGTTTCCGAAACTCGGCGAGGTCAGGCAGACGACCATCGAAAATCATCTTCGCAAACTGTTTTTTGAGATCATCACGTTTTTTCTCCTTTTCAGTGATTTCTTCTTTCCCCCGGTCATCGGTGGCTTCTTCGAATCGTGTAAGCTGTTTGAACTTTGACCAATATACTCTGGCGGACTGAACTGTGAAATACTCTCCTCGAACAATATCCTCAAACTCTTTTTTTGTCGGATTCTTTCCCGAATCTCTAATGGCTCGGAACTTGTTCCATGCTCTTGGATGGCCGGCTTTGAATTTCTGGAAAAAACGACAATGACCAATGGAAAAGCTAATTCGAACTGTACCTCCATTTTCGCTCTCTCCCTTTTGATAAAAGTTCTCGTTCTTTTAAAATCCTTGCTCTTCGTCATATTTGCGCTGAAACTGTGAGAAATTCTAAATTGTAACAGTGAACTCAAAGACAAAGAAAAAATGGAGAAGAACCGACTTGATAAACCCAAAAGACGACAAGGAAAAGACAACAGTATGCAAATGAGAGAGCAACAGACTGTTATGAGAGATTACAAGCAACACGTTGTAGACGTAGAACACCAGACAGCGAGAGATAGCGTCTTGGTTCGCGATAGAGCAGTTTTACTTAAGGACACTGAAGTATATTCGATTAAAGTTTCGAATGCTTATGAACTGCAAACCTTCTAATAAACTCTAAACTTACGAAAATAAGATTAGTACGGTGCACGGCCAGCAAAAAGACAGGTGCTAAAAATTAAATTTTTTTTCATCCCTCAAGACAATTCGCTGTTCCGTCCTTTCCTGTGGTAGCAAATGTTGTCGCTACGGGTAGGTTCCTGTGTCAAAAATTGGAATTTATTAAATTTGAAAACTGATTCTTCTACTACAATATTTATTGTCTACAGTATACGTGGCAACAATAAAAGAATACGTCCGTGAAGAATGGAATACGCACAAGAGAAGGGGGGGGTTGTATGGCAAACGTTGTATTGGGGTGAAAGTGTATAAATATAGTTGAGACAATCAATTCAGGAGCTTAAATGCGCATCAATTTCAATACCAGATAATTCGGTTTCGAATTGTACATAAAATAATAATAGAAACAATTGGAATCAATAAGAGATGATCTTCGGATCAGCACTAGCGGTGGGGTGATCTACTCGAGCTCGACGAGCACCTCTCCCTCGTCGACGGTGGCGCCGACCTTCACGTTGACGGCCTTGACGCGTCCGGTCTTTCCGGCGTGGAGACTGTTCTGCATCTTCATGGCCTCCATGACGACGAGCTCCTGTCCCTCCGAAACCATGTCTCCTGGCTGAAAGATGAACATTTGGAAGATCAATTTCAATTTAGAATGTCTTACCTTAACATTGACATTCTTGATGGCTCCTGGCATTGGGGAGAGGACAACGGTCGACAAGTCAACCTTGGCCTTCTCCTTCATGTACTGCAGGTACTTGACGGCTTGCTCCGGGAGCACCTTCACCTTGAATGGAGTTCCCTTGTACAGAACGGTGATCTCTCCGGCACGCTTTCCGACGATCTGGGTGGTGACGTGCTCTCCGTTCACTTCGAGGGAGTTGACTGGAAGGGCCAAGTTGGCATTTCCCTTGATGTTGATGACCTTTCCTCCAATGCTCACTTGAGCTTGGTTGGCGTCTCCGTTGAGGAAAGTGACCTCGACAGCGTGCTCCTTTGGCTTCTCGCCTTCCTTGGCTGGCAGGGAGGAGACGAACTTGTAGGTCTTCGCGAAAGAAGCCACATGAGTGCTGCGCTGTCTCTCCTGGTTGAGGAATTGGTTAGCACGGGCAAGTTTGCGAGCGTTCAGAGCCGAAGCGAAAGCCAAGACGGTGTCTTGTTCCGATGGAGTGAGCGTAGCTCCCTGGAATCCTTCTGGGTAGACCTCCGGCAAGTACTTGGTCGTGATGTCTCCGGAACGGAATCGCTTCTCCTGGACGATGTCACGGAGGAGTGGGATGTTGTGGGTGACTCCACGGATGACGTAGTTGTCGAGAGCTTCTCCCATGCGGTTGAGGGCCTGTTCGCGGTTGTCTCCGTGTGTGACAAGCTGAAAAACACGTTCAGTTAATTTTCGTTTTCATCTTCTCTTTTTTACCTTGCAAATGAGTGGATCGTAGTAGATGGAGATTTCGGATCCCTCGCGGATTCCGGAATCGCATCTGACTCCTTCGACGTGACGTGGCTCAACATACTTCGACAGACGTCCGACCGATGGCAGACCGAAGCCCTTGTACGGATCCTCGGCGTAGACACGCGACTCGAAAGCCCATCCGTTCAGTGGGACTTGCTCCTGAGTGATTGGCAGAGAGTGTCCGTAGGCGACACGAAGCATCTGCTGGACGATGTCGATTCCTGTGATGCATTCGGTGATCGGGTGCTCCACCTGAAAAGAATACGTAAGTTTTCATTGTGAAATAGTAACAGCTCACCTGAAGACGGGTGTTCATCTCGAGGAAGTAGAAGTTTCTCTGCGAGTCGACCAAGAACTCGACAGTTCCAGCAGAATCGTATCCGACAGCCTTAGCAAGCTGGACGGCTTGCTCTCCCATCTTGCGTCTCATCTCTGGTGGAACGAAGCTGCTTGGCGCCTCTTCGATAACCTTCTGGTTTCTTCTTTGGATGGAGCACTCGCGCTCGTTGAGCCACAGGGCGTTTCCGTGTTTGTCGCAGAGGATTTGCATCTCAATGTGTCTCGGGTTGTCAATGAACTTCTCGACGAGCATACGGTCGTCTCCGAAAGAAGAAGCGGCTTCTTGCTTTGAGAGACGGTATCCTTCACGAGCCTGCTTGTCGTTCCACGCGATACGCATTCCCTTTCCACCTCCTCCGGCGGAAGCCTTGATCATGACTGGATATCCAATCTCGCGGGACACCTTCACGCACATGTCTTCGTCAGCGATTTCTCCGTCGTATCCTGGAATCATGCTGACACGAGCAGCCGTGGCGATCTTCTTGGAGTGGATCTTGTCTCCCATGTCGAGGATAGCCTTCGAGTTTGGTCCGATGAACTTGGCTCCAGCCTTCTCAAGCTCGGCGGCGAATTTGGTGTTCTCGGAAAGGAATCCATATCCTGGGTGCACCTGCAAACATGAACTTTTAGTAATCATTGGTTTCGTTGAGACGAGAGATGTGATCTATCTCTCGTTTTTGACGATGAAGAGAGAAACAAGTGAGATGGTGGGTCACTTGGTTGTCAGTTTGTTAGCGAATTGTTTTTCTGCGCTTTTTTCACGCAAACATGTCGAAAATCACGTGAACACTGTTTTTTTGGTCAGCTTGGAAGATCCCTTACCGCTTGAGCTCCGGTGTCCTCGACGGCCTGAAGGATGCGGTCGACACGGAGGTACGACTTGGCGGTTGGGGCCTCTCCGACGCAGATAGCTTCATCGGCCATCTTGACGTGCAGCGAGTTGCTGTCGACGTCCGAGTGAACTGCAACTGTCTTGATTCCCATTGCCTTTGCGGTCTTGATCACACGGCAGGCGATTTCTCCTGAAAACATAGGGTTCGGGGGATATATGTCATGAAAAGCTGTACCTCTGTTGGCGATGAGGATTTTGTCGAATTTTGGCTCATTGTGATCGATTCCGACAGTGGTGTAAATTTCCTTGCCCTCACGCTCATCAAGTGGCCTGAAAGTGCAAATGTGAGCTTTTGGTCCTTCTGAAAATGGGAAACTTACACTCCTGGTCTGGCGGCAGCTGCCGTGGCGAGACCACGGTTGGCGATGGCACGGACGTTAGAAGCAGCACGGAGCATGGTCCAACCTGGAAATCGACAGTTCAGTTCGGGTCCAATGACCAAACAAGACATCGGAGAGATGCAACAGAGGAAAGACGAGAAAAAACAGTTTTCTATTTAACTGCAATAGATGGAATGATAAGAGAACCGAGAGAAGATGCGCAGTTGATAGATGATTCGGCGGTCAGTAATGTTAGATCGGACAACCGTAAACAGTGTTGGAAAACGAAAACAAACCGCTCTTGATGCAATTTCTTAGATGTCGACAAAAGAAATGTCGGAAAAAGGAGACGACTGGGCCAATGAGCAACGAAGCAGCAGGAGGAGAGAAATAGGGCGAAAGGGCCCTCTTGTTGGGGCCTCATTCTCGCAACGCAACAAGATTTTCACAAAAGTTGTCTATCTCTTCTCTCTTCTCCTTCTGATGGACCCATAGCGCAGTTGCCTCTCCGACGTGCCCATGTCTTGCGATTTTGCACGTATTCGCCCTCAGAACACACACACACTATACCACGGGAAGAAGAGAATCGAAAGAGCGAGAAAGAGATAGGTTGGGTAGCGACGACCTCAAAATGTCACAACTCACAACTGTTGCAGGAGCCCGCATATTCTAGCGATATTCACGTGGACAACTCTTTTTCGAAATCGAAACTGCGAGAGTCAAAAAATTCGAAAACAATGGCCGCAAGTGGTTTTCCTGCGTACTGTGCGAGAGAAATTGCGAAGGGGACAAACAGCGCAAGAAAACAGATAACAAACGCCTTGAAAATCACAAAACCAGCAGAAAAGAAAAGAAAAAATGAGAATCGATTAGACAGAAACCGTTCCGAAGGCCGCGCGGCCACAAGAGTGACTGCTCACTGACCAGAGGGCCAACGGACCACTGTGTACCCGTAAACCCACGGGGGGACACAAGAGATCTGATCGCGATGGACTATCTTCTCAGCAGAGCGCGCTTGCACTATGTGTCTGCGTCTCCGCTCGAAGGTCACTCTCTCGCACGACGTTGTTTGTTTCGGTGTTTCATATGATAAGAGACTGATCGTTCGTTGAATTTCATGGCAAAATGGTTTATCACATCACATTTCAAGCACTTTCGGACACGTTTTCAACAGCTAGTCAATTATGTTTTCTTTGTTTCGCTTCGAATCGTTTGAGGATGGAGAGCGACGGGAAACCAAGGATGAACGTCTGAACGGCCCATTTTGCAGAGGAGGAAAAACTGAAAACAGGGAAATTGTAATTGTGAAGAAGGAAATTGGACTGTTCACCTGATATTGGCTTTGTTGCAGAGGTAGAGGGCATAAAGAGCTTCTCCGACGTGAGCGACAAGGGCGAAGATGTTGGTGATCACCGGGAAGATGGGGAACTGAGTGATGAAGCCGTGAATTGCAGTTCCGACCACTGGGAGCGAGAGAATGGCACTGGGGTTGGAGTAGGCGAGCTAAAATTCCACTTTTGATCTGATTCCGTTGAGTTTTCCGAAAACTTACGTAGTTTACGATGAGAGCTGGTACAATGATGAACCACCAAATGATGTTGGGAGTCTTGAAGTAGTCTGACATCTCGATGAGTTTAAGTTTACAGAGAGAAGGATCCGAAGCGGAATACTTGACACCCAAGTAGTTGCGGAGCGATCGGCACACTTGAAGTGAACAGAAACTGAAATAAGAGTTATCTTTTATGATAGTGCTCGGCTAGACTAGACTAGGAAAAAGAACAAAGATGGTGCTGTTGAACACGCGTTTTCTTGGGTACAATCTACCCAATACTATGTTTGCATGAAGTCTTGATTACATGGCCCGATAACAACAAAGTAAAGGAGAGAAAGAGGGAAGAGGGAAGGAAATGAATCGATGCGACACCTTTGGTGACCTCGTTAGAGAAAGCATTGTAAATAGAGACGGAGACACGATGCAAGTTGCATTCTAGTATGAAGAAGCTCCAACGTGGTGGTGAGCAGAAATCGTACAGTGACCGAGGAAAATGGAAAACAAGAAAACAAGCGCTCACTTTTTTACAAATGGAATCAGCGTGATGTAGGAGGGGACAAAGGCGTGCACTTTCTCTTTGAGAATCGAGTCAACCATTCTTCGGGAACACGATTTGATACTCATGAATGGAAACCAGGTACACGTCGGTCTCATGTTGTTTTCCAGAATCATTGGTGTACGAGCAAAGTATGGATAGAGCTGGAATGAAGTGTGTAACTAGGGAAACCAGAGACTCTTCTCACCGTTGTCGTTTTGATCCCTTCTAATCCACGGTCTCTCAGCTCCATTGCAAGGGATTCCATTGCTCCGCGCACGGCGAATTTGCTGGTGCTGGAAAACACAGAGTTATGAAAATTCTGTTTGCTTTTGCTACCAATAAGAAAGCCCCATAGTTTCTCCGGACCATCCAGCAATAGAACACACGCAAACGATATGACCATTGTTTTTCTTCTCCATGTTTGGTAGGAATGCGCGGATAGTCTGAAAAACTTGAAGTTTGTCGAAATCCAAGCGATTTTTAAGTTTCAAAATGAATTTACGCTTTCAGTGAAAAATAAACTTACATTGATAGTTCCAAATATGTTCACATCCAGACATTTCCTCAGCAACTCATTTGATATCTCCATGAATGAAGTGAACGAGAGAATTGCAGCGTTGCAGACGACAATGTCGGCTTCTCCTGAACCCAATTGCTCTTTTCTTGTTCCTCTTCTTCATTTCCACGTACCAAATGTTTTTTCAATGTCTTCCGCTGTTGTTTTCATACTCTCCACATCACTAATATCACAATACCAAAACTTTGCCATGTGCCCTTCTGCTGATATCAACTTTACTGTTTCCAGCCCTCCTTCCTGAATTCTCGAATACAGATCTCAACTACTTCCGGATACATACCCTGTTGACGTCAATGACGGCAACTTTTGCTTTGCGGCTGGCAAAGTCCAAGGCCATCGCTCGTCCCAGACCAGATCCACCTCCGGTAATTACCACTGTCTGACCTTGTACATTCTGAAAATTATAGCAATGTGATCAATGAAATGTTACTTTTTGTGTGTTGAACTATAATTTGCTGCTTGACCTGTCTGGAGAAGCAACAACTATCTAGAAACTCACTTTTTGGCGGAGATTGACAAAACGGTATATGTCGGAAGGAATATCAACGAATATGATGCGCAGTACCACTCCCAGCGTACTCCATAACTTCCAACTCCAACTTGTGTACATTTCTGGAACACTGTTTTGTTTTCTCATCACAAAACAGTTTCGCAAGCGTATTAGCTTTCAGGTTCCGCAAAAAAAACAGGCTATTTGCTAGGAAAGTGCACCGTTAGCATATGCGACAGAGAAGAAAGTTTATAATCGCATTTTGAAACTAAACTTGAAAGTCAAAAAGCCATGGAAGTACTAGCAGATGAAGAGGATCGAGGGCTAAAAGCGAAATAGGTCAGGGTGACGACGCGGGGTGCAACTGCTGTCTATCGGCGTGTTCTCCCGATTTCTATGCGCTGCGCGCCTCTGTTTTTATGATGGAAGTGAACAAGGCGTCAAATTGAAAATATCACATTCATTGGGAACAGAAACAAAATTAAATTAAATCAGGTCTTCGTCACTGACAGACTTCTCGTTGACCTCGTCGAGAAGGGGTGTCTTGTTGATTTTCACTGCAATATGGCACTTTTAATTGACCTGTTTTTTAAGAGAGGGAACACGTGAAAAACAAAAAAACTACAGTAACCTAACTCACTTCCAGGCGGGTCAGCTGTTATTTCGTACTCATAGTCTTCAGTCCCCGACGTAGTTGGTTTTGATTGGACTGACTTTTGAGTAGCCAACTCCGCCGTCAGTTTTGTGCTGATAATGTTTCCAGTGCTCTCTGTATCTTGTGAATCCCCGGAATGAACAGTCTCAACTTCATCAACAGCATCAACACTTGTCGCAATCTTGGTCACAGTCATACACTCTTGACACCCGATCAAAGAGTAGCACGTACTACCGGCCCAACTAAAACACAATTCCTTAAAAAGTTGAAAAACAGGAAACAGAGATACCTATCATAGTCGTAGTTCTCCAGCCGATTACTCTGTTCCATAAAAGGATACTGATCAGCTGGAACTTCAACATGCAAGTACGGGTAGATTTGTTCCATTCTGTTAGCATATCTCCTATAGTTGTCATAATATGTTTGATAGTAGTTATAGTATGGCTGATCATAAGTGACGACTCCCGGAGTGTTCGGAATCATAACTTGCTGGATAACAACACTTGGAGTAGAAGCAATGACGGCTTGTAAACTGTAACTGTCAATGAAGTGTGTGGTGATAACAAACACCTTAGCAGGTCTCGTGAACGTTTGTTTTGAGAAGATTGATGTCAGTTGCTGAAAGTGAATTCAAGAGGGAGGTTGACAATGGACTCAAACCTCAGCATCGGCTTTCTGAGTTTGTTCACTACACCAAGTGCCACAAGGGAGAAGCTTTAGTTTTTCAACTGCAGTACTCAAGTCAGAACTTCTTCCGTAGCTTCCAAGTTTTATAACGTTATTCGGTTCATTTAAGTTGTCAAATAGGTATATACCAATTTGAGAAGCCTAAAACCAACCAATTCTCAATTCAGAACCTTTTTCAGTCTAACCTCTTTAGTCCTTCCTAAATTGACAGCCCCTGATATTTTTGCTACTAAGCTCCTCACACTACTCCATTGATAATCAGATAAATAATAAGCTGCCTTGATAACAATTAGAAAATCCGTTGGCTCATTTGGACAGCAATAAATAGATAAAACAAACAAGGAAACGAGTAAAATAGTGGTGTATGGTCGCATGAAATACTCGTGAATTGAGAATACTCTCAGATTCGTTTTCTTTTTATATGCAGCTTTCTCTTGCTTCCGATTTTTTTAGGCAGATCTCCATAGTCAAGTGGCAGAAAAAGAGGGAAACGTTTTTGGCAGCAGAACTGGGGGAGGAAGTAAGTGACGCATCAATGTCAAGAGACTATACAAGATCTTCTTCATTTTCCCCGTTTCAGTTTTGAATAAAACTTTTCTTCCGAAATTCTTTATCTATACACAAATTCAATCAAACTAGACATATACATAGTTAAACCCGTTGATTTTGACTTTCATAGACACCGGAATGAATAGACGAAGAGAGGGAGATGAAGGTTAAATGGGTGCGGCACTAGGATGGTTTTTCTCCAACTGTTGCTTGTGGAATTTCTCCCAGAATCGGGAAATAGGGCGCATGGTGACATAGAGATCACTGAGGCGTGTTCTTCGATTCTCGACTGGAATTACAGGTTCATCGTTTCTTGAAGGACGCATGCGGACTGGCGCCTGCTCGACGTCCACGTCATTCTCGTTCTCTGTGTCATTCCCATTTCCATTTTCAACTTCAGCACTTTGATGTTCTCCTGTTTTCAGTCGTGACGATAGTGAGTTGAACAATGATGCAAATGATGGGAAAATCAAGAACTTCCTGAAAAAACTATCGTATCTTTCAGGGTTTCTCGGAAATGCTTACCAAATCAATAGAATTATCACAAATGCAATAACTGCAAATATCATTGGAATCAGATTCGTCAACCAAGCCTTCTGGACAATGAACCGGCACTTGACCGCATCACAAAGTATGTTGTCACAGAACCTGAAACACAGTGATTTCGGGTACATGTGACAGTGCTCCGCGATAAGATAACAATCAGTCTGAATTGTATAAATGGCCGATAAGAACCAATAAATGTGCAGTATGATGTTTGGTATTTCATCTCCCCAAGTAACGCCCGTTCTCTGCTCATTCCCACCTGTCAGGTCCACAATCGCACTCTTCTTCATCCTCCAGCAGCCCATTTCCACAAACTGGCAGTGAACCCTTCCTTGGGGTCAGCACACTTGTGATAGTGGGAAACTGTTGCGACAAACAAGTGTGATTAGTCAGTTTGTTGACCATTTCCTGTACACTGCACTCGGCGAACCCTCTGAAACGATGGAGTTGTGCACATTCTCTCAGTCTATCATATTTGCTCGCAGATCTTTGGAGCCTCTTGCTTCTGCCTCTCCGTCTGCGTCTCTTCTCTAGCGCCTCGTTTCGTTGACCCCTTGCGAGGAGCCAGCCTTCTAAAGCGTATTTTTGCGCGTGAAGAACTTCCATTCTTTTTGCCACGCAGCATTTGTTCTCTGCTACTAACCTCAGCTTCAAACACCTTCTGTCTTTTGCGTTTCTGCAATTGCAACTTGTTTTTGATTGGTGTGTAAGTCCAACAACATGAGCCAGTTGGTGCATGAAAACCCACGCGTTACTCATTGTGGACTCCGGGAAAAACTGCAATTTCCTGTTGTTTCATTGAACATTATTGGTTTCCTCTCACCCCAGATATCATCAAATTGTTCTTTGAGCACATTCCATTTGAGTAGGCTATTCCTCCCTCATAATTGTGTCTGAGCAGCACAGTGACATCATGTTCCAGCAAGTTCCTCTGCTCTTTCTTCCAAGCCGTAAAATCGTCTAGACCCATACTTGTTCCCTTTACTGGGAGGATGTCTATTATTGATAATCGTATGTTCAAGGGGTAGAAATACTGAAACAAGTTTCATTTTTAATGTGAGTGGCAAGTATTGAGAATTTACCTGGTTCACAACGTGCATGAGCACTACTAAAGCAGATCTAATCCGTTCCTCATCATAATTGTAGTATCTTGTCAGTGAAGAGTCAATTCCCACTAGAAAAGTTATAAGTCTAAGTTTCCCATCAGTTTTCGCTTCACTCCAGTCACTGATCTCTGTTTCCACGTCATCCTCCTACAAATCAGAACAACCAACCGTTTCCCCTTTTTGTGACAACTCACTATTTCCGCATGTAAAAAACTGGCATCAAGTAGTGCATCAGTGAATACAATTAGAAGGATAATTCCTCTCATGTAGGTGGTGAAAACAGCCCGAAAACCGAAGAGACCGCCGTTTTGAAATGATTTCTGGAAGAACGTTTATGAATACGAAATTTATTTTGGGTGGTGGTAACTCTACGAGGTAAATAACAATGGAAGTATTGTGATGGCGAGGGTGAGTCAGAGAAATAGAAATTCGGCCAATTATCAATGAAAAAGTGATATAATAGGATAGTAGGCACCAAGAATAGATGAGGGGTTTGAGGAACAATAAACGGATAACGATAAGGGTCTAGACCACAGTTAAAGCCGGAATGACACGGTTGAGTGAGGCGAACAGCCAGTTGAGAAGTGGATAGTCAATGAATCCTAGTGGTTAGATGAGGAGAAAACGGAGAAGAAGATGATGGTCAGAGAAAAGACGGTTTCCGCTGATTGCTGCGTATCATAGTCGCCGCGCGCTATTTGACGCTTATGAGTCAGCCGAATTACGATCATTTTCCTTTTTGTTCATTGTAAAAAACGAGAAAGCGAGGGGAAGGCGTTTGTCCAGAAAGTGATACTCTCCGAATGACTGGGCATGGGTAAACTGTGAAAAATGAGAAGAAGCACTGTCCAGGATGGCTTATTTGCGCATTCACTTGAAAGGAACACAACACGACTGACTGCTCTTTCTCTGTTTTTTGGTTGGTGACATCATGACGGATAGGGACATCATGAGGGATAAGTCAACAATTACAATTCTTGATTTCTCAAATCTCAATCTCTGTACTATCCACGTTGTTGTTCTGACATGGTGATTCGTCTGAACTTTCAAATGTAAAGTTTGACGCCATTTTTCCAGCAAGACCTGTCACTTTGACACCAAAAGTTGAACTAAGTCAGCCAAAAGTGAGGATTTGCATAAATCAGTCAAAATGGGAGGAGAGAAAACAGAAAATGATAAATCAGACGACAGCAGTGGTCAGTCTCAGTCTGATCAAACTGAGCCAATGCTACCGGTTGGTTTTTGAAGGTGTACTTTTTCTGGTACTAGTGCCTGATTTTCAGACTTCAACTGACAAAACCGCATGGAAATCCATTTACATCAGTGGATCATGTGCATTCATTCAAGCCACCCAGTTCGCAATCTTCTTTGCCTCTATGTGGCCTTACATCCTTACAGTGAGTGTAAACTTGAGGAGACCATGTAATTCTCCTTCATTTCTCAGCTCCAACCTGACGTAAAACAAAGCAGTTTCGGCCTGGTCGTTGCTATGTACAGCTTATCTCAATGCATATTCTCCCCATTTTTCGGGTACTGGAGTAACAAAATTGGAGAAGTTCGTCTGCCCCTAATAGTTGGATTCATGATTATGGCTGCTGGAAATATGTCTTATCTCAGTTTACAATTCTGGTCAGACCATCATCTCTATGTTATGATGGCAGCGAGACTCATTGCTGGAGCGGGAACAGGTACCGAACACAATGCTCAAAACTATTATGAAGACCCTTGTCATTCAGCCAACATGAGTTTGCTCCGAGCCTATGCTTCAACTGCTTCTACATCAAAAGACAGATCAAGAGCCATTGCTTGTGTCTCTGGAGGCATTGCAATCGGAAGTATGATTGGCCCTGGCCTGCAACTGTTATTCTCACCGCTTGGCGCCGAGGGAGTGACTATTCTAGGCTTGACAATTAGTATCTACACGTCTCCCGCCTTGTTCTGCCTAATTCTTAACGCGATTGGTCTAATCATTGTGACTTTCTTTTTCGAGGAGAAGTATATCATCAAACACGAGAAAGATTCGGAAAATGGAGATGAGGAAGAAGGGAAAAAGGTGAGAAAACGAACCAAATGAGTGACCACCAGTGTGCTAATCGTCTGCAAACGGAACAAAAAACCCGACAGAAGAGAATAATAGTGTGCCTCGACGATGTCGAAATCGGTGGGATGTGCCGGGCGGAAGGGGCCATGTTATTTCGCAATCTCCCCTTTTGCATATTCGCGCACTCTTTTGTTCCATTGTCGTCCTACTTTTTATCGCCTCATTCCAGACCAAATTGTCAAAACTTGCAAACCCGGATCTTATTGCTCTACTCATATGCGTCTTCACTCGTTTTTCCCAAATATTCCTCAACACCACTGTGGAAAGGTAAGAGAACAACTAAATTCAATTAGATTTGCCTCTAATTCCATTTCTTTTCCAGTATCGGCTCGGCATACACAATGATGATGTTTTCATTTGAAAAAGAAGAGGCGGTCACTATAAATGCGGCGATTCACACCGTTTCCGGAGCGATTGCAGCCACCATGTACATTTGTTTTATTTTCACAGGTGTTCGGAAATAGTGAGTGAACTGGATGGGTTTCGCAATGCGGGTTTGTTTATTTACAGCATCAAAACAAGAATTTTCACCGTGATTTCCCTCGTGATTCCACTTATATGGCTCTTTGTCACCTACCCATATAGTTTTTACAGCGAGAAAGTGAAATTGATGGTAAATGGTCAGTATACGTTGTGAGGAATGATGAAACTTCTAAGATTCTAACTTCCAGGTAGCAATGCTGATTGTGACCTTGACAAGTATCCGTGGTGTTCAAACCTGTCAACCGTTCCAGAATGGGTTAGACTTGAAGGTCTTCTGTACTTTATGAACTATCATTTCCAGGCATATTTCTCCGGTTTCGTTTTGGTCTTTGGTGTTTCCTTCTCATTCATGAACATCACGGTGACCACATTATTTTCGAAAGTGGTTGGACCAAGACCACAGGTACAATTTGAGTAACTACCCATTACTCAAATGACAAATTGCAGGGTACATACCAAGGAGTTTACCAGATGGCCGGATCTTTCGGAAGATTGATTGCCCCTCTGCTCATGAGCGTTACGTACACCATGTTTGGACCAACAATGCCTTGGCAGATCTTGATTGTCAATGTACATCTCCGAATTGTTTCGAGAAAGAACTATTTTTTTCAGATGATGGTTATCATCGCCGCTTGGCTGGTTCTCAGAGAAAGGATGGTACCATTTGAAAAGTATCAAGCAAAACGAGTAGAACCTTCTGACTAACTGACTCATATTCCTATTTCTCAGTCAGTTCTCAGTCAGTTTTCGTTATATCATTGTTTGTTTTGTTGTTTAGAGTCTTCAAGTATCGTTTAAAGTGCAATGAGTACGGCAAACAAAAACCGGTTGACTCTTCTTCGAGTATATTTTTTCTTTCACTTCTTTGTAATTGTGATGTGATTTTCCAATAGGAAAAGCTGGGCATTTTGTGCAATTTGGGTCAAGGACCTTATGAATAAACGATTTTCTTTCGAAAAGGAATTATGTTCATTCGTTAGATCAGTTTTCGGAGGGAATATTATGAAATGTGAAATTTCCAAGAAAAATTTTACAAGATACATGTGTAGTACCAATTACTCCTCGGCATTTCCCACATAACGGTTTGCTTTCAAGTAGTCTGGATCAGTAGAGACAATTTTGGCAAGGACGAAGGAATGCAGGTTGAAAACCACGGTGACAACGTCTTCACACTCAATATCCTACAACGAAACATGCTAATTTGAGAGGTGAAAAACGACTCACTTTCACTTCGATTTTCTCAGTGTTCAAGGATCTGTCGTCGTTGAATGACAGCTGAACACACAGCTTCCCGTCATCAGCGACACTTTGCAGATCTTTGAACCGGTACTGCCAGATGTAACTCTGAAACTACGGTCTAGGAGAAAAAGAAGGGGAATTAGAGAAACCTTTGTGGGGATGTCATACAAACTGATTCCCTGTTTGATGTCAAACACAATACCACTTGGTCTACCTTCAAAGTTGCAGGCGAATGTTCGAGACTGAACAAGTAACACTATTCACAAGATGTTCATATAACCATCCTTACCTGCATTTGTGAAATAGTGTTATAAACCGTTCTGTAATACGCCTGTTCAAAAAGTTCAAATGCAGAAGCCGATTCGAAGGACAAATAGTGGTTTGGAATTGGCAGCGGGGTCTCGATCAGGAAGCAATTATCTCGCTTGTCGCGCCGAGGACTCGTAGTTGGCACCTGCACAAAAACGCCGTCGTTTCGGCAGTAGGTGTCGATTTCGCGATAAAACTCACTTGTTTGACGGCAACGTCGTAGCATTTGTATAAGTAGACGCATTTGTTGAGGTCCTCGGAATTGAGCTAGAAGTTATATGATTTGAAAATGTTCTTTCTGTGCTCATTTACCGGCGGTACATCAAAAAAGCATACATCACTTCCTTTCAAAATCAGAAACCGTGGTTGCCAGCGGATTTTCAATTCCTCTTGATCATCATCATTCAAATACTCATTCACCCATCCGATATAACTTATCTGCAAAGATTTCACTTGCTGATTTCGCAATGCTTCTTAGCACCTGTTCACTCTGATGGAGATACTTATTGCTCATTTTGATGCTCTTATGATTCAACGACAAGATATGTTTGCTTATATGCGCAATCCATTGCTCCAGAGCAGCAGTATCCTCGCAATGGACAATTCCGGAAGACCTTCCGTCAACTGCGCGCACTTCGAATGAGTTGGTCCTGCATTGTTTATTTTGTGAATATTCATTCCAACGCCATCTTGTGCCGGCGATGGAATCTAAAGCAAAGCGAACCTGATATTGTCAGTTCCCCAAAGGTATCTGGTGACATAGGCCATCGCCAATGGCAAGGAAGTCAACGTTTTCCATTTCTTCTCGCGTCCGTCAATATGTTGTTGCCACTTCGAGTCCGAAAGTCCTAATTCCGACTGGGATTTCTTGCTCTGAAATGTAATAGATCCGTAATAGTGCATTCATTAGAAGGATCTAGAAGCTTGTCAGAATCACTGAGCAGAAAGCTCAAGAAAAGCCTAAAGGAGACGCTTCACCCCTCTTGTCATGGTTCGTTAGTGGTCAACCCTTCATACCCTGGTGCTTCTGCCGTCAAACAACTGGTCCAATGTGCCATCTGGCTGTAGCGATTGTGCCGGTCTGCAAGCCGACTGTTTTCATTGTTCATAACATCCCGCGCGCGTATTATGCATTATCCGTTCTGCCATCGGATGTATCCTTGACAAACATTGTTCCCCCTCTCTCTATGGGCCCAAACCGCCGCACATTTCTGAATTTCAAATGCAGTGAAAAGCATTCATCGGGGAGGATGGCGTGAGGCTCTGCGCCGCGCTCGCCTACAAACCACCACGACCACGCAGCTCTTCCACACTCTAATCCATCAGTTTTATGTTGTTTCTTTCTCGTGTTTCTTCTTCTTCTTCTTCTTCTATCCATACTTTTTCGCCCCCTTCGTCCTTCCGTTTGCCACAAAACAACAAGGGCCCCATAGAGGCACAATAGGAAGGAAGGATATGCGAAGCAACAAACGAGCTCATGGACGGACTCACTTCAGAAACGGCGTCATATGGGTGAAATGGCGGACACCGAGAGTCACTTGGTCACCGCTTGACTTCAGCATGTTTACCACTTCATCGTGGCTCTGGCCTGAAAAGAGATACTGAACTGACCCCTCCTAGGCGGTAATTTTTTAGCCTTTCCCCTTGGGACTATTGCATGTTAATTGAGCTAATAGAAGCTATCTTGTCGTACCTTCTATGGACACTCCATTCACTTCCACAATTGCATCGCCGACAAACAACTCTCCACATTCATCCGCTGTAAACACGCATCGTTGTTGTAGGTTGAATATATAACGTGTGATTTCTAGGCTCAGCTTATCTTACCGGGCAATCCCTTGAAAATCTTTGAGATTACGATGGGCATGTTCTGTGCATTCTCGGATCCTCCCTGAAATCCCGAATATTTCTCACTTCTTCACTAATCCCTCAGGTTTTGCTGTTTCCTCTCCTCTTTTTCCCCTTTTTTTCTGATTCCTCACTTTGATAGACAATCCAAAGCCAGAGTCGGGTTTCTTGACAATAACGACTTGGCGAGTCGCATTCTCCATGAGAATTTCCTTGGCCTCTTCAGGCTCGGCGGTACCATCGTCAATGACTTGAATACATAATTCATCTGCAAAAAGAAGGAGGAGACGTCAAGTTACGGGGCCCCAAACTTTCGCTTCTCGTCGTCTTCTTTTTATTCTTTTCCTCTTTCTCCTCCCGTTTTTTTCGCCTGGAAGAGCGGAAGATGCTAGCGGCACCGACTCGCTGCTGCTTCTTCTTCTTCCCAACAACTCAATTGTATACTAGACGCCAATTTCCGCACCATGAGCCGGCCAATGAAGTTTTCACACGACGAGTTCACTTCTTTCTCTCTCGCCAAATTCACCCCTTTCTTCTCTTTCATTCTAGCCGTCTTTTCCATTTTTCAGGAACGTGCTCGTTTCGAAATATTGCGCTTTATAGGCCCCCATGGGACCGCCGGACCCTTAGACTCGTGAAAAATGCTTTTACTTAAAAATTGATGGTTTTCTCCGTTTCTCACGCTGTTCTCTCACAAACATTCACTCACCTTTCGACAAAAGTAGCCGGGAGGGTCGGGAAGTCGAACTTCCGTCACTGATCAGTACAATTCCGTGGTGAACCTGGAAAACAGAAAATTTCGTAACTTCGTGCTTCGATGTATTACCACATCCAGATTATGATGAGATTTGGTAACAGACATCGAGACCAGAGAATATGTTGAAAGTGTGATGGAGAAAGTTGAGAGATGTCACCTCGCAAGTCAACTTCGAGGCTCCCGAGCTCCAATCTCATTCTTCTCATCCTCATCGGAAGCGGTGTAATACACACATTACAACATTCGCGTCCGAATAGCAGAGAGGAGAAGTTGAGAAGTAGAGATAAACACATGGTTTCGCATTACTCGAACAGTAATAAAATCATTTCGGACGTCCAAAGGCAAGACACATAATTCAGGCGCCACAGAAGTAAAAAACTTCTAATTTGCTCGTCATCGTAAATTCTTCTGATGAGAAATGAAAACTGCCGGCATAGATCACTCAGACAAATTAGCTACCGCTCCCTTCTCTCGGGTCCACTCTTGCCGAACTAATACGTCTTGTCAAGCCCATTCTCGTCCTTTTTTGAAGGGCTTCCTACAACCCCGAGCCGCCGTTATTTTCATGTCGATGAGCCTTTCGAAACGGCCGCTTCTGTGTATCCATTGGTTTCCTCCCAACATTTTATGAATGACGAACAATTTTTGTTTTGTGGCGGGCTGCGAAACGGCGAAACGGTCGAGCGATTGGGAAGAGAGAAAAGAGACGGCGAGTGTTTCGCAATATGTTTGAAACGAGTGTGATTTCTGCTGCCTTAGTCATCCATGAACTATATCGTTAGTCATGTACCATTCTGAAGCGCATTGCCCAGTTTTTCCATTGGGTGTTTGGCAGATTTTTATTAGCTCGCTTCTTATTATTTGAATTTAAAATAAAAATGATATATTTTTCCGTTAAATTGCAGGCTCTTTGATCTGCTTATTTTGCCAAAAAATAACACCTGAAAACCTGAAAAACTTGCAAAAAACGTCAAAAAAAACTTAAATTTGTCATTTTTCAACGCTAAATCTCTATTTTCTTCTCAAAATCCTTGTAACTGTTCATTTTCCTCCGATTGAGGCATCAAACACACGATTCCTCCATTGCGCGTGGTTTCTTACACACTGTACGCAGAACTGTCCGCTCGGTGTTGACGGACCGTAATCCGGCATGTTTCACCGTATCGACTGTTTATTATTGTTCTTATCGGTGATTTTTTTCATTATTTGATAGTTTTCTGTCGAAAAATCATGTTTTATTTGCCAAAAACCAAAGAAACAGCACAACAATCACTTTTCCCATCGAAAACTATACAGATCACATAAAAAATTGTATCGATTCTCAAGTTTCCGTGATTTTCCGCGATTTCCACTGAAAAATGACTCATTTTTCCATTGGCGAGCCGTTTAATTCTGCCATTTCGCCAGTTTGTGGCCGAGAAAAAGAGGAAAAAACAGCGTGCGCATCCCAAAAAAAGAAACGAAAAGATGAAACCAATAATATTCGCGAGTTTGTGTGTCTCTGCCAAGGCTAATAGACTTGCAGAAAACGAGAGGGGAAAAGGGAAAAAAGGAGCTGCCATCTCTCGACTCTCCTACTTTTTCGCCGCCTTTTTGCGACACTTCTACTTTTAAAACCCTATTTGGCACGCGAATAAGTCTTCTCACCAATTCGCGCGCTCTCTTACTCACGTCACACTGCCCAGATTCGGAGACTCCCATGTTATTGATTTTTGCTGTGCTCGTCAGTGACCAGTCCGAAATTGCTCGTCGCTTGCGCGACACACACACACACACTTTCTCCTATCCTATCTCTTCTGTGCCATCTTGTAGTTCAGAATTGCTCCCGTTTGTAGTTGTCCATGTCTCCGGCATGGGCAGACTGCATGAGAGAGCCTAGAGCGCGCAGTATGTGCATCGAGGGCCTCCCGTACAGCTGCTTCTCGATGGGTCGAGGTCGCTAAGAAACAGGTGGTCCGTATGTGGACCACGTCTCGGCCTCGCCTTCCCCTTCTCTTTGCTTTTCTTGCAACACTGCTTTCTCTTTGGGCTTCAACCCATTCGTTCGTCATCCCGTTCCTCCTGACCCAATTCAATTTGTCCCATTTGTTGCAGGTAAACCACGAGTCCATCAACCACGTTTCTTTGAGTGATGTCACTCAAACAAATCGTTGGGCATAGTAAGTGATCCCCTAACCTAATCAAAACCTGAACTTCCTACTTCCAGAACTGCTCAACGATGTAATCCGTCCTCTGAAAAAGGGCGATGGCCGTGGCGCCTGGAATGTCCTTATCGTTGACACTCTTGCCATGAGAATGCTGTCGTCGTGTTGCAAAATGCACAATATCATGGAAGGTATGTTCGGAGCGCGAGGAATTTAAATCCAAGATTAAATGATAACTTTCAGAGGGAATAACAATTGTGGAAGACTTGAACAAAAGACGGGAGCCGCTTCCGACTCTCGAAGCAATTTACCTCATTGCTCCAACTGCCGAATCGGTAAGTTTCTAGTTTTATGTCCTTGTCCTAACTGTTATTCGTTTTCAGATAGACAAATTGATACAAGACTACTGTGTTCGAAATCAGTACAAATGTGCGCATGTCTTTTTCACAGAAGCATGTTCTGATCAACTGTTCTCGACACTTTCGAAGAGTGCGGCTGCCAGATTCATCAAGACATTGAAGGAGATTAACATTGCATTCACACCTTATGAAAGCCAGGTGATAAATCAGTCACGCGCTGACAAGTTCTGACTTCTGACGTTGCAGGTTTTCAACTTGGACTCTCCGGACACGTTTTTTCTGTACTACAATGCCCAGAAGCAAGGAGGGCTGACGTCAAATCTGGAGAGAATTGCCGAGCAAATTGCCACTGTTTGTGCCACACTCGGAGAATATCCGTCTTTGAGGTAAACAACTAATTCAGCTGAAATGTGAGCTTATTTCATATTTACTCCAGATATCGTGCGGATTTCGAGAGAAATGTGGAACTCGGTCATCTCGTCGAGCAGAAGCTGGATGCTTACAAGGCTGACGATCCGTCGATGGGAGAGGGAGCTGATAAGGCTCGCAGTCAGCTGATCATCATTGATCGTGGATACGACGCTATCACACCACTGCTTCACGAACTCACTCTCCAAGCCATGTGCTACGATCTGCTGGGCATTGAGAATGACGTCTACAAGTACGAGACGGGAGGAAACGAGAACGTGGAGAAGGAGGTAGGAAACACGCAATTATAGTCTCTGGCTCAGCAAGTCAGTGCACTGCTTTCAGGTGTTGCTCGATGAGAACGACGACTTGTGGGTTGAAATGCGTCACAAGCATATTGCCGTGGTGTCCCAGGAAGTGACCAAAGGACTGAAGAAGTTCAGTGACACCAAGGGAAACAAGGGTAACATGGACGCCAAGTCTATCAAGGACCTGTCCATGCTCATCAAAAAGATGCCGCAGCACAAGAAGGAGCTCAACAAGTTCAGTACCCACATCAGTCTGGCAGAGGAGTGCATGAAACAGTACCAGCAAGGAGTTGACAAGCTCTGCAAGGTTGAGCAGGATCTCAGTACCGGATCAGATGTCGAGGGAGAACGAGTGAAGGACGCCATGAAACTGATGGTCCCGCTTCTGATCGACCCTGCTGTCCGCTGTGAAGACCGTCTCCGTCTGATCCTTCTCTACATCATCTCCAAGAACGGAATCACTGACGAGAACCTGAACAAGCTGCTTCAACACGCCAACATCTCCATGGCTGACAAGGAAACCATCACCAATGCTGCCTATTTGGGATTGAACATTGTCACTGATGTGAGTTAATCATTTCTTCTTCTCGATTAGAACTTTTTCATTCCAGACTGGTCGCAAGAAGACCTGGGCACCAACCCGCAAGGACCGTCCTCATGAGCAAGTCTACCAATCCTCTCGTTGGGTTCCAGTCATCAAGGACATCATGGAGGATGCCATTGATGAGCGTTTGGACACGAAGCACTTCCCATTCCTCGCTGGAAGACAAGTCAATCAGGGATACCGGTGAGTATTTGTTTGCGTTGAGCAAAGAGCTCATCTTGAAAGTTCTTTCGCAAGATTTGATTTGCACTAAGCTGTTAAACGCAAATCTCTTGAGTGAGCAAGAATAAGACCAACGATAATTTTAGCGCTCCGGCATCTGCTCGATATGGTCAATGGCACAAGGAACGTGGACAACAATCCAACTACCGCAGTGGACCAAGACTCATCATCTTCATCATCGGAGGACTGACATTTTCCGAAATGAGAGCTGCCTACGAAGTCACCAACGCCCGCAAGCCATGGGAAGTGATCATCGGTTCCGACCGTATCATCACTCCGGACAAGTTCCTGACCAACCTTCGTGACCTCAACAAGCCCCGCGACATATGACATGATGCGGGGTACCGGAAAGAATCGACTATTGACGAAACAATAAGATACGGCCCAATCTGAGCTTCTGCCCTACCGTCTTTTGTAATTTCCCCAATTTCTCTGTCTTGTTTTTTGGTAAATTGTCTTTTATTTTCGTGCCCCACCACACAAGTCTTCCTTGAAATCTTGTCATCACCACCATTCTGCCTTCGTCTTGATTCCATAGGTTGTCATCTGCTAGTTCCGCTGAGTAATGCTCATTTTTTCTTTGCATCATGTATTTCTTTGTAACTAATTTATTGTATTCCTTATTCCTCTACTGCTACGAATTCAGTTCATTTTTCTCTTCAAATTATGGCCAAAACAATATGACTGTGTAATAATGTTTCCCAAACCATTCAAATACGCTTTAAAGTGTTTTTCCAATATCCCCCGCTTGGCTAGACGTTAGTATTTATTCACTTACACCTGAAACGATTTTAGTCATAGGCTAGTGTCAATTCTCACTTCTGAGACTTTCATTTATTTTCCTAACTGCTTTCTTTTTATCGCAGGAGCAGAGACTTGCAATAATTCCCCCCAAAAAACCAAGGCTTGTGATTCGAAATTGTTTTGTATCTCTAGTCGGAAAGAGTTGTGCATTTGTGACATTCCAGTCTGTCCCCGGTTCCTTTCCCCCTTTTTACTTGCGTTGTCAGGGCTTGTTGACGGTACGAGTGTAATAAAGTGCAACTCCAAAACTCGTCAGTTATTACAAAAGCATTTATTCAGAAAGATAATGGTAGTTGACAGCTATACATCAAAACGGAAGATAGAAGAAATTATCATTCCAGTAAAAAAAAAGGTGAAGAAAAAAAACATGAAGAGAAAAATGAAGACACAGGTGAAGTTTGACTAACTACGTGTTTTTTTTGGGTTGTGAGTGAGAAAAACAAACGTCCGGGATATAAAGTCCGCGGTGAGGGTTAGATGGTAAAAAAGCAATTGATTCAATTTATCATAATTCCGTCGTCAGCAATCGGTTTCAGGGTGGGATGTGGTATGTCGTGTCGAGTCTACTCGTCCTCCTCCTCTTCCTCT